>JAJJHQ010007272.1:41643-208631 GCA_021223825.1 Drosophila ironensis | reverse complement strand
GAGCACCCTTTGATTGAATGAGACGGCTCATGCTTTTTTACTGTTCCACACTTCCTAATAACACTTAAGACACACTTCGCTCACTTCCTTATCACTGTTAACACTTTCACTCACTCTGGGGCAACTTTGTGGGCCATTTAATTGCACTTACACCGATCAAAACTAATAATTAAACAAACTTACACGGAAGGTAAACAATTGCGTCATCCGATCTTGCGCGAAGAAGAGAAACTGAGGAAGGAAGCGTGGGAGTGCAGCCGCCAAAATAAATCGATTACTCACATGCAATCTCTAAGGAGGAGAGCGTGCACTTCCCGTTTTGCTGTTGTTGCCGGGCCATCTCTCTGCCTTAGAGATCGCAACAACAAGAAACGGAGCTCTCATGTAAATTAATTGGCAGGAACCGCTATGTAGAAAAACACTTGTAGGATATGGTAATAAAGTTTGAGAGTCATTGTTTGAGTTTGAGAGCCTTTCGAAACAATTCCATATGATAGGACAAATTAAATAACGAAATTTTAAATCAACTTGGCATTTGAAGACTCCAAGCCAAGCCGTTTCCTATGGATAAAATATTAAAGTTTTATAATAAAACGTTAAAAATCAAATCTTTCCACTAAACTTAAGCTTAAACTCTTGGCAAGCTGCTTAAATAGCACAATAAAATATTAAACTGAAACCATAAACATGCCAGTTTATATATGCCGTCTAAGCCGCAAGCTCTGCACTAAAATATCTTTATTGGAGCTCTGGCGACAAGCTAATTATTGTAATAATGCCCCCTAATCCGTATTATCTGCACGAGATATATAAACTTGGCGAACGGTTCGTTGACATGTTCCAGTGCATATACCCGCAAGTTGTGGCACTTTCCGTGATTTGGGGCAACAATCTCGGTCTGGTGGTGGAATCTGAGGCAGCAGGAAGCGCCAAAGCAATCATCAATCATCCGCGAGAGGCAACGAGGATATATGTTAAGGATGCGAGCGCACGTGCAAGGCTGCATTTTTCGCCCATTTTCCCACCCGATTTCCCAGGCCCCATCCATCCTGGTTGAGTAACTTTTGCTGCACTTGCTTCTCGGCATTTTTTGGGAAAACTTTTCATCTTTATTGGAGGTAAACTTAAAAAATATTCATTTCAATTGCCGGCACAAAACGTATGCAAATCAATTGCAGTTTTTTCTCTCGATTTTTGATTACAATTGCAAAAACATTCGGAGCATATGCTGGCTAAATATTTGTTTTAAACATTGCATAATCTAGGGGTGTGTATACATATATAACTATACAAATTTCTGTAAATATATGCACTATATCTATATACGGTATTCACTATGTACGCTAGAATTTGTTGTGGATGTCGGGTAATTCCGACACGCTTTCACGCGTGCCTATTTTCATAAATAATTTTTATTTATTTTGGCAATCAATTTGCATTTGCATGGCAATTTTTCGCCAACCATTTGCATTTGAAATGCCCTTGGCGTTTTGCTTTAAAAACACTTGCTCGTGTAAATTGTTATTTATGGATTGTGAGCGTAAAATTTTGTATTTGTAAATATACGATTGCGGCTAAATGGTGGTGTGTGTAATCCGGTAAATGTGTACTTTGTATATGTATTCCATAAGTCATCAAAATCCATTATAAACTAACAAAGTATAGATATTTATCGATTTCGTTATCGAATCCATTATCGGCTATTTTGGCCGATTGATTTACGAGCACTTAAACTAAGATTGGGCTTACGCATAAATCGACTGCATCTGAGCCTTTGCATCGTGATCAATTTGGAAATGCCTTTCGGTCGATGTGGTGGCAGTGGTGTTATTGGTGTTATTGCTATGACTACGGCTGCTCTACACTAGACTGACTGTCAATCAATTTTATTGTTATTATTTATCCAAATTAAAGCGAGCATGCCTGGCTAAAATGTGACTTTGTATTATACAGTTTTCGCTTTAATTGCTCTGGTCCATTTCGGCTGATTGCTCTGCTTGGTATTGTTAACCGGGATCTGTATTCTGTATGCTGCATATTGCATTCTGTATCTATATATTGTTATGCTGTGTATATGCCTATTGGTATTTAAACAATTATATGTATATTAAAGTGGCGCACAATTTTACACTTGACTGGCCCGTTTCAGAGTCGGTTGCTTTGTTTTCACTTTGCCTATATTTAATTTCACCTTTTTTCACTGTTTGCATTTGTTGTTTGTCTATACTATTTCACTATTGCTGGATTGCTATTGCTTGCTGGTTCGTTTGGCTGGTTCGGTTTAACTCTTCTGCATTTAATTTAATTTAAATAAAACAATCATCGAGCCCTGGCCGAGTTAATTGCACGTTAACTCAGTTGAATGCCGCAGCAAAAAGTGCCAATAAAATATATCGCATTTATCGCTGTTGCGGGGAAAGTTTTTGGCGCAGAGGGGTAAAAGTGCTTAAGCTAATTGCTGTTTCGGCGACAGGCGGAACCGGAAACGGCCGGCAAAATGGCCGCCAAACGCATTCGCACGCCGGTTGAATGTTTCAATTTTCTGGCAGCTGAAATGCCACCGCCGCAGACATTTCATAATAAACGCAGCCGCAGCTGCAGTGCCAAAGTTTTTCCCGGATGTCTTTATGGTTTTTTAGGTACCACACTCGCAGAAATCGGGTGACAAAAAGGCACTGCCAACAAAAAAAAGTGACTTGAACAAAGCTCAAAAAATATACTGAGTGTTATGATGGATTATGTCTAGATTTCCCAAGTTTTTGCTTGAAGAATTCAGGTGAGTATCTCGCATTTCTTCCGAGTGCCACTCCAAAGACAACCTCGAGCAAATGGCCATCGACCATTTCGATGCCTTTCGGGCAGAGAGCAAACAAAATTAAAAACGAATTTCAAATGCCTTTGCCAGGCTCAAAAATGCAAATCGCATTCTCTGTCGCACACGCACGCTGGCGCAGGCAGGACATGTTGCACACTTTCGGGGCGCAACATGCAATTAAAATGCAAAAAAGACAGGTTGGCCTGCAGGCGGGCGAAAACCAAAGACCAAAATCGATGCAGTGCCAAGTTGAAACGGAAATGCCAGAGCCGTGGAGTCCGGAGATCCGGATCCGGCTCGAAATCTGTCCGTTCGTCCGCCTGTGCCACGTCTGCGGTTAGAACAAGTTTGCCGGACTGGCAGCGGCATGTGGAAGTGCGGGAGTGCGGGTGCGTGTTGATTTAACGTTAAGCTTGTTGGATTTTTGCGTTTTGTCAACATTCCCCCGGCCAGTTGTCGATGCATCAGCATCGGCATTCGCATACGCATCCGCATTTGCAGACTGTTGCTGCGGCTGTTTCCTCGGTCTCCGGGTGTCCAAATAATTGCCGATGGACCCTCGGAGGCAAGAGCATTTCGAGATTGATTCTGGCCTGAAAGTGTGCAGTTTGTTGTGTGGAGGGCGGCGGTGCAAAAGCATAGCACTGGTCTCAAGTTAAGGTAGGGAGTGGTTGAAAAAATTAATAAAATTTTAAGTCGTATAAATCTATAAAAACATTAGTAAAATCGAATGACAAAATCTTATGAGAATCATGAATTCTGAAGAAAATATGTTGGGTTGTCAGAGATATTAATAATACTATTAAAAACCTGGCAATAATATTATAAAATTAACAAAATTTGTTCATAATATCAACCCAGAAACATTAAATCGTGCACCAACTGGGATCTTGAAAAACAAAAATGTTGATTAAACTAATTAATATAAGTGAAACAACTAAGATTTTCAACAATCCAATACTTGAGTCATTTCAAAGGTATTGTTAAATAATTTTAAGTATATTGCCAGTGCTATTTATCTGCCCGCTGGTGTATTACCTGATGTGTTCCTGTGTGAAGTAAAGTGTTTCTTATAGGCTAGGCTTACTGTTTCGTTAGTGGTCGGGTCGGTGGCTATACATTCGGTTCAGGTGCTGATTCAGGTAGGGTCTCTCAATTAGTCCTATAGTTTTAGCAAGTTTTAACGCAACGATTACTGGTTTAATGCCTACGACTATGTTCGATCCTATTGCTAAGTATTGAGTGTCTTTTGATATTGCTTTGTTGACTGGATAGATTTTCCATTTCTGAGTTTAGCCTCTCGTCCTGTATATCGATTATGCTCCCGCTTTTATTGTATCACCTGATTGAGAAAACGATTGATTGGTTAACTGATTCGTGGCATCTGGCATCTCGGAGCTCAGATATTAGGCAGCTGCGCTACCTAGGGCCGTGTCCTAGGGATGCTTTGTGTAATTATTCAGGGGCATCTCGTTCACATGGGTGTGGGCCACCTCGGCCTTGTTCCGCTCGTGAATCGTCATCTCTAAGGGCGCCGTTGCCGGTTTCTTCTGGGCCGCCTTTTGGGTCTTCAGCTGTCAAAAATGGAGGGTTAGTAAGACAAAGAAATTTAAATTATCATTTATATTTACTCTCTGGATGGTCTTTTCGAAGTCCTGATGCGGCTCCGGGCGCTTCATGGTGCTGCAGTTTCTCAATCGCTCATTGGTCTGAAAAAAATTATAAATAAAGTAAGTATTTACGAAATTTTTTAAGGTTTATATTTGGCTAGATCGGCTAGAATATACCCTTGCTCATTTTAAGAATAAGGTATTACAAGTCTACCCTCAAAGCTCTAATGTTCTCTATGTCAGCTCTAATGCTAGGTCAGTGGCTTTAAATTTATGCTTTTAATTTTTAATAACCTAAATAAAACAAGTCAAAACTCTTGCAAATTACAAGCATTTGATGTCATCAGTTGGGAAATTTATTTTATCAAGATTTCTCCTTTGGAACCTTGGGTATTATTAATATATTTTCCGGTGCCAACTCCCCGCCCCTACCCCACAAATTCCAGCCCTCGTTGACTCCCTTCTTTATGTTGTTTTACAGCCAACCATGATTACTTCATTAACTCGAGAGCAGACCCAACAAATCGACACCTCAAAACAACCGCAACAGCCAGAAGCTCAGAATGGAAATGTCAAACGAAATGCCGAATGCGAGTGCCGAATAAGTGTAATGAAAGGCCAGGAGTCGAGTCCCCGAAGGATGTGGAGCATTTCCGCAGCAGACCGCATAATGAGTGCAAGTTTAGGAGCTGGAACACACGCTCCGGGCGACCTTTGGCTGGCGGGACAAACCCGAAAACCCGGCAACACGAAGCAGCCATCCCAGGGCAAGGAAAGGTAATGAGTGCCCCAGGACACGCTGCACACACAAAAGAAGTTGTGCGGCGCCCTCGTCTCGTCTCCGCTCCGAGAAAAACACGAAACACAATTGTCGCCAGTGCTTAGCCCAAGTCATTTTCAAAATTGACCGCAAAACTCGCTGTCGCCGGGCAGTTGGGAAAGTCGGGGAAAACTTTGGGAAAAGCTGGACAATCTGCCGTAGTCGGGGGAGCAGTCCTCTCGGCAGCGGCGGCAAATTGTGCTTAAATATTAAATGAACAGCCGGCGAAAAGAAAAACCGGACAACAACCGTAAAACACGAAAAGTTATAAACTCTCGCAGGGACCGAACAGAATCCAAAAAATACGGGCAACCTAAATGAAAGGACACACAGAACCGCCCAAAAAAAAACAGCATCCAAAAGGGAAAAGTACACGGCGGAGGACACACAAAACAAAACACTTTGGCACGCCTGAAATAATAAAAACAAATGCGAGCGGAAAAAGGACAATCGTGTGTAGGTAGGAGGTCCTGATCCTCCCGGACTTCCATTTCCGGGATGACAACCGCAGCAAAGCCCCGAATCGCGCCAAGGTGCAAATGACCAGGTACGAGGTACGACGAGTGGCGGACTTGCGGATTTTCAGGGACCTGCTCCGCCCCTCGGGTCCTTGACAACGCCCCCGACAATGTGATTGGCGCTCCAGTCCTCGCTGATCCTTTTGGCCCCTTGTCCAGGCACTCACAGAAAGAGGACTACTTTCGTCTAGGACTGTTTCAAATAATTCAAAGACTTTGCCGTTAAATAAATCTTGCACCGAATGCTCATTTTGGTCTCAGAAGGTTGCAGAATATTTTTAAATTCAATCAACATTTAGGATTCTTAGAAGTATATTTATCGGGGTAATAATATTCTCAGAATCTAGTTCTATATAAGGAAAATAAGGAAAATAGTATCAACTAAGACAACAAAAAATGCCTGTCATAATATATATATAGATATTATATTTACTTTGAAGAGTTATATCCGAGAAACACTCCCCAGTGTATTTCCTGACTGTCTATTTCCGTCTGTTTCTGCCACTTGCACTTGCTCTTGCAACGCGCGCCCGTTTGCACATTGACAGTTCATATCTCGGAGTCTGGCATTTGCATCCGGCACATGTCCTTGCCCACAGTCCTGCCACTCCGGCCACTTCCTCCCTTATCCTTTTGCAGTGTTGTCATTGTCTGGCTTGGTCCGTTCGCCCGGCGCAAGTCAACGCAATTAACGGTAATTGCCTTTTATCGGCTTAGCCTTGATAAAGTTTTCCCGACCCCAAGCCCAACCCCAACCCCAGCCCCAGCCTCCAACCTGCATCCCAGCCCCCAACCTCTCAGACTTCCCATTTTCCCGCAGATTCGCGGGCAGTCCCCTAGTTATTGGTGTTGCTGCTGCTTCTGCGGCCAGCGATGTTATTTGTAGGTTTACGCGGTTTTTATATTTTAATTTAATTTTATAAGTAGTCCGGAACCAGCCCGCAACCCCCGAAAACTTGTCCATGGCCCGAAAATTCGACATTAAACAGAGGCATCGGATGGGCTGCCGGGGCATTGGAAAAGTTTTTGTTTTGAATGCGGCCAGGAAATGCCTTTGAAGTTGGCTTCAAATTATGGAACTTTTCATGGCTTTCCAGGGAGCTGGGAAATGGGGTGCCTGGGCGGGGGATCCTTAAATAAGGACCGGGGAATTAAACTGCCAGCCAAATGCGAAAACTCCCAACATTTCCCATGTTTCTCGAGCATCTCGGGAAGTGTCAAATGTTCCACTATTTCGAGCACAACTTGGGCAATTATCAAAAGCAAAATAAAGCCAACATATATAATTGAAAAAGAAAATAAATTACTAACATTATCGGTATGGTTAAGTTGGGAAATTATGACTTGGAGCAAAGAAGGTTTTATATTAAGTAACTAAAAACTACAATACTTTTAATGAGATACTTATCCCCATTGCTTTGACCTTAACGACTTTGTGGGGATTTTCGCCGTTTGTCCAAGTTTCCTATTTTTGGAAACCAACTTGGGCAAAATTCCACAAAATCCTAGGGCAATAAAAATGCTTTGCCGCCGGAAATGATTAAATCACACCCCTCGGGTGGGCCAGGGGGCACATTCGTGTGCCCCGTGGAGTGACCTCCGACTCACCTTCAGCTGCATTCCCTCGGTGGCATTAAGCTCATCCCCGCTCTGTCGGAGGCCGTGCAAAAATCGGGCAAAGACCGTGCGCCGCTGCTTGTGCTTGTTGCGACCCTCTTAGCAGGCAAATCAAAGTTTAATCCATCAGGCAGCGAGCAAGCAGTTGCCGATCCGGAGGCAGTGAGGCGAACAATCAAACCGAGAATCAAACAGACATTCATTTGATTAACCAGACAGTCGAAAGTTAAAGCGTAAAACCAATTTAATTGAATTAAAAGCCATAAAAACCAAACAGCCGACAAACTGCCTCTAACCGCATCACCCATTCGCGAACCGCCCGTCGCATCCTTTCCTGAAAAATCCACCTCACCTGTTGCCGAAAAGTCGTAAAAGAAATTGGACCGCGCTCCCGGATAGCTGTGCTGCATCCCGTTCAGATTCAGTGCCGATTTCGAGTCGATGGCATTCCGGGCCATCCGGTTCGCCAAGTCGTTCTGCGTGTAGCTGTAGATCTCGTTCTCCTCGCGATTCGACAGACAACTCGAAGGCTGCAGGTGCACCGAGAAAAAAGGCAGAAAAAGCCAGAAAAAGTATCCCAAATGGATTACAAATATTAGATAAATTTAGGTAAATCAGGGGGAACAACATACATTCAATTTTGGAAAGTTTACATGATTGGAAATGAACAAAGATATTTGTTTAAATACTTATAAAACTCATTCTGGGATGTTACTAATTTTATTTGCCTAAAAATATTGCGTTAAACTTTGATATCCTATATCGATTACTCATTTTTATGACCAAATTCTTTAAATTTTCCAACTAAATTACAGGCATTTTTATATAATATTTATAAACAATTTCTCTTACTGCACAAGCCCACATAAAACCGCACACATGTGCCTGCATAATAAACGAACCGAAAATGAATTAGAGTCTGATTAGCTCGTGAGCTCGTAAAAGCCTCCAAGCCCCGCGGCAGAGGCCGTAAAAGGTCAGAGTTCAATGGAGGACGAGGCGGAGAGCCACTTACCAAGTATTTGCCGGGCACATAGAGCGGCTGACTGTGACTGGTGGGCAGCACGGAGGAGCCAACCAATCCGGATCCGGTGCCGCTGCAGCTCGGCCCGGCCATCCGACTCCGGGTCAAGGTGTGGCCGGTGGAGATGCGCACGTGGCGCTCCTTCCACTTGGACAGCCGCACCTGCTCGATGGCGTCCAGGACGTCCTCGTAGGGCATGCTGATCTGCTTGCTGTAGTGGGCGGCCAGGCCCTCCAAATAGCCTCGTTTTCCCTCCTGAAAATAAAATTCAACCCAATTATTATACATTCTGTTAGTTTAACATATATTTATCTACCCGTTATGGACATGAAATATACTTCATATCAGCTTTAAATATAAAACATAACACCTTAGACATCCTTGTAATTATAGATTTATTTACATTGTTTAACTAATTAAATCAAAAGTAATAGATTATGTCAGAAAGCCCCCCCTATTCCAGTTGAAAATCAAATCAATTAAATTTAGCCTTAACTACGTATAAATTATATTTACAATGAGCTACAGAGTCACCCAGCAATTTAGCAAAATCAAATTAATTTCCGGCAGAACTGAGACCCACATTTGGCATTTGCCCAAGAACAAAGGGACTTGAGGATGGATACGGCCAAGATCCTGGTGCAAACTCCACCGCAATCCTCTAAGGCCAGGGTCAAAAGCGGATCCTTGAAAGGAGGGCTAGACGGGAGCCCTAAGCAGACACACACAAGTGTTAATATCTTCCGGTAATTAGCGTGAGGTTGCCACTTAAATGTGTCCTGTTTGACATTCAAAGCGGTCACTGAAGCGGCAGCATCGTGTGCTCCTTTATGCTGCATCCGTATCTATGTCTGCCTCTGTATCTGTATCTGCATGCATCCGTATCTGCACCTGCATCTGCAGCTGCATCCTTAACCCAACTGAACGGAACGGAATGGAACGCAGGACCCAACCCCATCCGTGCTTTGCAAATTCATTTAGCGCCGCATTCATGTAATGCACATGCAAACATTTGTGCTGAAATGCAACTTGTCTGCAGCTGTCAGTCAGTTAGACACACAGCCCACAGATACTCGGATGCAGGGAGACACTGGATACACACAGTGCCACCCAGAGGGATGTCTGTCTCATCAGCGCAAAGTGCAATTAGTTCAAGTTGCAACTCGCGACCAGACAGCCCGCCGGAGAATGGGAGTGGGGCAAGGAGCACAAGCCAACAAGTCTTGTTGCAACTACTACGAATTTGCACATACCATATATACATCCATAGTCACTCCGGAAAACGCCCCCAACTCCAGACAGACACCTTTTATCGCCGGCGGCGGCCTTCTTTCCCTCCGCGTCGGTATAATTCCATTTGAGCCTTAAAGTTTCATTTCAATTTGCGCAACAATCGTAAATATTTAACCACATCTTGGCACACAAACGGTGCTCCAAGAACTGGCATAAAAAATAAGGCTAAAAACGGCAACTAACGCTAATTACAATGCAAAGCTGCAGATTCCCAGGCAGCCCATGACAAAGTTTTCGTGGCACATGCTACGCAGGAGCTGTCTATTCTCAGTTTAATAGGAATGGAAATGCAGAGGAAAAAATAAACAAATAAATTCCATCATGATGGCCTTTGACAGCATTTATCGCAAATGAAAAACGATTTGGTTTCCCGCCATTTATTGCTGTCGTGCATAATATCAGAGTATTTTGGAATTTATTCCAAATTTAATTTTCCAGTATGCCCATTTTTTTCCAGTGCCCTAACAAATTTTGCCGCCGAAGGAGCTGAAGCAGAAGCCACCGAATGGCACGGCCTGCATACCAAGCAGCTGCATCGGCATCTGAAGAGCTGGCGAAGGTGNGCGTCGGAATAATTCCATTTGAGCCTTAAAGTTTCATTTCAATTTGCGCAACAATCGTAAATATTTAACCACATCTTGGCACACAAACGGTGCTCCAAGAACTGGCATAAAAAATAAGGCTAAAAACGGCAACTAACGCTAATTACAATGCAAAGCTGCAGATTCCCAGGCAGCCCATGACAAAGTTTTCGTGGCACATGCTACGCAGGAGCTGTCTATTCTCAGTTTAATAGGAATGGAAATGCAGAGGAAAAAATAAACAAAGGACGTCATGAGGGCCTTTGACAGCATTAATCGCAAATGAAAAACGATTTGGTTTCCCGCCATTTATTGCTGTCGTGCATAATATCGGAATTTTTGGGAATATATTCCAAATTTAGTTATTCGGTATGCCCATTTTTTTCCAGTGGACTAACAAATTTTGCCGCCGAAGGAGCTGAAGCAGAAGCCACCGAATGGCACGGCCTGCATACCAAGCAGCTGCATCGGCATCTGAAGAGCTGGCGAAGGTGGAGTGTCAGTCTGTCTGGCAACCTGTCACCACTCTCTGCCATAACGATGATGGCTCAATAGGCGCAACCGCCATGCCCGCCCCCCAGCACACACACCACTTGAAATAACTTTAAAAAGAAATGGCCGCGCATTCACATATTTGCTTTGCCTTGCAAGAGCATTTCTTTTGGACGGAACGCAAGTGCCCCTGAACCAGTGACATGTTTTCAGTCTCAAAGCAGATACACACTCGGATGAAAAAAGCGTTTATAGTTTATGCATGAAAGACCCGGCAAGTGCCTTTCAATATGCATTTCTTTAACGCAGATACAGCCATTACTGTCTGGAAATGCAACTAGCATTTTATTCGACATATTTTCTTTAGATCCATAATTTTCTTTTCATTAAAAGAAGAAATTGTAGTGCTCGAAATCATGTTGGTAAGTGGATAATAATGTTTATTTTTTTTAACATCTCAACTCAAACAAATATACGAGGTCTTCTTAGATTAATTATTATGATTTCCTCATATAAAACTCTTCATTAATACGGTCTTGGATTTTTTAACAAAGTTTCTATAAATTCCTCTGCTATTTCCGCTTTCAATTCCTTTACTTTTTACCCAATTTTTCCAGACCATACGTGTGTACATGAAATGCTACATGATTTTTGGCTGCTGGAGGTTCCAATTTGCTGGCATGGCCATTTTAGCCGATCATTTAATTGCTCCCCCCTCGAATCTTTCCCACGAAATCGTGACCACAATGCACAGCTTTATCTCTAAGCCAGCAGCAGTGCCCAAAAAATACGCTGTGAAAATAAACAAAATTAACGCAATGCAAAATCATTTCCCCGTCCGGGGACCCAAAATGCATATAATAAAATAAACAAAACAGGGAAATGGGGATTTACGTGGCAATGCTGGGAGTGCTGAGGCGGCCCAGCGGGTTGGTCACTCGGTTTAACTAAATTAAAATCGTGTTAATTTCACATTAGAGCGCACACAGCGTACACTGGTTCCCCAAACGCCTGTCACACACTGCACGCTGCACTCTTTAGGGCGGCGGGGGTCAGGTCCTCTATCCTCTCGCCTCCACGACCCTTGACCCCCAAACTAGCCCCACCTACACTGCCATCCTCAACGCTCCCCGGGGCCTCGGTGGAAGCATGCAAATTGCCGGGAAACTAAACCAAATGACCACAGATAAGAACAATCGCCTGGCTTGGTTATAAACTTGGTGGAATGTTTGGTTTAGTTTTCGTGGGAAAACTACGAGTGCGTTGTGTTTTCGAAACATTTTACCAGGTAAAAATAAGTGTATAATTATAAATTATTGGATTTAAACAATGTTTATATGCGATAAAATTGAATACAATTTAGACCTTACAATAAGCTGGTATATAAATACAACTCGAATTGCATTTGATAAAAAATTAAAGGCTTAAACATATTCTTTAAAAATATCGTAATTTGGGGAGTAAATGTTAAATAACATACTCCATTCCCAAGGTAAAATAATATGTTCTTACTGTTTCTTGGAATGAAAATCATTTAAAGGAAACTTAGTACACATTTAAGAATCTCCAAACACTTTTGCGGTAGCTTTTAACTTAATTTATGTTATAATTTATTATCGGATGTTACTGATATTGAATCAGTAAATTAAATTGAAAATATATATTACGTAGTTACATAATTAAATTCAACTTTAATATTCCCAACTCACCGGCGTGGAGTAGGGATGGGCGGTCAGGCGGATGCCGTCGGCCTCGAGGTGCCGCTTCATGACCGCCTCCAGCTCCTTCATGGTCACCGGCGTATCACAGTCGGAGGCCAGGATCTCGTTGCTGCTGCTCAGCGAGACGGCCTTCGGGTCGTTGATGAGGACGTAGACAATCGCCGCGCCCTTCTCCCGGAGCATTCGCACGTTCTTGAGGAGCTTGCCGCGATGCGACGGATTGTCCACGCCAATGGCGTCGAGATCGATCTCCCCGATCTGCTTGCAGATCTCCAGCTCGTCGTAACCGTTGTCCAGGAAGCTGTCGCCGTACTGGCCCATCCCGATGGTGCGCAGCCACTCGCAGACAATGTTGTTGGTCTGGTGGTGCGGCATTTTGCTGCCACTTGGGGCGCCACTGGCGTGCGCGTTCGCGTATCACGTGGCCCCGCCGCCGACGGGCAGATCCAGCGGCGCAAACGAAACCTTCGCCAGGCGGTGGTGCGACTTGGACCCGCTGGGCGCACCGCTTGCCGCGCCACTCGGTGCCGCCGCAGGCGCAGGAGCAGTGGCAGCTGCCTCCGGTTGATTGCAACTGCTCGCGGCACTGCTGCAGCTGCTACTGGACGTTGCCTTCATAGCAGCGGCAACGCAGTCGAGTGCACTGGAGTATTCTGCAAATGGTTTCCAAAGGAAAACACAAATTTAATTGGTAAATAAGGTAATTATGGCCACTACCAGACACGCTTAGCTACATTTGCAAATATAATATTAAACACTAATTCTGCTGGGTTTTTAAAATGTCAATTTCCCTAAAATTTATTTGATTTAACTTTAATTTACAACTCATATACGAGTATGAGCTTAATAAGTCTTTCAGTTGTGTCGGTTCTAATTATAATTGTAGGTAAAAATACACACATTTAATTTTATTTTTACCCAAAAAGCGTTTTCTATAAATGCTTCCATTGATTTCCGCAAAGATGAAGAAATATAATTAATTGTTTGCAGATGCCAATAGCTTTCACAAGCAGCAAAAATATCCCAAAAGCCCGTAAAATGAATTACATTGACTTATTTTGCGGATAAGAGTGGCGAAAGTTATGACTTTCATTTGCCAAGTGCAACAGCGCGTATGCGTAATATTGTTTCGGCTACTTCCGGTGGCCGGGGGTGGCTATTAAATCGAGACTCCCTCTCACATGACACAGGTACGGAACAGGCCACAGGGCCCCGGGTCAGGGATCAGAGGAGGGTGGATGGCTGGGCTGGTTGAGTGGAGGGGCGGGTGGGACTGGCATATCAATTTGCGTTAATAGCAGTCATTGTTCACTCGCAACGAGGGAGTCCGGGAGTCCTGGACTCCTCTGCCTATAAGCACTTAATGATAATGCTCGGTCATGTACACGAGCCACTAAAACACTTGAATATGCTTAGCCCCGGAAGCCACTTGCATATGAATAAGCCACTTAAAATGACAGATGGACAACGCACACACTCGCCCCGGCCAGACGAATATCCTTGAAGGATGTGCGGGGCAGACTGCGCCCTCGGGTCACAGACGAAAAGACAAAAGGAAGTCGCCTTCCTAACTATTTGCCCTGCCGGCTGCTCACAGCTTCTGCCCGATTGTTTGTTGTGTGCATATTTGGCTGTAAAAATATTTTTGCTTGTCCAAAAACGAAATGCAAATGTCTGCCGGCTGCCAGCAGAAATATTGTCCATTGTCCAGTCGGGCAGGTGACCACCCACCATCATTCCCGGACTTCATTCCCCAAAAAATCCAGCCCCAAGACCGAAAGTAAAGTCCGAGGTGGCAGACAATGGCATAATGAAAATAATGTGGCTACAGTTTGCCCAAAAGCTGCAGCTGTCATTGAGTGTTCTTCGGATCGGAGTGGTTTCGGTTTTCCTTTGATTTCCCCTCCGCTCTCTGGATATTTATGTACAAGAAATTCAGATTTACGGAGCAGCCAAAGTGGGAGACAACTAATTGACTCAACTTGACTTGCCCGTCGTCGTCGTCGTCGTCGTCGTCGGTTCACATGCCTTTCATATTGATAAACACCAGGATGCCGGGACAAGATGTCAGGAATGCACAAGGACTCCGGACAATGGGGCGTATGAGTGACCTCTGATTTGGGGGGCTGACGGTGCTGAAGCTTTTAGCAGATTTGAAAGCAGCCCTTTCGCCGGAAAGGTTCAGAGCGGGGGACGGTCACTGATATTCCAAGCAATTTAGAGCCATTTAGATATTGATTTAAGATGCGGATTAAGTTGTAAACAAAAGGGATACGACTCGAAAAGTCTTTGGTAGTTATAAGTTTTATTGTAGCCCTATAAAAATTCAAGCAGATGGTTTGAAAAGGTTATAGATCTCATTATTTTGTACTCCTTCGGCACAAAGCAAAACTAACCATAAATCCAGAACTATAAATCAATTTAGTTAATTTATAAGGAATGCAATTGCATTCCCTGATGAATTATGAATTAACAAATCTGTCCCAACCCCTTTTGCCCTAGGCCTCTGCCTCGAGTGGCTGCAGCTCCAAATATTTAACCACACTTCGACCCCCCGATTCCCCGGGAAACTTTCGTCACATTGTTAGCATAATAAACACATAATAAAATGCAAAAGGCAAAATCAGTAAAGTCAATTTTGAAGATGTTTTGCATACGCAGCCGTTGCTGCAAACAGCCAGCCAAAGTTTATTTACCAGCTGGCCAAAACACCGCTCTTGCCCCGCAAAAAGGTTGCAACTTAATGAATGTCAGATGCAGGCTGTACCTGGACACAGGATGCCCACATATATCATATATTTATAGGCTGCAGCTGCGTAATTACATGAATGTTAGATTGGAAATTTGCATATGCCGCAAACTGACTCCGATAAGCGTCTTAAATTTTCAATTTCATTGTTTATTAAGTGCCAAATAATTGTGTTTGGAATATCAAAGGTATGCTCCCCTTCAGGCTGCCATAACGCCCGCCCCCCCGCCGACCCACGTTTTCCGTTTGTAATTATTGTGTGCAAATTTTGTGCCATTTCCTTCCCCTCTTCCATGAGATTTCCTGCCTACAATTATGATTGACACTTTGAGGCCATTCAGGCGTGTTGGAAATTTCGTAAATTACGCAGCGCGCTTTCCCTCTAATTACCCGCTTTACGCTGCTTAATAATTATCCAAGCTTGCACTCATTTTTGGCAAAAGTCCTTGGTCATTTTGCAATTAAATAGAAACAACATGTCCGGCATATACGAGTATGGCCCAAGTCAGATAAACATAAACCCGTACCTGCGACAATGGCACCATTGTTTATGCCATTTTTTGCATGCAAAATTTTCAGCCAGAGTAATTAATTTTAATATGAAAGCCAAACATGCGCGCGCTCTAACAATTGTCATATAATTTGCCGTCTAGACAGTGGAAATTTAGTATTTTCAATTAACTGCAATGGCAACTGAGCGCTGCAGTCCGGCCCCCTGCCACCCATTTCCCACTTTCCCTCATTTTCCACCCCCGCGCAACTCTTAGCGCCCCCGAAAACAACAATGCACACAAAAAGGCGCACTCTGATGAGGTCCTGGATCAGGAGAAGGTCCTAGGAGCAGGAACGGGTGCCTGCAGCTTTTCTGGCTGACTGCCATGTTGACATTGCATGCTCAGAAAAAGTTAAAAAAAAAGCCATGCACCAACAGGGATTAAACCTTATTTGGATTTTGGATACCTATTTTTTCCAAGGTTCTGCAAACATGATTTATTTTTCACAGCTCTTAAAATGTTAATACTTTCATATTGTATTGTTCTTGTGTTAAAATTTTAACTTTTCTATTGGGTTTATACGTTTTAAAGACTCCAAATTAGACTCATTCCTTATAAATTAGACTCAAACCATATGAAAGTTATGAAAAGTGTAAGATTATTGAACACAATAGCAAAGAAAATTTTAAAATCAAGCTAAACTTACAGACTTTTTCCGTTGTTCTCAATCTATCCTATAAACCTATCAGAGGAAAAATATTTTAAGATTCAAAAATATATAAGGATTTCCGCAGGGAGTCCGAGTTCCAGCATACTTTTTGGCTACCAATTACGAAGCGGAAAATCAGCAAACTGCCGAGTTGAGCTGGGAAAATTCGAGACCCTGGGAAGCGGAGGCAGACCCTGGTAACGACCGCCCCTTGCAGCCTTGAGTCCGGAATAACAGGCGCTCAGCAGCCAGGAAAACGGCGTCCTCAAGGTTGGCAACAAAATTGCAGTGCCAGTCACTCGGTTGAAGGGGCAAAAAGAGTGGGGCCTTGTGCGGCAATGTCAGTGCACCTGACGCCGCTGCACTTGCCACTCACCGCCTGCCGGCTGGCATTCACTCTTGGAGTGCAACTCATTGCGGCACCCAGCTCCCGGCTCCCGGCTCCCGGCTCCCATCTGCGTTCCCAACTCATTTTATTTCATTTCACAGTGCGTATTGCGGTTGCCGGAAAGGGAAGCCCTGCAAATACCCCTTCTCTTTGGGTTCGAGAAAAAAAAACACCCCTTCCACGGCATCGATTTCACTTTTTTTTATATTTTTTCGTACCTTGTGTGTGTTTTTGCACTCGTTTTTTAATTGAAATTTCATTTGCCGCGTTTGTTTGCACATAATTACGAATCGGGGCGACTTTTGTCGCTTGTTATGCAAATTTAAGATGGGCTCATCCTCGCGGTGCATGGGTGCAAAAAAGCGACTGGAGCTGGGACGGAGGCCTGTAGTTTTTTTTTGCGGACACGGAGAAGTGCATGAATGCAGGCAGACTTCTCATAAACCTTGCGGTTTTGGCCCAAAAGGGGAATGGGGTTTCAGGCCGCCTCCCCAACAAAAAAAATGAAGGAAGCCATCCATCTGTCTGCAGCATCATCAGCTCCATTCAGCGCCAAATGTGTCTGCCTGCTAGAAACAAATGCGCCAAGAACTAAAAGCCCATTCAAAGCTGAGTGAGCCAGAACTCGTCTCCGCCACAAGGACTCCAAGGAGCAGGCTAAGTAACTTTGCCAAATGGCATCATACAATCCCACAACTGTGCTACTTGCAACATTTTGAGTATCAAATTAAAGTCAACTCCAATGGAGTGGCAACTAAAAGCTTCCAAATGTTTGCTTGCTTGTGGAAACTAAAAGGGTTTAACTCTGCGAGGTGCTAATTAATTAAAAAAAAACTTCTTTTTAATGATTATTTTGCAATATAATATTAAATATATATTAATGCAAAATTGGCTCCCATCTAATGCATGTTTAATTATAAATTGTGGCCTCAAGAAACTCCCCACCACGTCTGCAATGAGCCACCAATCCGTTCCGCAACCCCGATTCCGGATTAGCAATTTCCGCAGAGTTTATGCAGCCCCGCATCCGTTTTCGGAAATCCGGCTGTTGAGGCCATTGACTACTGATTGAGTAATCAACGAATCGAGCCAGTAATTCCGTAATTCCGTAATTTACTTACATTGCGGGTCGGCGTAATCAAAAGGTAAGTCTTGTGGGTCCGGTGAGTCCTTCCTCAAGACATGCAACCCTCCAACGCACAGGCACTCACACGCGAAAGTTAAGCGGTTTAGGAGTCGCTGCCGATAATCAAATGCTGCGGCACTTCATTTGTCGGGAATTGGCCGACTGCCCGGTGCCCGCAGATGCATAATCCGTATGTCCTTCAGAAACCGCCCACTTGTTTGGAGGGCCCGAGATCCCGACCGCAGGACAATGCCTACACAGAGAACCAATTAGGGCGTTTTAGATGAGTTTATTTATGATCAGTTGTTTATATTATTTAGTCCTAAGAATGTATCCTATGAACTATAATGTTGATAGCCTTTCGGTTTTAAAAATTTTAGTTATTAGTTCTTTATTTTAAAACCTATTAGAATCTTCGACAATTTGGAAAAATTATAATCGATTGATATTTATTCAAAGCAACCCTGCCTATCAAAAGCAAAGTTATCGACCAAGCATCCCAAAATTATTTAATAGATAATTCTGAAAATCTTATATGCCAATATTTATAAGGCTTTTTTTCCAATATATACCATAATATTCTTGCATCTTTTATATTGATTTTAAAATATTAATAAGCTATTGATATTTAGTGAAAGCAACCCTTTCTATCAAATGCAAAGTCATCGCCAAAGCATCCTGCAATTATTAAACAAGAAATGGTGTATTTTAAATCTGAAATCACCCAAATATTTACAACTCTTTGTTATAGAATACATTCTATAATATTTATGCATCTTTTAAATTGGTTTAGAAAGAAAATTAGCCCCAAAACACTGTTTCTGATTTGAATTAGCCTTAAATTTCCATACTTTTTCCCTCTCTGCACAGAGCCCTCGTCCGATCACACACGCACAATTGCCGGCCGTTTGATTTACGGCATTGGATCCGTATCCGTGGTTTCCCGGCCTTAGCCCGTGGCCTGCACTCTTGCTGAGTTTTTTGCACGCGTTTTTGCGAACACCTGCGAAACAATGGACGCGAAACGGGCGCGAAAATGGCCACCGGAAAAAGACGGCAACCGGAAGCGGGGCCAAAGTCGGGGCTCACAAAACGGCGGGCAAATTACGCGGCCGCGGACCAGGACAGGACACCCGGATCCTTGCTGATTGCAAGGCGTGCGTATGCGTCTATGTATGTACTAGTACGTGTGACGCGAAATTGCGAATCGAATCGAATTTTGGGCGATTGGCGATTTGGCGATTTTGCGAATTGGCGGGCGAATCGAATTCGTGCTGCAGGGAGCGTGCTGGAAAAAACGCAACCAAAGTATGCAAAGCACGCGAACGTACTGAGCCTCCTGTCTGTGTGCCTTTGCACTCGCAGCCAGAGAATCGCAAAAGCAAAAGCAAAAAAAACCAGAAGCAGTAGCAGTAGCAGTGGCAGTGGCAGAAGCAGAAGCAAAAGCAGAGCAGCCGGAGCTGCAGCCGGCGAACTTCTCGAGGAAGGCCGCGCCGTGAACATTAACGCTAACGTTAACGTTAAAATAGGGCGAGGGGGGAGGAAATGTAGCGAGCGGGGTAGTGGATTTTGGGGGGTGTGCGGGCGGAGGTGGCTGGTTGCAAGTGCCCCGCGTTGTAAGCGATACCCAGGAGGGAGGTTTCCCCCTTTTAATTTTTTTCTTTTTTTTTTTTTGCAAGCTCTGAGTTATTTTTTGTTGCGCCGTGCATTCTCTTTTCATATCCCAGTTGCAGCCACCCCCGGAGTCTCGGAGGTTCGGAGACTCGGCCTAAGAGCGGAAAGTAGGTGAGGCACACGAGGCCGGGGCAGTAAGTGTCTGGGGAGGAGGGAGGAGGGAGAAGAGGGGGCTGGGAGGCGCCCCGGCGCGGCGAGAGTGTTTACCCCGGCTTAGACGGCTCTGACAGGCCGTCTGGGCTCCAAAGCATGAATGAGTTGTGGAAGCAAATGAAGTGCCACGCCAGCCGACGTTGCAACCCGCAGCGTGTTTAAATATAGCAGCGAACAAGCAGTAGCAGCAGCAGCAGCAACAGCAGCACCGGCAATGCAACGCTGCAGCAGAAGCAGCGGCAGCAGCAGCAGCAGAGACCAATACAGACCTGCACTAACAAAAACAATAACATGGATAAATGTCTTTATATTTTGATGATTCGCTGAATGTTACCAACTACCAATGCTGGGAAAGCAGAAGATGATTGAGCTATTATGTCTAGTCAATAATTATGTCACTAATAATACGTAAGATATAAAAACCTAACAAACAGCAAGGTATGAACATTTTTAGTCATGCTAAAATAGCATATTTTGCATTTTTTAAAGGATTTAAATTTATTTGGCTAAGTAAAAGTAATTGCTATTTGTTTATTGCTGCTATAATCATAATCTTACCATAAATAAAAGAAAATACTTAATAATCTTACATACAAGGGAAGCATAAAACATAAAAATAAACGATCTACACGTAATAAAGAAAAAGTCAAAATCTGTGGCACCTAATTCTTAAAATAAAATAATAATAATAAAAAAAATACACATTTTCCGTAAAACACTCACGTAATAAATCTTGAAAAAAATTTAATGCATAGATGTAAAAATACTCCTTATAATCTTACATATAAGAGAAACATACAACATTCAAATAGACGGTAAGCCCGTAAATACGGAAAAACATAAAGTCAAAATGTGTGTCACCAAACTCTTCAAAAAAATCATAAAAACAAAACATATTTCCCCAAATAATTCACATAATAGTATAGTCATATTTACGCAAATAAAAGTCATTAACTACTTAGTACATAATTCCTTTGAGTCGCCCTGAAGTTCCCGCCAATACAGTTCCATCTAAGAAACATGGGCCTATTTTATATCGAAATCCCCTAATTTTGATTAAAGCTCCATCATTGTTTTTAGTGCACCAGGACTCTAGGTAGGCAGACGTTCACAGGCTATCATGTCACCGCCGGCGTCCTCATTTGTCTGTTTGCCCGTTTTGTGCACTTTTTTTTAGTTTTATTTTAATTTCTTTTCTTTTTTATGTGTTTTGCAGCGAGACCAGCAGTCAGTCAGTCAGGTTTAGCTGCAAACGAGCCTGGGCGCATATTTTGTGCTTCATCATCTCAGCCGCTGATGATGACACATGCGAATGACTGCAAACAAAAATCCAGGGAGAGGCCTCTGATGTTGCTGCCGCTGCTGCTGTTGATGTTGATGTTGCAGTTGCCGCGGCTGCTGATGATATTGCTGCTGTCATCAGCAACATTTCCCCGGAACTTTCTAGTGTTTGCTGATGCAGCCGAATCGAGTTATTCCGTTGGATAGACGCCGCCGGCGACCTTGGTGGGCGGTATCCCGCCCGGGCGGCTGTAGTTTAATCATCAAATTACGCCGGTTTGCCGTGTTAATAATGCAAATCCATAGATGGCTGAATAGACTAATCGGACTAATTGGAAGAAATTGGCATTCAGCCGGCAAATGAACATTTTCGAGTGTGTTTGTGCCGATGCAAAAACGATATTCGCAAATGGAAATGGTAGTTGATTGATGCCAAAAGAATAAACAAAAAGGCAACATTTTCGTATCAAACTGAAACACAAATTCTGCTAATACAAATTAAGGCTTTCCAATAACGAATACAATTTTATCTTTTGGGTTTCGGATATGCATTCATTTTTAAATAATTGCTTAAATTATGGTAACTTTTTATACCATGTACCCAAAAGGACAATTGAGATTTTTGACGAAACTATTCTGCTTTTTTATAGCATTTTAATTACAACCATCATTCTTTAATCTCCTGCGAACCGCAGATCAAAAAATAATTCACAAAGTCCCAACAAAAAATAGGCAAAATTTAATCAAAGAAAAATTAGAAAACAATGACACAGAGGTCGGAGTGGCTGCTAAAACGAGACAGTGACTCTGAGTCGGGCACAGGAATCAGAACCCAGGAGGCTGGCCTGCTTATGATCCGCATGTGGAGCCGCATACATTGCCACATGCATATGAGGCACATTCGAGTGTATCCCGTCCGGGGCACGTACTTGCGGTGGCAGGAATATAATGAGCACTGGCTGCGGCACAAACGTGCCATAAACTGTGGCATCCATTTATCCATGCGTCCCGCCCTTCGGCCCTCAGCTCGCCGATGAATATTCCATGTGGCATGTGCGTTGACAAAGCTTTCGGGCCCGTACGTCCTCCGTCATCTGGAGCATGAGAGTATCATATTATATAGGCAAACTTTTCTCCTCCGTGTGTATACATATTCGTCAGGCTAGCCACATGCGAGTATATCAGGCATTATGCTGGACGGACAAGCATCGCGGCTCGGCTCAACTCAACTTTTATCGGTCTTGTTTTGATAGTTGACTCGCTGCTAAGCCTATTAAGGCGCTTGAGTCGACCAACAAGCCAAAGGCTTTTGCACCAGCCAGGTTTCCACACCTCCACTGGTCCTCCTTCCTCCTCGCAGGGCAGTTGAAGCCACCCCGCGTCCCTGGATACACTGCCTCTAAACTGATTTCACTCTGTCTAGAACTCTTTTTTCTTCGATGGGACTTTGGTCCCGGGGGAGGGCATAATCACTTAGCAAAAAGCTTATTTGTGTTTATCCTAACATCTCCAGTCTCATATGTGTAGATACCCCAAAAAATATGTATATGCGTTTCTATTTAAATATTTTAAAATCAACTTAAATCTGTGCAGAGACGAGCTAGAGGCGTAATTTTTGAAAATATCTCTAAGAAGGTTTCATCATGAGATAAAAATCTGTTTGCATACAGCTAAAATTTTAATACGAGTATCTAGCCAAGTACCAAGTCTTACAAAGATCGGACATTAAATAATGAAGATACGCCCAACAAAATTGTTCACCGTCACTTCTCCGTATCAATGATGGATGTCGTCTTTATAATTTATAATTTGAAACGGCAAATATGATTGAGATAGCTCGATTACAGCTTTTCTACTTGTTGTTACCAAGGTTTGGCAGCTATTTTCCTAAAAAAAAGCCAATGAATATCGTAATGAATAATAACCAAAGATTTCCTTAAAAGTTTTAGGGTAAGAAAATAATGTGATACCGCTAATGTTCCCCGATTTTCTTCGGTGTACCACCCATCCTTTGGCTACTATTTTGTTGCTGCTGCTGCTGTTGTTGTCTCCCTAGAAAATGATAGGCTCTGCCGGGGAGCTAAGCTCTCTTTTTTGCTGAGATTTGAGCTGCCGTTGCTGTGGCTCCGCTGCTGTTAATTATGGGAGGTGGTGCCGGGGGGAGGTGGTATCTGCTCGTTAGTGACGTCCTCGAAGGACTGCGTCCCGGCCCCCTTCTGACTCTGTCTCTGTTACCCCTTCAGAGCGCCGTAGCCCTGTCCCTGTCGCCCGTCCGCTGCTGGCTGCAATTTTCTCAAGAAGCCGCACACTTAAATGGCTTCCTATGCGGGTGCACAAACAAAAGCTGCCTCACATGTGTGCACCTTCCACAGTTGCTAAAAAAAAAAGCGAAGAAATCGCTGCTGCAAGTCCTGCTTGAAGTGGGTGGTTGAATTCAGGCTCCTCGCTTCAGGATTCTTTTTGTGTGTTTTGTTCCTATTTTGTCTTGCAACGCGCAAATGGAAAAAGAGTTGCAAAATTGTGCTGCTACTGCTGCTGCTTTTGCTGTTGCTTCAGCTTAGCTGCTGATGTTCTGCGCAACACATGCGCCATTATGCAATTGATTTTTCTTTTCGTTTTTTTGTTGCATTGTTGGCTGTTGCCTCGTTTTCATTTCGTCTTTCCTTCTACCCGCCTGTCTGTCTGTTTTCCCTTTTCCCTCTCTGGTATTTTTTTTTTGGTTAAAAGGTCTGCCAAAGGTCATTCAACTTGGCTTCTACTAATTCGCCCGTGCGCCTAATTAAGCAGATCCCCCGGCAACTGGCAGCCTGAAAACTGAAGCCCAAAAGTCGGCAGCAAACCGGGCAGGCAAGAAGGCGTTGAAAGGCCAACTTGCTCAAATAGGTGTCTAAAGTGACGCTTTATGCGCACGAAACAAAAACTGCAAGAACAAAAAACGCCGAGGAAGGGGGCCGGCTCATTGCAGTTGCACGTGCTCTATCTCAATGAGCTGCATGCAACTCCGCCGCGTGACTCTCGTAACCCTGAATGCAATGAATGCATGCAAACTGGCTGCAGAGACAGACAACTCACAGACGCCCCCACCCTGCGGCGACAAACAGGGGGGGAGGGGGCTCATCCTTAGCCCAGCCTTGGCCCGTCCTCCGTCCTCCAGCCTCCTGCCGACAGCAGATTGCGTATACGCAGCATTGGCCACTTGCATTATGAAGCATCTACTACGGGCTCTTGTGTCGGCGTGATAAGCCACAGCATCTGCATTTGCATCTGCCGGTGCCTGAGCATGTGCATCTGTGACAGCGGTCCGCGATTCGTGCGTGTTTACAGAGAAAGAAAAGGTGGTTCAATGAGACGATAGAGCCAAGAGAACTGCTATATCTTAGGCCCAAACTATCAGCAGTTTAATCTAAAAAAGGTAACAAGAGTCATTATCAAAACTCATATTTGTTGACAAAGCTCGTACCAACCAAAAAGTACAGCCACAAGTTTGGTAAAGCCTTTTTACATATGTATCTTTTGACTATTTAATGTGTATTTAAGAGTTCCATCTTTTTTTAGACCAAGTGCCAAAGATTTGCCGCATTATAGGTCTGTCAAGCTGCTGACTGGCAGGCAATGATCAATGACCTTCCATCAGAAGTCCCTGTTACCACTTAAATGATATTTTTCGCTGGCACCCCTTTATGTATTTAAGTGTATCACCTCCACCGCCCACTCAGAGATCTCCCGCTGCATTCATGGCGAATGTCAAGAGATGGCAGTTGGCTTGCCAAGATGTTTTGTTTGACGCCGGGGCCGGAGCAGCAGCCAAAGCAAGGCGAAAGCTACAACATCCAACATCCAAGCAACATTTGCTGTGTCAAGTGGCAGTCAAGTGCATTTAACAGGGCGCGTCTTTGATTGACGTTAGTCCGCGTTCGGAATCATGGCCAAAAAGGCAGGAATGCCAGGGGGCTGCTCGGAGGGGAATCACAATCAAAAGCTGACTGTGTGCGCAATTGTCAAACGGAAACGCGGAAACAAAGACTCTTGTGACAGCAGCAGCAGCAGCAGCATCCAGAGCAAATATCAAATGGAAAATAGCGCACTACACACTGCACTGCACATTGCAAAGACCGAAGGCTTCCTTTAATGCCACCAAAAAGCTGAAACATTTGTCGAGCGTGTCAATCGCTTAATCCGGCGCTGTTGCAACACCAAAATTCAGTCGCAAATCAACTGGTCTATTGAATATTAATGAATCCATCTGGTTAGCCCAATTAAGTGCGAGGCAAACAAACGAAAGATTGTCTTTGAGCCCTGAGTTACCGCATTCAAAGTGCAGTTTCTCTTCCCATCTCCTTTAATGAATAAATAGTTATGGGGCCATCAAAGTGGCATTTGCATCAATAAATCAACCACGAAACTTTAGAAATATCCGTAGGAGGATCCCAGTAATCGCAATCGAGAGTTAGGCAAACAAAAGTACTTTTGAAGACCAACGAACCGCACCCCTAAAAAGATTCAACTTAAATGGGTTTATGCGATTTTTATAGTTCGCCAGTTAGGCAAGTCATTTGCAAATTTAAAACAGCTTTGGCTCTGCATCCAGCACATATTTATTGTCGGCTATATACGAGATATATCTGCAGATTTACCTACCTCATGTATAGCATGTTTGAGAGCCAACATACAACTTTTACTTTTCACTGGGCTTCCAAAAACATAACGCGCTTCGCAGAAAAAGCAAGCCGAATGATGCGAAGCAAATTAAATTACATTTAACTTGGCCGGGGCGAACCGAACTGAAGTGGCTAAAAGCGGAAAGGCCAACATCATTTTCACGGCCCTAGACACTAAAAAAATTAGATATCAAATTACGTTGACAGGCTCTAATTTATTGGTTATTTTGGTTACCATAAAGATGATGGTCATAGTTTCTTGTATTACCAATTTTATATCAAACATTTGTTAATTATTATTACGAATTTTCATTGCTTATAATATTATTTCAAGTCTCACAAATTTGTTGATTCCCTGTTTACGTAATCATTTATTTATTTAAAATTTGGAGCTGCACATTACCTTCCTTCCTAATGATATATTTGGGAATACCATTTTGGCTAAATGTTCAAGTTACCCCCTATTTCTCCGAGTGCGGAGAAATGCTGGCAGACAATGTCTTCACTGGTACTTTAATTATGACAAAATTTGCGTGAGTGATAGTCAAATGATGCCGCAAGCCACAAACCGAGCGATCTCGAGTGGCGGAGCAGGGAAAATATACCACACGCTTGAATATAAACAAAATAAATAAACTATGCGTCGCAGAGACACATAAATGCGGAGGAAAAGAAATTATGAAATGTGTGTTCGAATCTGTTACAACAAAACAAATCAGAGAGGCTGTGCGCCAGCAGAAACAATCGCAATCGCATCCACCGCATCGCTTCGTTTATCTGAAAGAGTGTTAGACCCAAACCCGTTTTCGAGTGATCTTCTTCGTCGGCGGGTTGGCTTTGCGGGTGTCAGCCCCTCCGGAGTTCATTTAGCTGCCAGCCGGCGAAGAAACCACAACGCATCGAGTGTCTATTGCCCGGAAGACCCAAAGCTAGAGCTCTCCAAAAATGCCGTCCCCTTTGTGGCTGTTGCTGTCGATGGTGCGTTCCAAAAAATAAAGTTCGCGATACCTTTGAGGATCAGCAGGAGGATCCCTTATGGATAGAAATTTGAGTGTTTTCAACTAGAATCCCTAAAAAAAGTGGTTTTTACAATATGCCAATTTAAATTTGACGATATGAAGTGAATTAAGATAAAACTAAATCTGTGTTATGTGAACTTAAAAATTCTAAAACATTAAGGACCTGTTTATGAAAATTTTAAACTAAAAGTTACATAAATATTATAAGTGTTCTAGTGTATTTAAGAAATGTAATAAAATGGAAGTCGTGAAAAGTTCAGTTTTTGATAAAGTCAAAATAATAATAAAGTCGCCAAGATTTTCCCCTATTATCTGACAATAAAATATGCAATTTTTTTAAAACCCATCTGCTTAAATGTAGGGACCATAGTACTGTCGGCTATTAAATGCTAACAGTCAAAGTTTTCCAATTCAATGAAAGATTGCAATCCGAGAAAACTGTCCTTTTTTTATAACCACTACACAGTATTCGTATTAAAAAGAATGTTTTTGTGCTACAGCCCCTTGTTACTATTGTTTCAAAAATAGATTTTATTTAATCCCAAATTTCCTTTGTTTTCCATTTTTAGCTAGCTCTTGCTGGCTCGCAAGATTATCACTACCAGCGCCCGCACACTCCTTTCGTTGCGGAGACCTACCAGGCCCATCAGCAGGTGCAGCAATCGCAGCCCCAGACCACCAAATTCACGGTGCAGACCCTGGGACGCACCTACGGCCTGGAGACCCAGAGGGCTCCCGTCGTCTACGAGGATCACCAGGTTGTGAGGCTGGTGCAGCAGCAGCAGGTGCAGGCGCAGCAGCCCCAGAGCTTCTATCAGGCTCCCCAAGCGTACCAGGCTCCCCAAACCTACCAGACTCCCCAAACGTACCAGGCTCCCCAGCAGCAGACGTTCAACTACCCTGCCCCGGCTCCTCAGCCGCTGCACACCTCGGCCTACACCAATCCCCTCTTGGTGAGCCCCTCCTATGACGCTCCCCCGCAGTCGGTGCCAGCACCCGCTCCTGCGGCGCCACCTCAGCCCCTGAGCTACTACCAGCAGCCCCAGCAAATACCGGCGGACCAAAGGACCCCTGCGCCCATTGTGGGCTATGCAACCGCCACTCAGCCGGCTCCGCAACCCGCTCCCCAGTACCTGCCACCCGCGCCACCTGCCCCCCAGAAGCTGTTCTTCGGCAACCCGTTCCCCTATGCCGCCGTGACCGTCGGAGGCCAGCAGGTCCTAGATGCGGGCCACGGATCCGGAGTGGCGCCCAACGAGGTGCAGACGCAGCTGGTGACCGCGACGGGACAGCAGCCGCAGGCGCCGCGCATCGGTGATCAGTTGGGACAGTCGCAGAGCTCGCAGGTCGACGGGTACGACTACAAGCAGAGCTCGGCTGGGGACACCCGAGACTACCAGCGCTTCGTGACCACCTGCGGACCCGGCGGACAGTGCGAGAAGAAGCAGCTGGGCCCCGGACAGGTTGACGATGTCCACCAAAGGGCTCTGCAGTTCACCCGATCCAGCAGTCAGCCGCGTGTGGAGGGCTGCTACAAGAGCCCGGTGGTCTATGTGCCCGTGGGTGCGGTGGTCAACGATCAGGGCCAACTGAGGCCCAAGAACCGTCGGCAGAACGAGCGGCAGGAGCAGATCTTCTCCCGCTATCCTTACAACTAAGAGGAGCACTACACCAATTATGGTACCCTCTGAAGAGGACCACACAAAAAATTCACCGAATTTCCATATCGAATTTATTAGTTTTACACGTTGATTTTGTTGTAAATAAATCGAAAAATAAATGTAAAAAATTTACCAATGCCTTCAACTGTTAACCGATTCGGTGGGGAAATCAAATGTATAACCATCAAGCCCAAAAGTAGGCATCCAAGGGTTAAAACCATGTGGCATTGGGTGAATTTTATTGATTAACCTGTTGCCGGTTGCTTCACCGATGGTTTATTATGTGATTGCGCGATGGCGATGATGGAAACCATCGAATGCTAATCAGCCAAATGGCCAAAATGCACAGCGCGAAACAAACGAGGTTAAAGCATAAAATTCATGTATGCAAATGGGTCCAAACATGTGCCTATAAATTAGCTCCATGCGATAAAACAAACGAAAGTGATTATGATAATGCTAATTGGGATGCAGCAAAATAGGGAAAATGCCTAATTTTGCAAAACCAGATGGTCTATACCCCCATTCCCAAATCTAAAATTGATTGATTTCCGCAAAGGTTTGATCTGAATTCATTAGTCTGGATGTCATCAAAAGCTAATTACAAGTTTTCCAGACTAGTAAATGGAATTCAGATTAATAATGTTCACTGTTTTAATACAAGTTGTTTCAGTTCTAGTTGATTTTTTGAGGAAGTATGTTTCTCATACGCTCTGCGCTGTTCTGGTTGCTTTTTATCCTTTACAATGCAACGCAGGTAAAAATATATTATGTATATAATTTTTTTAACAGCCCAAGCCAAGTTCTCTTTATAGATACAGTCTAAATTTGAGTTTACGAATATTGAGTGCACCGCAAAGGACAAGGAATTCGTAGAATTTGAGTACTGCTACATAAAGTCAGTGAATCGAAGCTACAAATATATTTCCGTGAAAGCCCGTTTGCTTCAAAAACCACTGAATAATGTAGTGGTAGGGGTAATTTTTTTTATTAACAGTTCTCAGAATATAATGATATTGGTTTAGGCAAGTTTGAATATATTGAGGAGATTCCAAGGGTACACCCCCATTACCATGAACGTGACCTTTGACATATGCAAATACATGTCCGGGAAAAAGAACTCACTAAATCCGATGTTAAGGCTCTTTGAAGAAATTACTCAAACCTACACCAATGTCAATCACAAATGTCCCTACAATGTAAGTCTAAAATGCGACTAAATGTATTCTAACTTCTACTTGGAGTTGGTTAACTTTTCAGCATGATTTTGAAATTGAAAAACTTCCCACTCAAAGGGAAGGTTCTACCATTTCCACCAGGGGACTATGCATTCTATAGCTCCTGGTACTCCACAAATGTGGAGAGAGCTATCGTTTGGATTTTCGGAACAATATCTTAAGGGGAACGTCAATGCAGGTTCCTGAATTTCACAAAGCGCTCAAATATATTTGCGATGCAATAAAACCTTGATAACTTGATTTTTTTCACAGTTTTAAGTAAGACAAACTGGGGGAAATAAATTAAAACATGCTCCGATATGATCATTTTCATACAACTGGTTTTGCTTACCGATTCTCACGAGAGTTCTCCAAGAGTTTTGCATAATTTCATAATCGATTCTTAAGGGAATCCCTCTCCATTCGATTCTCCAACATTTAGTCGCCGCGAAGAGCTCAAAGTGTGGAGACACCGCAATAAAATCGCCAAGAAACATGCGGACAAGTTTGCTGCCAATCATTTTGGTAATTCGCCGAATAACTCGTTTTCGTTTTCCCAAACCGATGACGTCAAATGCTTAACCCTCTGACAGCTGTTTAGTGTCGTTTTGGCTGTGGCCAAAGGCGAAGAAGAGGGCTACCTGTATGGAAAGCCTTTGGGGGAGCAGTTCCTGGAGTCCCGGCCTGTGGAATCGATTCGAGTGAGAAAGAGCCTGAAGCCACGTGTCTACCCGGCTCCTCTCTCCCAGAATTGTGGCAATCAGGACGCAGCGTCCCATGCGGCGGCTGTGGCAGAGTACCATGCAGCCCGCCCACCTCCACGTCGCATCCACAACCACAAGGAACTCATTGTGGACAGCTCCTTTTTCGAGCCGTCGCAGGAAGCGATTGATGAACTGAAAAGAGTTTTGTTGGACCAGGAATAAAAAGACTGGTTGCAATCTGTTTGAAAAATGTGTTTGCTTTATTTGGTTCGAGAGTTTTGCAGCTTAAAACAATAATAACAGCAAGGTAAATACGTATATATGAGGGTCTCCTATGCATATAGGTGCTGTTATTTATTATTTCAGGTATATTAAAGGCAATTATATGTAGCAATGACGGTTCTTATAAACAATACTACAAACCGGCTTGAGTAAATTAGGTAAGATAAATCAGTAAATGCATATCTTTTTGATTAATTTCCAAGCAAAGGTTGAAGAAATGAAATGGCAGCGATTTAAAATTTAGTTGGATTTATTTAAACTTAAAACTCACGCATAATCATTAATCTATAAAAATCTATAACCCGTCTTAATTAGCAATATAATCATCTTTAATTAAACCCCAATTCGCAGCTTGAACCAAGCAACCCGCATATTACGTGAGACTTTAACACGGATTCTCCGGATTCTCCCAATTTCATTGCCCGGCTTTCGGTCGTAAAGTGAATGTTAATGGGTTCAGCAATTATAAAGCATTAGATGGCTCCCAAAACAACTAACTAAAAAAGAAACTGGCCCCAACCGCATTCCAGCCAAAAGCAGTCAAAACCGATTGCAGTTTACAATAAATAAATAATTTATTTTGGGCGCTTAAAACACATACTAAACGTATGAAAAACAAAAACATAAACAGTCAGTTGGGGTTGTCTTATGCCTGAGAGCATTCCAACTAGGCATCGTAGTTGTACTTCTTGCTGTCGCCAGGATTCAGGCTGTACAGATCGTAGTCGAACTGGTCCCACTCCTGGTAGCCTGCTCCGCGGGGCTGGGTGCTGCCCTTCTTCAGCTTCAGTTGCGACTTCTTCTCCTGCTTGAGATCCACGTGGGGCAAGTGCTGCCGGATGCGCCTTTCCGCCGGACTCAGCGGCTGGGGAGCCCGTTGAATGGGGGCACTGGACAGGAACTGCGACTCCTCCATACCGAGATCCGCTCCAGGACTAATCTGCGCATCATGGAAGTCGGCAAAGTTCTGCAGCTGCATGGACTCTGCCGGATGGTGATCGTAGTAGTCGGGCATGATCAGGTTGTAGTTTCCGGTCAGGGCCATGGGCGCCTGTGGACGGGGGGCATATGCGAAGCTGGAGAAGCTGGCTGCGGAGTTAAGGTCTCTCGGGCGGCTGTACCGGGGCAGGGCCTCCGAGGTGGCCAAGATCACACAGAAACAGGTGATCAAGAGCTATGGGAAAATAAGAAAAAAGGTTTCGTCAATATAAAATAAATGATTTTAACGATGTTTTTATAAGGCAAAGTTTCTGAATGAGCAACAGTTGCTTTAATTTTAGCCGACTTGTTTATATTTGTTATTTTTAGCTAACAGCAAAACACATTATTTATTCTACGCAAAATCAAATGAACAAAAACATAACTCTAATTTGTGTGAAACCGTTTATGGGCCTGTATTCTTTTGGTCTTCAACCTTGTTGCCTTACCATTTGTGTGCTGTTTGGTTTGTTGGCCATCTTTGGTAATATTCACTTGGCAGAAAATTATTATTCTATATAATTGACTTGAATTTAATTTTAGCACTTGGGTGGCTGTTCACGCTACTCGAAGATTTTTATTTGTTTTTTGCTGACGTGCGATGCGCTTAATTCGAGCTCTTAAACCAGTCTAATGTTCTGAGCCCTGCGATTTTGTATTTAAAGCAAAATCCAGGCGAAAGCCGAAAGAATTTCATTTCGTTTGATTTGTTTGGTTTGTTTTGTGTTATGGCATGCAAATCCGGTTTCGATTTCCAGCCGAGCGTCAAGCCGAGATGTATCTTCAACGGAGAATCGGAATCCGAAATCCGAAATCCGAGATGCGAGATTCGAGAAGTCCAGCAGAGTGAGTGACACACGAAAAAGCAGGGAACTGCAGGTCAGGAATCCGGAGGAGATCGAGCATCGAGTTTGTGGCGTCAGGGACTTGGAACAATAGAAATGCAAATTACCGCATCTGAATTTTTGAGAGATACCGAATGCTGATTAGTGGACTATGAGGCGTTCGTGTTGACACACATTTTTTGATTTGATAATGATTCATGGAATGCGCGCGGCAATTAATCCAAATTATACGTAATAAAAATATTAATTGCACTCGCTTTGTACCAGTGAACTTGTGCCTGGTAATTAAGGCATGGACATGTTAATCGCTCGAATACAAATTGGCACATCAATCACCGCATTTTATTGGCTTCCAATGATCTGACATTTCAATTTTTGTCACTTTAAAGCACTGATAATCCTTCGGAGCAGTTCAATAACTCCAGAAATGTGGAAAATCCCAGGCAGTGGCCGCCTTGCTGACGTGCGATTATCTCTTTATCAACAGCCAGCGGGTTACCGACAAATTAAATACTTTAAATAAAATAAAACGAAATTGGAACATTGGACCCTGTTATTGTGCTACTCTTTTTGGGAGCCGCTGTTTTCGATCAATTAAGATAAACTTGGGGAAAATCTAAGCGAGTTTCGAGCTTAGGCGGTATTTTGAGAGACAAGTATTTTGAGAAATTCAATTGCAAGTTCTCAAGTAATTTCTTAAGACCAATCTATCATTATTCAACAAGTACCTTATAGAATATTATATTGTAGAATTAGTTATACGAAGAATACCCAGAACAACTGTACTAAAAATTGCAAACAATTGCAACCAATTGATATAAGAATTTCTACATTAGGGTCGAAAGTTTCTCACACATCAAATCCAATTTAAGTTGGCAGCTTGATTGATAGAACCATAAGCCCTTCTTATAATCAATTTTCTTTACAAATATGCACTTATAATTTTCTAATCAAGACCTAGATCTGTAACTAAAGGGAATTTCCAAATATCGGAGCATCGTAAAGCATCCAATCACGAAGAAAACGGAACTGGCAGCATAAAATCGATGATAAATTCTTTCGATTTTTTATTGGCTTAAGTTCGGTGGTCAGTGGCTCGAAGCCAGTGGGTTTACCCAGAGCCCATTTGCGGCTCTCGATGGGGGGAAGCTGCTGTTATTTCCCGGCGGTCAAAAATAAATTAGCATGTTCCAGAAATCTTCTCCCCGGAATGTCAGGCGCACACGCCAAAAAGGCAACAAATAACAAATGAAAAGGCTGAAGGCCACCCCCGCCATCAAAATCAAAATGAAGGCATAAATAAGTTTTAGTGTCTCCGGGGAAACCCGTTGTTGCCCAGCCTTGCGCATTTCGGCATTTCTCGAATTATTTTTAATATTTTTTTTGGGCGACGGAGAAATATTTAAAGCCCCCGGCAAAAGTCAGAACTCATTTAGCATTGTTTTAAGTAAGCACTTACATTTTGCTTCGTTTAATTTGTTTGTGTTTCGGATTTTGAATATGCATATGCACAAAGTTGTTGTGTTTCTGTTTGCTTTTCGCTTTTCCCTTTTGTGTGTAAATTGGCCCGTTTTTTAATTTTTTTGTTCACATGTTTTGGAGATCAAAGACATGTTTTTCGAGCAGCAGAGAGTGTAATGTTTATATTTGTTTTTCCTTTTTTTTTGCGTTTGCGAGATATATGCAAAACATTTTGCTGGGAATTTACGTCGGAATCAGAAGGAGAACAGCAGCGTTTTTACTTCGGCTTAAGCCTGGCATAAAATTTCAATTATCCAAAAGCAGAGGGGAGGGTGACTCCCTTTGAGTTCAACTATTTGCCAAAAGCTGATGCCACAACACCGATCGAGTTGGCAGCCTCAAAGCAACGTGCCCCGGGTTACAACCGCAAAATTACTGACTCGCCAGACGCGCCTCCGCCGCCCCCAGAAAAGGGCGGGGCGTGCCACACCAGAACCTTCAAGTTTCTCTGCGGTTTCCTAGATAAACGTTGCAGCTTCAGTTTATAGGTGATGCACTACAAAAAATTCTAATAAGCATCTGTAATAATAATATTATTAGGAGGAGCTACCTTTTTAACAAAAACCAATATTATGAAGGTTATTTTATAGTCTAATTTAAAACCACAAATATTATATTTATCCCTAAAAAATATCCCAAAGTTCTTGAGTTAATTTCCGAGTTTCATCTTCTTTTTATAGAAAATTCATTTATTTTATTTATTGGTGATTAAATCAAATATACAATATTAAATCTAAGAAATATAATGAGTACTAGCTACTTGGGCCTTCGACTCGAAACATACGACGTTGTTTTACTATATACCTAACTTAGCAAGCTAGACAAATTCGTTGATCTTTAAGATGTTCTCATAAGAGAACAGGAAGTCTGATAGGAATATGTACCAAACATTGAAACTCTTATACCCGGTAAACATCGGTAAACATTCGAAATTTATTCAATAAATTTATTCAATTGTTTGCAGTGTTATTACTGCAGCAGAAACGAAACAAAACCAATAGGGCCCACAAAACCTGAGCAAAGCAACGCTATGCAAACAGGCAAGTGTCGCCTCGGGCATTGGGGGCATCATCATTATCGATGCAACGAGGCGGCGGCAAATGCAAATCGCATTAAATCTAATATGCAACTCGACCGCAACAAACTGTGCACATCACATCATTTGTCTTCCGACGCAGCAGCAATCAAACGAAGCAAACCGCCTCATCGCCCCCAAACCAGCATCTCTGGCGGGGAAACCTCAGCCAGACACGAACTTCAAGTTCATTGTTTTCACCTTAACGTTTCCCCGATAAGGCCTCAGCGGCTGTCACTTAAAAGTGGCCGATAAATTACTAGGCCCTACGCAATGATAAGTTGCATCCCATCGGGGCTTTGATGAAATTATGAAGCAAGCATCAAAGAGTTGCTATCTACCATTGGATATACTCATCTATACATAGATTTTACCATATTATATGTTGTTTGAAGTCTCTATTGACATATAGGTATATTTCTTGAAGGTGTATTTCATGCATAAATGAAATGTGCATTGAAATTAGGTGTTTTTGAACTGACCAAGACAGCGATGCTAGGGCAACAGTGCGTATGAGTAATGCCTTCTTAGATCAACCTCCAAAACTATCTATAACTTCTGTAACTTTTTTTTTCTTTAACTTTACTCTCTGTAACTTTGCGTAGTATTTACGTATAAATATACTGAAATAAAATAAGCAACCCAGTGAATCTGACCTTAATTACAATGTCAAGCAGGTGCCCCAAAACGAAAGGCTTCCCGATCGCATCTCATCATCACCCATCCGTCCATCCGTCTAATAAATACCCCAATTAAGATCCACTCCCGCGGGCAAGCACATTGCGTGCATAAATATTTGTTGTTCCAACAAAGCCAGCACCCAATCGGCCATCCATCAAATAAACTTTAATTTACTGCAGTTCGTCAGCCTCCGCATGCAAGCAGATGGATGCGTCGCCGCCTTCCGCGGGTTTGACGACTCATCGAAGCTTTTCGCAATTACTTACCACATTGGAGGTGTCATCGGGAATGCACTTGCAATCGTGCTGCAGTAATAATCCCGCAATATGGGTCATTAGCACGCAGGCGGGGCGACAAGTATGGGGCAACTTTTAACCATTAATTACTTGCACTTCCCTGCGATGCCTCTTAATCCTCACACTTGCCAAGCCAAAGCCCAGTACGGAAAAAATTAAATATATAAGCAGCGAGTGCGGCAAGAAAACAAAAGTAAAGAAGAAAAACTCGGGAAAGCGGAAAAATCAGAGCCAACCAGAGGCCCAACAACGGCAATAAGGCTTAATTAATTGTACATTGGCAACGGCAGGCGGGGGAAAATCTGGAAAAATTAATAAAGCCAATAATGGAGCACGGAAAGAAAAGCAGGAGACAAAAATCCAAAGATTATTAAAATGTATCGATAAAAGTATACTAAATCCAGTTTAATATCTAATTGATTATGTGTGTTTTTGTACAGAGGTAATAAATGTGTGTAGAGTGCAGCATTTTTATATTTTCTGCTATAAAGTTACAATGTAATTTTTCCTGTTCAGTGAAAAATCGGTGGCTGGAAAATCGAATGCATGGCAGTCTTGCGGCATCAACATCGATAAATCAATGCAAATGCCCTAACAATGCCAGCTAATTGCGAAATGATTAAGCGAAAGTGGCAGAATTCAAAATTCATTTCCATGCGCCGCTGACTGCGACTGTGCGTGATGGGCGGTGGGCGGTCTGAAAGGAGGCGTGGTAGGTCAAAACGGAACTGAGCGGGGTGGGAAGGTGTTCCACTGTAGACCGCCCGTTGACAGCGATAAATCAGCAGGTGTAATGAGTCAAAGCTATCGTTATGCATGGATCATTAATCACGCACGCATTACAAATTAAGAGTACATTATTCCGATGCGACACAAACTCACCTACATTGTGTTCTCCCTGAGCCTGTAATTATATGTTTTAATTATAATTTAGGGTATTTTAACTAAAATAGAAAACCGGTTGTTACCAAAAATATCCAAACTTTGGAATAAGTAAAAGTTACAATACCCCAAACGTATTTGTATAGTAATTATTTCTAGTATTACTCGTATTAAAAATACATAATGCTAAAAGCTCTGGATAGAGTTGTTCTCAAAGCAAGTTTATCTTGATTTAATCTGTCATAATTTGCTAATTAATTTACCTCTTTCTGTGGACTATTTTCATTTATCTTAGCCCCAAAAGTTGGCAGTTCCGTTCTAGCTCTCTATTTGCCCACTCGCTAATTGTAAATGCCAATCAGGGACCGGCTGACAAGACAAAGCCAACTGTCTCCGAGCTGCGAAGAGTCGAGTTGAGTGGTCTGAGGATGCAGGATGCAGGACGGGAATGAGGATGCGGATGGAGTGGATTTTCAGGGGGGATGAGGAGGATAAAGGGCTGCTGTCAGTGGAACTGGGAGCAGAGTTGAGCTGGCTGATTGCTCCAATTGCCAGGCGCCCGGCACGCACGGCTGCCTCATACAAACTTGCAACTAAACAAGACTCTGCAGCAGTAGCAGCAGTAGCAGCAGCAGCAGCGGCGGCAGCAAGAACAACAATCGCTACTGTCAACGCACAAAAGACAGCGCTGACGTAACGAAACGGTTAATTTAGAGTACGACAGGGCCAACAACGACAGCAACAAACGAAGGCAGTTCAAAAGCCGTCAGCCCGCGTTGAGATGAGGTTGCTACAGATGGGGCTCAAAGCGAACAACACGGAGCCGCATCTACACAGCCAAATAAATGGTGTTAATTTCAAATTTGGCAGGAACTTTAGAGGTGTTGTAGTGTGCATAAGATGCTGCAATTTCACAAATATTTAACGCTCTAAGTGAATTTATTGGTCATATTATGACAATATGTTATAAACAAGTATCTGGTATTTAAATTCAATGAATTCAGTATTTAATCTAATGCCAAACATTCAGAATTTTTAATAAACCCTATGAAAAGGGTACCTAGAAATATTCCTTATTTGAATTTGATTTATACGGGTTATTCTGTCGTAAGTAATTTTCAAAAAATTTTCAAAATGTTATACTTATAAATTAATAAAATTGAAACCAAACAACTGTGGAAATTAGACAATAAAATATTATATAATAATGTTAATTCGTGTGTGTATCTGTGTATTTGAATTTAAAATAGAGGCAAAAAAAATTTAGGGTATTACATTTTGACAGGAGTTCAAGGGATCCGTCGTAAATGCATCCGTTAACCTTCGAAACATTTGAGTTTTCCTCAGTGCATTCAGCAGCTATTGTGCCATTTGCATAGGGGCGTGTTCGTAGCCCGGGATCTGCAATTACAAAGCACAAGCTCGAGATTGGGACATCGCACGGGGTTTGGGGCCGTACAATGTAACCCCCTTTTATCTTCCGTCCTACAAACGGGTATAAAGAATCCGGCCATGGGGGTGTGGGCGGGGGCATCCAGACTCGTATAAAACATTTTTTAGTGAGCTAGCTGATGCTGGCGAATGTTTAGAATTTAATTAGCCACGCTCCTTGATTATGCGTGCATGAAATTACGGCCCTTCGAACGGGTGCCCTATAAAATGTCTACCAAAGTGCCAATGACAACAAAGGAGTCGTTCCTCGGGGAGCGTCCGGGACAAATCCAATTTCGGTTTGATTGTCAAAACGAATGAACTTAAATGTTTTGCTGTAGTTTTCAAAACATGAATTTGGCTGCAAGATTTTAGGGGATTGCAACAAAAAGCAACTGCAAAATGTACCCCTTAAAATCATGTCTAAATATTTCGTATCTCGAGGCTGTAAAGTATCTCAGCCTGCTCAGGTATGCAGGCCATCAACTCCTTTTGGCCAAAATGCAGACGGGCTGCAGTTCCGTTGACAAAGCGCAAAACAATGGCCAACACTTCAGCACTTTCAGTTTCCCGCTCGAACACTTGCGAAAAACACAAAAAAAAAAATCCAACACTCCGCCGCAGACTCGCACATTTTGTAGATTTTTGTTTATTATTTTGCTTCTTGTTGGTTGCAACATTCACTTCTTTGCCGCCCACCCATCCCCCAACACTCAAAGTGAAGTGTTTTTGGTGCGGTTTTTTCGTGTTGCATGTTTAATGTGCACGGGGTGTATATGCTCGTGTGCTCGTATATTTTTAGAAATTGTTTTAGTTGCATGTTTTACTTTATGTTCAGATCTGTGACAGGTGGATGAAAACACAAAGGGGAGCTGTGCAGAGTGCGCTGTTGAACAAGCTGCTCCGATGACAGATAAGTCACATTTTGTTCTCAAAGTTTCGAGACTGCAATTGTGACATCTAAATCGGGTATGCTGGATTCTTAGGAATTTCCCAGAATTGTTAGGAATTAGTTTCTAGATTCATTTGCAGCTTATATGAGGCAAAAGTGTTGGAAGGATTTGGAGACGCATATTAGTCGAATTAAACAATAAATACATTGTTTTTAATAACAATCCGACTATAAAACGTTTTAGAATTAATTCAGAACCTTGGGAATCTCCATAATTTCCATATTGTTTGTTAAAAAACAGTTGCAGTTATTCTCGTAAATACGACCATTAATATATGTTTTTTATATGTTTAGAACCGCTAATGATCTCCTATAGAGACTATAAGAGATTTAAGTTAAAGTAGCTACGGAATAAATATTTTAAACAATTTTTTGCAATGTAAAGGAGTTGTTTCGTTATGCCTCTGAAATATCCAGAAAATCGAGAGCACCGACGGCCGTTACTGCCTTTCCCCCCAAAAAAGATGCATCTGAAACAGCTGGTGCGCTGTCATTTGGCTCAAAATTGGAAATTCTGCATGTCCTGGATATCCCGTACGAACACACACTCGATCGGACAGCCCGGAAGTATGCAGCACTTTGGGCGACCTCATCGAGGCGCTTCTTTATTAATTATGCCAGCGATTTAATTAAAAACTTAACCAACTGCCGCCTTGAGGGCCGTCACACTCAGCAGCGGCATCGTCTCATAGCTGATGGGCGCACAGCCGGTGGGCGTGGCAACCTCCTCTTCCCCGCAACTTCCTGCTTGCGGCCCAGCCGGGTGTGGGCTAATTAAAATGCATTGTTTAATGCAAATAATGGATTATATGCACCATAGTTTGGTAGTTGCCAGTGTGTTTACTTACGACGGCGGCGGCTGAGTGCCAGCAAACTGAATTCCAGTCTGAGGACTCGAGTGGTGCGGCCGGGGCACGGTGAGGGTGGTGCTGAAGGTGGTGGAGATTACGGTGCCGCCAGCGAGATTCTGATGCTGCTGCTTCAATTCCGGTGGCGACCAAATGGCGGTTGCAGGCGGCGCCTTAACGATTTTTGGCCCATGATATTGCTGCTGCTGCTGCTGCATCGGCTGCTGCTGCTGTTGAGCCTGCGCCAAAGGAAGTTGTTCAGGTTGCACACCATTGACGCCATTGAACCATCGAGGTTGTTGACTCGCGGCCACAGGCCGCCTTTTATTATAAACAAAAAACTGTACCTCCAGTTGTTGCAGCTGCTGATTTGTGGCCTGTTGTTGCGGTGGCTGGGGTTGCTGCTGCCGCTGCCGCTGCCAATTTGGCACATTTTGGCCCACCAAGTTGAGCAACAATGGCGCCAACGCTTCAGTGCCGGTGATTTGTTGGAGATGCTGCTGCAAGTCGCCCTCCTCGATTTTCTGGCCCTCGGAACGTTGAATGGCCAAAATTCCCGGGCTCCTGCAAGCAAATACATACAGTAGTTGGCTAAATAGATATTGACCCACTCATCAGAGGAGGTTCACCGAAAAAAATTAAATTAAACGGAGGAAGACACACGAAATAGGCATTTTAAACTAGAACATAAATCAAACATTTAATATTCTGGTGCAATTTGTCCACATAAATTACCAAAATTTGACTATAAAATTACTTGTGTGCTATTAAAATAACAACCAAAATATAACAATAACAACCAAAATATAACAATACAATCTGTCTACTTGAGCAATGCGAAATGCTTTGGCTTTGACCAGTTTAGGATCTAGATCTGAAAAATGTACCTAAGCTTTTTGATCGTATTGTTTGTCAATTTTTAACATTTTCTTTAAACGAGTATGCTGTAATATATTCCTTTAATTATACAGATTTTTGTGTTTCAAATTTGATGGGTAATATGAGGCAAATTTTTTTCGGTGCACCCGTACTCACGTGAAAACTCGACCTACTTTGTCAGCGGCTGTGCAAACATTTGCCCAGCAACTCCCAAACAAACCAGCGGCAAGTGAAGCAGAACGCTCCAATTTGGATACATATTGAAAGGCTCTTTCGGGGGGTACCGTCTGCGCAGAACTCACACCACAAACTAACCGTCTAACTAGCTAACTAAACTGACTAAAACACACATCAAATAATCACTGAGAAATTCCGCAGCGAGAGCGGCAAGCCCGTCTCCGGCGCTAGCAAGTTTCTTGTTTTCGGGGCATTAATTATTTTGGAGCTAATTATATATGCACATTAATATGCAAATAATATGAAGTGCGAACATTTTGATGTGGCCCATTGGTTATGGCATGGCAATTATCAATTCGGCTTTACATATCTAAAATGGAAGCCCACCGGCTATTCTCGAGTGAGTTAGGAACTGCTCAAAAAATACATATGAATACGAGTGGAATGACTAATTTATAAACTGGTATAAAAAACCCTGCCGTTGTTTTCAAACCATATCTGTTTAGAAGTGTTTAGTTATTTTATTCATTTTCATTTAGTCGCAAATTCAACCGCCGCATTAACATAATTTTCCAACATTCCGCCTGCATGGTGATAAATCGCTCCTAAAAATGTCAAACTGCAAAGTGGCCCTTGGCTGGCTGTTTCCCTCCTGTGGCCTTAGATGTGTGGCAAAATGTTTTTCCATTAAATGACGAGCCGGGCTGCCAACCAACCAACCGACCATCCAAACTCCCGCCCCCTCTGGCCTTCGTCTGCGTGTTGGCTCCGACCAGCAAAGTCATGAAATTTAGTGTTGGCGGCATAATTAGACCATCAATTGCGGAAAACTCATGACAGTCATGAATGGGCGGCTCTATCTCTCTGTGTTACTGGAAAAGCCACAGGCATGGGGGAAGGGATGACCAGGGGCTAGGCATACTCTGGAATAAAGTAATATGCCCCCAAAGCATAAACTCATCAGCGCCGGAAATGCTGACAGCAATGAGGACCAAAACAGAGACAGTAGCCCCAAAAGACGGACAGAAAACTGAAATACAGTAAATATTCCTTTATTGGGAACTATGGGGAACGTAAATAAAAATAATTACAATCTGTCCTGACAAAAAACAAAGGTATTGCATATGCTAAGCACTAATTAAGAATTTGTGGCGAAAAAATGTCAATGGTGGCGGCAAATCGAAAATACAAATCTAGATTATAGTATTTTGTATATACCAAAACACTGTATATGTGACGAAGTTGGCGTGATTTTTCGGCTTGATTTAAGATCATAAATAATCCTAAAATCAAGTGTTCTTTGGCTTGAATACTTGTACCTCTTATGGGCACCTTACTGTGTGGAGCTGTTGCGCCAAAAAACCCAAAAACGAGCACAACAATGCCCCACAATAAAGTCGGAATGTAAAGCACAAACGCTACTTTTGTTGCTCATAAATATTCACTCGAATATATACGGATGTCCTTGTGGCGGCGTCGCTTTCGTTTTCCCTCGCTTTTCGGGATAGAGGCGCAAAAGTGTGAAATGACTGCCGCTGTATATCCGACGATACTATATATTCACATTCGCATTTTGTGGATTTTTATGACGATTTTTCGGTGACTGTGTTAGCCGGCGGAGCGTGAAAGTTAAGCACATAAATTACGGGGCGAGAAATTAAAAGCACCGCATTCTACACACTCGGCGCAGTGTCCAAAAAACCAGAAAACACTTAAAATACGGCGGCCGGGGACATGTGAGCCGCTTTTTAGTAAAATTACACGCTCTAATCCACAACTTTTGAGTGGGCCACAGCCACAGGACTCGGCCCGGCCAAAAGTAAAAATAAAAAATAAAATATATATAAGTACGTGGAAAAAGAAGATGAAAATCCAGTCGAGTGGGGGAGATGAAAGGAGAGTGCCTGGGGCCATCAAGGCTACAAGAATGCGCCAGACAGCGCCAAAGACCTAAACGCAAAACAAGCAAGCCATCGCACATATATGGCAGGATATACTTACATAGACAGAGCGCCAGAGAGTATGCAAAACATAATTCATGCTGATGGAATTGTATGCATGAGCATATGAAACGGCATGGGCCCCCATGGCCCGGCTAAAAATCATATGCATCACGTGATTAAACGCGTCATGCATGAAAATGTAAAATATTGTGCAACCATGTAGCCCCCACAGACAAGGCCACCCGCTCCCGACTCGGCAAAGAAATATAAAGGCGGCAAAAAAATTAGGGACCCCGACCCGAACGGAGTCTTGACTGGCAGGCGGGTGAAAACGGAATGGTGTTTGCTTTCTGTCCGCAAACAAAACGCATCGGTTACAAATTTTCGCAATATTTTGTTGCTACATCAAACCGACCCAACCTAGCCTCTTAGTTCCAATGAAATACGCATTTTACTGCTGGTTTCAGGATTTTTTTAGATTACTTAACTCTTTCTAAGGTACCACAAAGTCACAAATTAAATTATAGCTATTTGGTATGATTAGATTGGCTGACATCTTTGTAAATAAATGTGTATAAATTTCTTCTTTTTCAAACTAAAGTATAATGAAAGTACCAGAATGATATTCCTTCCTTACTTATCCATAGGTTGAAAATTAGGCGAAAACTAAAAACCTAGTATTTATGGTATTTTAAAAATTATTTTTTGATTTAAGAAGTATCTATACCTTCACAACAGGTTAGCTTGTTTATGGAAACTAGATGGTAATTCCGATTTGTTCCAATTAATACAAAATTAATTCATAAAATTCCATGTGTATGGAATTAGAAAATTATAGTAAAACCAAAGGAATTCGTGTGCCGCATTTTTGAGCTTACTTTGAATACTTACAGCTTTAATGCGTTTTCCTGCTTTCATTCGAAAGTTTAGCCTTTTTGCGGCATATGGCAATGGCTCTTGAAAGAGGCAACTTTAGCATACTTTGTGGCATGCCGCGCGGAATTTATTACTACCGCTTGGATATATCATTCAGTGCTGGCGCCGCGCGCACTTTTCGCGAATTATGTCAGTCGGGAGTAGGGAACAAAAAAAGCAGTGCAGAACTTTAACTACTTTTCTACGACTTTTTTCGCATTGCAGGCCAAGAAAAAGGACAGAGGACGGAGGACGGAGGACGCAGCACGGAAAACGGGCAGCCGAAGTTTCTTCATTTGATGCGGCACACTTTGTCGCAGTTGTCGCACTCTTGGCTTAGTTGATTATTTTATTTTAGTTGGCTCCTTAGTCGCACTCGTTGTTGTTGCCTTGCATAGTTTTGCAGCCTACAAAATGTGACAAATCCCCGGCTTTTCTTTCTCCGTGCACGCCTGACACATATTCTGCTGCTTTTCCTTTTTTTCCGGCCAGGAAATTATTGCGGACACGTCGCATTCACTGCCAGATAAAGGAAAGCGGGCCAACCAAACTGGGAAAGTGTCTGCGGGCACGGCAATTAAAACCAGTTTCTAAGAAATATGATACAAGAATTAGACATTATCTTGCAAGACTGGACTGTCTGGGCCTTGTAAATGCTTCTACGTGCATGTCACATACATTTTCAGAGGCTTAAATCCTTTTTTTTTTACTTTTTAAAAGGCAACCTATTTGGTATTTAGAACAGCAACACAATGGTGGCTGTTCATTAGCCAGTCCATTGAAATTTAGCATGCACTGCATACTTAAAGCCCCGCTCCTGCGAACCGGACTCCTGCGTCGTGGAAAAAAGAAACTTTGCTTTGCAGCAAATCAGCGAAAGCGCCAACAAACTATTAAAAACTTTCGCAACAGGAAAAACTTGCAGGACCAAGATTTCGCCACTCCCACAGCTCCTGCTTGGTAGCTCCTGTGTCTCCTCCTTGGGTCCTTCTGGTGATGGCATCCATATCTGACGAGTGCCAAAAAGCAAAAGTTTGCGCTGCCAGTGCGCTGCATACAATGTTTGTGCTGATTGCAGCAGCACAGCAAATGGCTTTTGATTTCACAAATCAAAAGTTTCCAGCACGTGATTTATGCCTGCGGCAGGAGCCCGAGTCCGAGGCCCGATTCCGGATGCAGGATTGCAGGCTGCTCGAGGATCGCCGGCGACAAGCACGAGCGGGCCTGGCTGGTAAAAACTTCTGGCCCGGGGGGAAAATGAGCCGGACAAGACGCAAAAACTACGGGACCAAGAAAGAAAACCCGGCGGAATTAGAACGAGCCAAAAGAGTATCCAACGAGCATTCCGCGGAGGAATAGCCCATTTTGTTAGCAGCTTAATGTGCATTTAGATTTCGCATTTGCCACCCACTCTAAAATGGCATCTCATCAGCCAGGCGGCGGAGAAATTCAGCACCGAAATTCGCATCCTTAACACTTTCCTCTAATTGCCGGGGAAAAGTTCTGCCGCGAAAAAAAAAACACGCGCTACCTTATGGGGCAGCAGGTGAAATGCCAGCACTGTGCGAAATTTACAAAGCTGTGAAACTATGAAATAAATACAAATATTTCGGGATCAAGAACTTAAAAATTACAGAGACTAGAACTGAAATTGTGATTGTTTCTAACAAATACTAAGGCATTGTATATTTTTTCAAAGTTATGCCAGAAGATCATATAAAACTTTTATTCCTGCAATAAATTATATAAGTTATCATATGTTTATTAATTTTTTTTCACCTGTACCCCAGAGATTTCATGTGGATTTCATGTTCGGGCGTCTGCTACTCATAAATAACATCAAATAATAGCCGTGTGCGCTAATAAAGTGCCGGGGAGCAACAAAAACACCTAAATAGCAGCTTGCAACACCAGCAAGCAAAGTGCATATATGTAGGAGCAACACCAGTAACTAGCAGCACCAAATAGCAACCAGAAACGAGCAACCAGCAACGGGCAAGTTGCAACAACATCTGAGTTGCAGTTTGCCAGCTGCCACCCGCAGTCCTAAAAAGTTTTGTGGTCGTGCATCCGCTTAGCGGTAAATGCAGCACGGTTTTAGCTCTTTATGGCATTTGGCCCTTGAATGCGCAAATGGCAACAAATTGGCAATACCCTGGAAAGCTCTCGAACATCGGAAGATGCTCCGCTATCACCTACCAAGGCAACTAATATAATAGGTAATAAATTTATGATATGAAACATTTATGGAAGGTATATTAAATATAATGATATTACAATCTAAAATAGCTCTTGAATTCATTCCCTTACACATATTTTTGAGCTAGAAATTCGTCTTGAAGCTACTTGAATTGTATTCCCAGCTGGATGCAACCACTACTACCCTGCTCAAGTGCTGTACCCACTTATCAGGTGGCTGCCTGGTTGCCGGCTAACAAATTTAGGCTAATTAGTTGGACTTAAGGACGGCTTATGTGTCGCCGTCATTCCGCCACCCACAAATGGTTAGCATCCTTTGGGCGGACGAGCATTTAATATATGTAATTGCAGTTGTTGTTCTTTCCGCCGCCGAAAACCCCAACAGCAACAAACAAAAAAAAAAAATTAAAATTGCGTAAATGCTGGAAACAAATTTTCGGGACGACCAACTGGGAAAATGAAGCGGGAAAAGGGGTAGAAAATTGTCAGCAGACCGCAAAACATGCGAAACATTAAGGCCACACATTCTAGCTTCGCGTTCGGCTCATCTGTTTTGTCATGTCATTGAAGCGTAAATGAGACATTTGCGACGCTTGTTTAATTAAAATAAATTTCAATTTAATCAAAATTCAACAAGAGACAAAGGAGCTGGAGATCCCTGGCCTCGCCACGCCGGGAATTTCGCATTAAAATTGCTGGCATAGTTTTTCGGCTTGGCTCTGAAATGGATTCTTTGCCCCGTCATAGCCCCTGACAACTGTCGCTCTGTTGCCTTTAAAATTCCAACAAAAACTTTTGTAGCTGTCTCTCAACTAGCACCTGTCCCGGTTTCTACCTGAAAATCTCTAAAATATATATAGTAAGCGGCATTTGGAGGGGAAACCTTCTAACGCGGTGTCATGTCGTACAGGTGCCAAAGTGGGTGTGGCACTTAATTAAATCATTGTGTCAGCATTTGATTAATGGTCATGTGACAAAACATTTTCAGGATTCCGTGTGAATTTGCTGAAGTTGGATGGGTAAGTGCCAAGTTACTTAAAAATTTAGGTTTTACAAGTCTAATAGGTCCATAGGCATAGGAATTTCATTGATTTGAGAATGATATTGTTAATTTCTTAATGCTTATACGTTGTATTAATCTAAAACAAGACATAATCTAAATTATTTAACAATCTAGACCCCGCCAGAAGTAACTTTACAGTACCATTTGTTTAAAAACAAATGCAAATCAAAACAAACACTGTTATTCCATCAACCACTTAAATTTAAACATTTTTAAATCCCAAAGACAAACACTTTAAGTGTTGTTGATTTAAATAAGTGCCTGAGCCTGGGACGCAAAAAAACCTTTCTTAAATATACAGACTTTACAACTTTTGTATCCCATTTTTGCATTTGTTATTTCGCACGGAACTGGCCGGCATGTGGGGAGGAAGTTTAATTCAATTAAATGCTTTGGCTTCAAAGAAAAGTTGTTCTAATTTAATTGGACGTTTTGTTTGCACACGCCGCGAGTATTTTCACGGGTCCATTGTGTGTGTTTATTTGTAGCCCTCGGTTTTTATTCGATTTGGGGCAGAGGCGGCCAACAGGACCAACATGGCGTATGAGTTACATGCGGCGCATATCACTCATACGCCCCGTGGCTGTAATAAAAGCGTAAGCGCTAATTGCCAAAAATGCTGGTAAATGCAATTTAAGTTTTCGCCTCGCAAAAATGTTATTGCAATTAAAAAAAAGGGGGAAATGTAAATGGAATGCCCGTCGAGCGGGGCCATGAAAAATGCATATTTGGGTTTAACCGAAAAATAAACAAGGGTGGCGGCATCTACACATGTGCAGTGTTCTCTTTTTCGTTCCCCATTGAGGAGGGGCAGGCGCTGAGCCGAAAAGTACGCAACAATAAATTGCGCCACGACGCCGGCTTTTCATTTATTTGCAGGCCACCCGCAAAAAGACAGAAAACACTACGCCATCAGCATCAAATAAAATCGCAGTTAAATTGTAGCCAATCTGGAAGCTAAAAAGTAGTTCGCCCGGCTCGCCAATTTTCTATCAATTTTCCCCTTGCGCCGGGGGAAGAAGATTTGGACAGTAAAGCACTCAAAGTGCCTGGGCGAATACCATATACGAGTATGTATGTGCTCTTTGTCGGGACGGGCCAAGACTTGTTGCAGTTGTCGGCCACTCACTGGTTCTGGCCAATTTCAGTTTATGGCCCATAAATTCTGTCGCCTCAGCTCCCCAGCTCACATCCTTGCCGGGGGAATTGATTTGCATGGCTTGGCCGGCTGTTAGTTAACAGTCTGGACAACTGTACCGCAATTTATGGGCGGGCCAATCGAAACAATTGCCCGACTCTTTGGCCGATTGTAGTCATTGGGCCACAAAAGGCTTCCCAACTGCAAATGCACCTGCATTTTATGGCTGTCAACTGCAAATGCTCGGCCCCAAAAATCCCAGACTAAGTGCATTTTTTGATTCGAGTCATCTAAACTGACATGCAAATACTTGCCGTTCTGGGGCCGAGATAAAGTTGATTTTTGATTTGCCAGCAGAGTCAGTGAGCCATGCTAGTTCAAGAAGCCAGCCAAGTGGCTTTTCAGATGCCCCACCCCGCCCCGCCCAGTTGTTTGGTAATTACAAAAATACGATAAGGCTCCGAGCAAGTGGCTCGTTCGACTGGAAAGCGAATTCAAATGCAAAATATTCATTCGGCCTGTGTGACTGTTGATGGGAAAGCATCAAAGTATAATGGAATATGTTATGTCAGATTATCGATAATGCAGGTTTTTGGGTTTTTGTGTGTTTTGCGAGTGCCCGACCGGTTGGATGGTTATTTGATAAGCGAAACTGCATAAGAATTGCACATGAATATTAATTGACAAGCATATATTTCGATTTCAATAATTACTCGGAGTGTGGCTTGCATACAAAATAACAAAATAGTCAAAGCACTGGCTTGAATTCTTTCAAATAATTAAAATAACATAAATTGCGCAACCGACAACTCCAGCAGGCAAAGTCACAAATTAATATTCATACATTTCGGATGTGGAAATCCCACGTACTCAGCACTTAATCAATAAATCAGGAGCCGAGCTCCCGAGGGAATTTAAAGCTTCGATGACTGGCAAACGAGCTTGCCACCAACCACCCATCCACTCAACCCGCCCACCCGCTCGGAGTGGTCTGTGTTTTGTGAATAGAAATATGAAAATAATCCTCAAGTGTCAGCCCGAGAGATTAGTGACAACAAACCAAAGCCGCAGAGCGAAATGAGATTTTTCATTCGGTATCAAATATCCGCAAAAACCGACTAGGAAAACCCACGGCGAACAAAAGAAAACGCTGGAAAAATATACGAGTCCGTGCAGCTTAAACTGGAAGTGAAATGCAAACGAGTGCAATGCTCCGTGAATGGGAAAACCTCAGGGAAAGGGGTGAGCCAGTGAGCAGCGAGACAAAGTGCAGCGAGGAAAATTCTACGAGCTACAAGCTGCAGCCGCACAATGCAAGTAAATTGCAATCAATTAAAGCCCAACTGTCGCAACGCGTGCCCCCTGATCTGAAAAATCCACTCAATCGGAAAAGAAGCCGGTTACGAAAAACAGTAGAAAATTGCGTTGGAATTCGATGAAAATATCGGATATTTTAATGACTTTTTCATTCCCGGTTTTAATTTTTAAAGAAACCCTATTAATTTTATATTAGNTATTAGGAATATATTAGTTATATTGGCTTCATTAAAAAAAACTAAACCAATAAGTTGGCTTTAATTTAAGATGCTTGAAAGGTTTGTAAACCTTTTCGTTGAGCTCCAAGTTTAGTTTCATGTTTAGTTCAGTTTCCAATGGGTATTCATAAATAAATGTAGTATAAAATTAAAAAAATATATATCGCATTATAGTGTTTTTAGAAAAAATGTCATAACAATTTTGAATATCTTCGATTAATTTGAATACGATTTCTTTAGACAAGTCCCACTGTAATGCTTCTGCAGCTGCATTGGTTGGAGAAACAATCGCAAATCAGCCTCCAGTGGCAGTTGTCTTTGCAACACGCAGCTGCGAGGTTATCTCCTCTCGATCCCACAGATTGCTCACCTTTCTGACCCAATGGAGAACTTTTACTGGCGCAACAAAGTGGCGGTGATCACCGGAGCCTCCGTGGGCATCGGTGCCAGCACGGCCGTGGCTCTGGCGAATTCCGGAATGCAGGTGGTGGGCCTGGCCCGTCGATCGGAACTCATTGAGGCAAGCTTTTAAATCTTTTTAAACTTTTTAAAATCCGAAAAGATGTTAGGGTCTTTCCAGAAACTGCTTTCAAAATGTAGGTCAAAACATGTGGTTAAAAAAAAAACGTATAAACATGTAGGACACAGTGCTCAAAATAAAAAGATCTTATATCATCTCATTGCAATTTTATTTAGAAATTTCTTCAAGCTTAATTTAATTTGGATTTAATTAGGTTTTTGTATTTCCTAATACCTCCAACAGGCCCTGAATGACCAAGTGACTGGGGAGGGCAAGATCGTTGCCCGCCAGTGCGATCTTAACGATGAAGACCAGTTGAAAACCACCTTCTCCTGGATTCGAGAGCAATTCCAAGGCATTCATGTTCTCATCTGCAATGCTGGCATCCTGAAGGCCAACTTCCTAAGCGGTAATTGCAATTAGTTTTGGGAAATTCAGGTATTTAATGCTCAAATCTTTCAACGAGACAGAGTCGCCGACCAAGGACATCAAGGAGTTGTTTGACACGAATGTGGTGGCCACCGCCACCTGTTTGCGGGAGGCCCTCAGGCAGATGGCTGCGGGCAAGGAACGTGGTCACATTGTGGTCATGAACAGGTGAGAACAGGAGCCCTTTAGATTAGGGTTTTGTTTGTCTTAAAGACAGACAGGGATCAATAGGTGTATATATAGCTTATTGCAAATGTTTCCAAGAAAGTACATCTTTCGGTGTCAAAGGAAAGTATATTTCAAAACATGTCGGTTCTATGAATTTGGTTTCATCAACTCTGTTGCTGAGCGGACCGTGCATGGTGTGCACTGTATACCCATCAATTGAATAAGAAATACACGAAATGCCATTGTCTATTGACTCGAGACAATTAGCACAACTGCACCCACAAACGTCCGGACGGTAATTGTTANTCAATATCAAATTGTAATTACATTTTAAAATATTATTTTCAGCAATAGAAATCCTTTAAACTCGTCCCCGTTTTTAAGGATAATTTCACTTTTTGTAGCATTTCTTAGTTTTTCTATTGATTAGTACAAAAATATGTGACCCTACAAAAATTAAAGACCTTCAACTCTGTTGCTGAGCGGACCGTGCATGGTGTGTACTGTATACCCATCAATTGAATAAGAAATACACGAAATGCCATTGTCTATTGACTCGAGACAATTAGCACAACTGCACCCACAAACGTCCGGACGGTATTTGTTATCATTTTCGAGAGCTGGGCGGGAAAGGGTTGCGAATATATAATATTTACGCAGCTAAAATGGGAAAATTGGGCTTAAACCGAAATTAGAACGCACTGGGACACACAAAGGCGCTATGTACACATGGCCAGTACATGCTTATTGAGTAGATAGAGTTGGGCGGTAAATCATTTGCGCATACAAACATATTTGCTTTATAGTTTTGCTTGCGCCGGACAAACACACGTCCCGGCCAAAAGCAGCTTCTGCCTTGAGTGCCAAAATATTTACCAAATTATGTCGTACACTCCGAGTGGGTTTGGTCTGGGTTTGCGTTTGGGTTACGGGCTGGGGTTTGGGTTTGGGATTGGGTTGGCTGGGTTTATTTCCGATCGGGGCTTAATGAAAGTGCAAACAATGCGCCGCCCGGGAAGGCCAGTCAATTGCAATGTTCGGCAAAGGCATGCATATTGCATGTTGCATTCAAAGAGTGCAGCAGGCAGCGGGGAGCGGGAGCGGGGGCGAGGGCTAGCGCGTTATTTAAATTAAATTAAAAGCCATGCGGCAAACAAACAGCGCAACAACAGCACAAACATTTATTGATATTTAAATGCTGATAGCAGCAGGGGCACGCACTCTTCAGGCTGCACTCGCAGAAAGTTTTAAATCAAAATGGTCTAGGAATTCAGATAACAAAGCTATAACTACATGAATATATAAGCACAACCATAGATATCTCTTTAATAGTTTTATCCCACCTTATTTATATTAATAAAGAAACCATCTCTGAAGTAATCTTAAACATACTAGTATTCATTGTGCCTCAAAGTTGGCAATGAAAAGTAAAATATTCATTATATTTTATGCATCTTATTATATATTTTTCTGTAAATTCTATTATGAAATTTAGACTCAATTTAATGTATGAAATTCTTAACAATAACCTAGAAATTGTATACATAAAACAGATTCATTTTATGTTTTCCATTCACCAAGATGAGTAATAGTCTATTAAAAATGTTAAGAATCTAGATTCTATACATATAGTTATTAATAAAACCTTGGCCCAATAATCCCTAATTTCTGCACTACACATCACCCATAAAATTGATATCACTTTACCAGAATATAATCAATTTCGAGCTCCTCTGTTTTTTGGGTGTACGACGATGTTGCATGTTCCGTGCGGTGTTGCGGCGTGTGTGGGCGATGCATTAAAAGCTTTGCATCGCCAATGTGTTTGCCCCAAACAACAGCGGCAATAACAAGAACAATATAAGCAATATACCAGCACCAGCTACGACAACAACAACAACAACTCAATTATTCAACATAATTAAGTATTTTGCATTAAGCTGAATGCGTATTGCATTTGCATTTTGCACTCGCAGTGCCCTGGTCAATGCAACGGCGATGGCTCGATGTGATTTTTATTATTTCATGGATTCCAATGCGCACCGCATTTAAAATCAAAAATGTTGCGCATTAAGCCGCATGTTTGATTTGCGCTATGGCTTTAATTTCAAATTGCATTGATTTAATTTTAATGAAATTTACTTGAGTGCCCAAACACAGGCGCAGAGACCCACGCAGATAGCAATGATTGCAAAAGGCACAAAATTGAATAATTGCGTATACGCACTGTGTACGGCACGCACACACAGTGCATGTCCTTTTTCCGTTTTGCGTTGAAATGTGTGCGGAAATATTGAGGTAAACTCTACAAAGCCAAGCGTCAATCGTATTTATTGATTGGCTTGACGTTGATGCAGTGACGGCCCCAAGACTGATGAGATGTATCAGAGGATAAATACGAGTATAAAATCCCAGAAAAGCCTTTTCCAGGACAAAGCAATAAGTGCGCCCTTGAAGAGCCTCTAAGATTTAGGAAAACTTAAAAAGATTGCAGAGAAATTAGGGTTTTAATAAGGTTAGGTTATAATTTGAATTTTTGTTACCCGNTAACTCGTTTTAAAAAGGTTTTAATTTGAATTTTTGTTACCCGTAAGGCCAATCATTTTGAATTGCATGATAAACTGCTTTTATAGTGCTGAATTTGGAGAAAATATTTTGGGTACTTTAAGTATAAATGAAATCATTTATTTGGGCTATAATTTATCCCTCATTCTCGTATTATAATATATGGTTTTAGGTACCAATTTTTCCGTGTCAATGGTCCTGCTTCAAGTTACTTCTAAAAAAACAAGTAGAAACGCTGTAGTCGAGATTCCTCGACAACGAGATACCATGTACCTCTCTTGCCGTTGCCATGGGAAGGGGTGGGTAAAACTTTAATTGGCCATATCTTCTATATTTATTGTCCGATCTGAGCGTAATTTTGCATGCACGTGTTATCCGATCAGCAGACCTAACAGACTTAAAATTAAGTTTCTAGCGTTTACCGTTTTCGAGATATCGATTTTTTTGCGAATACGAGGGCGGAAGGGGGCGTGGCAAAAATCTGGAAATGACATTATCTGCATAATAGTTAAACGGTCCTAATGCAAAAAGAAACAGGTCTCTAGCTCTTATTTTGTCAAAGTTATCGAAGAAAATGCAGTTTTATGCAAATTACGAAGGCGGAAAGGGGCGTGGCAAAAGTTTGAAATAAACTCGACCTGCGTACACATATAACGGACCTAAAGCAAAAAGAATTACACCTCTAGCTCTTACCATCTCCGAGAACGACGTGTTCATACATACAGACGGACAGACGGACAGACGGACGGACGGACAGACGGACAGACGGACATGGCTAGATCGACTCGGCTGTTGATGCTGATCAAGAATATATATACTTTATAGGGTCGGAAACGTTTCCTTCTCCCTGTTACATACTTTGCACAAACTTAATATACCATTTGTACCTTAAGGTACATGGTATAAAAAGGCAGATTTATATAATTTCCGCTAAGTCAACTATTTGCCAACAGTTTAATAAATACAGAACATTTATAAATTTGAATCTACCGTAATGAATATGGTAGATTCAATTGATACTTTTGGAACACATTTTGAGGTCTTCTGATCTTTTCAATTGAAATCTTTTAGTGATATTAAGTATAGGTCTTGGTTTAATCATATAGCTCTCAATGGCCTCAAAGGACTGTCCCTTCATTGCCACTCCTGTTTACTCCATTAGAGATTCCTTCGACGCCCAAAAGGTGTCCTGTACATAAACGAGTCTGTCGGTATCCCTGGGCAGCCGCAGCTTAACGCATACTTACCGTCAGGTGCCTGCATGCGAGTGCATTAAAGACACGCCGCACATACAATGCATGTTGCCATATAGCACTTATGTGCAGTAAATGCACGGCTTTTTTTCCGGCATAATGAGCAGCCGGACTCAAGCGTATTGTCCGCAATCGAATGCGGAAAACTCGGATGCCACGCAAATGGCAAACGCGACTTCGGACTTGGAGCGCTTTCCAAACGTTAATTAATGGGAAAATGTATTTATTTTGGACGCGTCGCGAGGCAAAGACAATCCGTGTACCTGCAACATGCAGCGAGGCGTTGCTAATGAGCGTGTGACGTTGCTAGGGGCGGTCTGGGTTGGGTGGGGACGTGGCAAGGAGCTGTCGTCAATATGCATTTCGCTTAATGTCAGTGCAATAATATTAAGACTTAATTAATTAAAAAATTCAAGGGGGCAGGCCGACCGGCATCTGCAGCGCACAGCCAGATGTTTGCTTTAAATGCCCCATGCTGCATGCCACAAGCAACAAAGCACTTGGGGAAAAACTTACTATACAATCGTTTATTAGAACATTTTGTTTGTAATTATAAAAAACAATTTGTTATGCAATCTTTGCAGTTCTCCCGGAATTTGTATTATAATGTTTTGTTGACTGTACTCGTAAATACTTTAACGACTAACAAACTGGCTTTCAAGTGTAGGCCTTAAATTAAAAGAAGTTTACGCAATGTTTGCACAAAATGCACAGCGACATATGCAGGTGGTGGATGCAGGAAACCAGACCTGGAGCGGGAGCAGAGCCAGGAGCAGGGGCAGGACATCCGCACACATTCTTTGAGGCATGCAAAGTGGTTGGATGGTTGGCCTCTGTTTTTGGGGGGGGCGGGAGGAGGAGCCTCGAAGCTCCGTAGGCGCCGGCAGCTGCTGACCGTCATTTTTTCGCAAGTGTTTTTTGGTGGGGGACGCTTTTTAAGTGCCGGGAATCCGTTGTGTTGACTTTATTTACCCTGCCACTCTCTCTCTCTTCCCGGACATTTGACAACAGCGTGCTGGGCCATCGGATTCCGGAAGTGCCGGTGCCCTTATTCAGCGTTTATCCGGCCACGAAGCATGCAATTACGGCCCTCTGCCAAACGGTGCGCCAGGAAATACATTTTCTCAAATTAAATATTAAATTAACGGTAAGTTAAATGCCGTGCATACACGGCACATCCTCTGCCCCCTCCTGCCCGCTGCCCCTTTGGTCGATTTCCGGCGAATTTTGCAAACATGACGCGTCTGGCCACCGGCTCATCACCCTCCCACTCCTTGCAGAGCATTTGCCCGGGCATGGTGGACACCGATTTCCTCAGTGTTTACTCGCAGGCGGTGGCCGAGCTGCCGAAGCTGCAGGCCCGGGACATTGCCAAGGCCGTGCTCTACGCCCTGGACACTCCGGACGGCCTCCAGGTGGAGGACATCATCCTGCAGCAGATGCGCAAGGTCAACTAAAATTGATGCGAAACTACAAATGTATATACAATTTTAAATGCTTATGCTACCTACTGAAATGCGATACAACTTGTGCAAAAATCGATACAAATCGGACAAAATTTTATGATACATATTTTTAACTAATAAAATGAAACTACGAGTAAACTGTGAAAGACTTATTTAGGGCTTATTTCCAAATAATCATAAACGTATAAAAATATACGGAGATAAAACAAAAACGGCTCAATTCCAAATTGGTATGATTGGAAATCGTTGAGAAATAGAAAAATCCAATAAATAGTTAATGGATTATTATAATTGCTTTAGATTCTTACTCATTTAAATTAAAAATAGGATATTTAAATAGTTTTTTTAAATGCTAAACTTGTTTTAAATCTTACACATATAACATATAGAATGTGGTACCGTTTTCTATTAAATTATAACAAATTTAGGTAAATTTAGACAAACATATTACGAGATAAACTTTTGAATTCAAGCTAACGTCCGTTAAGGACAAGGAGATGCCACCAGGATTTGCCAAGATTTATTTAGCATTCAAATACTTAAAATATAAATAAAATCTTGTTACATAATGGTTATGTATGCAATATCGGTATGTAAATAACGTGTATTCTCCTTCAAAAATTTAGACTATCCTGTAATTGGTTTTGCTTAACAAACTAAAAACCAATTGGATTTTCAAATTCACCGCCCTAGCTTTTCCAAGCTTGCCACCCTGTTTTGTTTGTGCTCCCATCTCTCGCATCTGGGCCATCGCCAAGCCCGTCTAAGGCAGTGTTGCAGGCCGGTCCACGCCCATCGATAGACACGTATCGATAGTTTCACGGCAATGTGCTAACATCATTTCGGAGCAGATTCGAGTTTGTGGTAAAGAAAATATACAAAGCTAATCAGCCCGCACAGTGCAGCGTCTAGCAGCAGCAGCGATCGAGCGTACGCGGCCCCTCCAAAACACCCCTCCCGCGCTCTGGCCACGGCAACGGCAGCGAAAACGGCAAGGCAATCGAGTTTCCGTGGACCCGCGACCCCGAACAGCGAATGCGTCCACGTAGTGCAAAAAAATCGGAAGCGATTGGTGTGTTTTCCTCGAAAATGTCGCACCCCTTGCGAGAGGGTCCGTCCGCCTTGGACCCGCGAACGGGGCTGCGGCGTTGGCGCGGTTACGAAATGCGCCCCAAAGCCGATCGGACGGCGGTGAATATATTAAATATTATTAAGTTCGATGCGTGTTCCACGTAGTTCCACGCACACACTCGCGCACCCCAAAGCACCCGATTAGCAGTGGCTTAGGCGCCCATTTCCCAAAGGGGGTCTTGCCAAAGGGAGGTTCAAGTGTCACTCTTCACACACCCCATTCCTGTGAGGGGGAAATTAGGAATATTTCCGAGGGAAATCCCCCCCAAAAGATGATCGGCACCCTTTGTTTAGATGGTAATAACTTAGGGGAACTCATGCCAGGTCAGCAAGAACGTTTCCACAAGACCCTATCTCACAAAATTACAGATGTAGTAAATTCTCCTTATGTTTATACCTCATTTAAAAGAATAACACTCTCGGAACTCCCATTAAAAGGTTAAAGCTTGTCAGAGAAACAGCAGTTTTCTAAATTAACCCATCTTTGTTGAAATTTATGAGAGTTATTACTTCTTATCTTATAAAATGAAGGTCATAGAGTTTGAATTTTCGTATGTTGATCTCGCATTTACCATAATAACCTTAAGATTCACTTAAAATTCTGGAAAAAACTAAAGGTTTCTATGATCTACCCAGAGATATCGCCGTAAAAAGACTTCCCAACAAGGTTCCAATAAGTGGGAAATGTAGGAAGATGGTAGTTTCAATAATTTCTCATAGAAATGCTATAATTTTAATTACTTAACTTGCAAGTTAATGTTCCCCTAAAAAAGGGGTAACTTTTGTCTAGCAATCGCTGGTTTTCCAAAAGTCTCTCAAGGTTATCAGTTTTGCAACCATTACTTTGCTTATCTATCTCGAAAAACAACAACAAATATTTATATATTTTCCTGTAAAAGTCAAAAAAGCTTCCTATATTTTGTACCTCCCCGATCCCCCTTTGACCCCACGCCACTCTGCCCCCAGACACGAGAAAAAGACTGAAACGAGCAGAAAACAGAAGGAAAGTGCTGCCCCGTTGACAGGGAACAGGTTTTTAACCCAATTATAAGGCCCCGAAAATGCAGTGGCAGTGCCCCCAACATCCGACTCGGATGCGGAATAGGAAGCACCGTCGTCGAAAGCCTTGTCACTGTGTCAAGGCCCCGGCAAGCAGCTCGCAAGTGGAGCTTGTGATCTAAGAAATTGATTTTCAATAAGTCGCCGTCGTCGTCGCCTTTGCCGTTGTCGTTGCCATTGTCGTTGGACGTTGAACCTGCTAACAGGAATTGCGCTTTAATGGATTTATTTATATGTAAATTAATTGCTTTATCCCCGATCCGGTCAGTCTAGCGCAGCAGCTCTCTTCCCCCCACAAACCGCAACAGAGCACACCACTCCGGCCACTTTGGAGCTAATCTACTAACCCGAAGCCAAAACAAGACAAAAGGACACCCGCCAAGATGTTCATCTGGGACTGGTTCACCGGAGTGCTGGGATATTTGGGTAATTATCGTTCTGCAAGGTCTCTGCACCGAGATATTCCTATGACATTGGGCGGCCAGAGGCACATTTCTTGAGCGACTGCCAACAAAGCAGCGCCAGACAAAAGAAAACCCAAAAAAATTGACTGATATACGACACAGACGGGTTCAAGTCGATAGCACAAAGCGTGCCAGATAGATGTATGTAGGTTTACACGTATTAATGGCGTGATGTAAGGTCTAAATAGGGCTAGCAATCTTAAACTATATCTTGTTTAACATATTCAAAACTCTGATAAGAAAGATCTTAAGTATTATCTTTGTTGTAATGAGGAAACTGAGCACGCAAATTATTATCAACGGGAAATTTACACAATTAGATAAGACAAACAAAAGACAGCCTATATATATTGTAGTTGGCATATTTTAGTGAACCAAATTGTGCGTCTATGTGGCTACGAAACACAAGGCAGATACTATTTGTTTAGCCGCGCATACATAAATTAATTGATGACGTTTCGGCGCGAAGATAAAACACATTTAACCACTTTTGTGCCCACTTTCAGGTCTGTGGAAAAAGTCTGGCAAACTGTTGTTCCTCGGCCTGGATAATGCTGGCAAAACCACATTGCTGCACATGCTCAAAGACGATAAGCTGGCGCAGCATGTGCCCACCCTGCATCCAAGTGAGTAACTCAAAGATTGCAGTTGTTCAGCTGATTATATCTTTGCCATTCACAGCATCCGAGGAGCTGTCCATCGGCAACATGCGCTTCACCACATTCGACTTGGGCGGCCACACTCAGGGTAAGTTTTTTGGCTGCAAGGCTAGGCCCTCTCACCGGAGCAATATTCATTATTTTTTGCGCACTGGGCTAAATATAGCCCAGGGCAACCCATGCACAACACTCACGTTCAGATTCGACGACAATCAGCATGAAATATAGCACAAATACAGCCAGCCGCCTTAGTCTCTTTACATGTGCTGCGTTCAATCAGCGTCACATTGCCATTACAGTGGTCTGGGGAGGGTCTGCTCCCAGAGTCTATGCATCTGGGAGTGTTTACATACATAAATATTCATAGGGGCCCCCTTTCTACGCCTTCCCAAGCACTGTGCCTCTATAGGCGAAAGCCCTAATAGTTTACAAGTAGAAGCGCAAACATTCAGCGTAGATAACGACACAACAAAATACTTGTTTGCCTGAGAATAACTTTTGTAAAAAGAGTAAAATGTGATGAAATTTGTGGCGGCGAAGCGGGCAATTGATATTGATTAGAATGCGTGAAACACTACACGAACTTGTCATCGTGACGATCGGATTTAGGATCGCTTGAAAGATTTCTGCGACTCGGACTGGGAACTGTTGTTTCACCGTGACAATAGATATCAAAACGTAGCGCTAGGCGAATGATAAGGCGATTGTTTATGCTATTTAAGAGTAGATTGCAAGCAAAGCAAACAGATTGAAACGCTCTCTCTGCTTTCAGCTCGCCGCGTCTGGAAGGACTACTTCCCCGCCGTGGACGCCATCGTGTTCCTCATAGACGCCTGGGATCGCGGCCGCTTCCAGGAGAGCAAAAACGAGCTGGATTCGCTGCTCACGGACGAGGCGCTGTCCAACTGCCCGGTGCTCATATTGGGCAACAAAATCGACAAGCCCGGAGCGGCCAGCGAGGATGAGCTGAGGAATATGTTTGGGCTGTATCAGCTGACAACCGGCAAGGTGAGTTCATCCCAAAAATCCTACCACATCCTTGGAGAATCAATCGAATTTCATTGGCATTCGCAGGGCAAGGTGGCACGCGGCGATCTCCCCGGCCGTCCATTGGAATTGTTCATGTGCTCTGTGCTGAAGCGACAGGGTTACGGCGAGGGTTTCCGTTGGTTAGCGCAGTATATCGATTAAGTCAGGATTAACAACAACCACCAACACAACCACAACCACAACCACCACCAGCAGCAACCGCAACAACAACAACTGGAGCCACACAACAATTCAAAATCACACCACTTGGCTGCAAAATCGAAAGACCCGACGGAAAAAAAAAACAACAAACCAGCAACTGATCCCAAAACCTCAAGCAAAACGAAGCTGCGTGCGCAATTTCTAATTTATACAACACAATTACAACTAATGCATAATAAATACCACACGAGAGGGAAAACAATGTACATCTGTAATTAAATGAAACACTGTTTAGCCCCAGCCACACCACAACACAACAAAAAATCAACAACACAACATCAAAGTGCAAACATCAACTTTTCTATCCAGAAGATGAACATCCCGAGGAGGAGGAGGATGAAGAGCAGGAGCCATGGAAAGAGTGCGCAAGGGAGAAACTTTTAAATAATAATTATGAATAACAAATTGTAGCAAATTAAAGGTGATTTATTTAAGAGCATATTTGCTTTTCACGCTGTTTCCCGACCGAAAACCCGATCTGTCTACCTTATATTTTCAAATTGATAATTGTAAATGTCACACGATTCTGATGATGATTTCCTGTAGCGTTTAGTTCGGCCGCAAATGATTAAACAAACAAGCTATTATATATCCTATCCCCTTGCGATAATGGTACATTTTAATTTAGCTAAAATTCTTTAAGTTGCATGTCATCGATGTACTTGTTTCTTTTATACAAATTATACAAATACGAAGAAAAAAAGGGAAACCATTTATATAATAAAATCGCATTTTCTGTTTGCAAACAAGAGGATTCTGAATAAAACGGAGGAGAGTAACTTTTGTAACATAAACCCCAACACCCCGAGTCTTTGTGGCGAGGTTTTACAAATATATCAGATTTATTTAGTTCAATTCTTTAGGGTTTACACTAATGAGTCACACGTTGGGAGCTTCCGGGGATCTGGGGCAGCAGCATCCAACATGTCGCTTGGCTATTACGTACATAGAAAAATATTACAAAACTCTAGCGGGAGCAGCAGGCGGAGGACGAGGAGGATTAGGAGGCGGTCGCCCCTCGATCCCGCTGCTAGCTGCGGCGGCAACTGTGCGAGAGGCGCCGGCAGATCATGAGCTGGCGGTGGAAGAGCCGCATGAGGAGGCCCCGCCGCTTGGCGCGCTCCCTGCATCAGGAGCGCATCGATCCGCCCATCGAGCAGCCCGATCCCGCCATGCGCCGCTTCTTCTTCTTCTTGGCCGTCAGGCTCTCCTGGCCGCTGTCCGTGTTGGAGTCGTCGTCGTCGTCGTTGTCGTTGTGGCCGGCCCTGCTTCTGCCCCTGTCTCTGCCTTCGCCCGCTTGCCTTGACCTGCCCGCCCCATCCTCGCTCTCCGACGACGAGGAGGAGGAGCTGCTCGAGGAGGAGGAACTGGAGTTGCTCGAGCTGTCCGAAGCGAAGCCGGTGCTCTCGTTAATGTTAATACTATCGGCAATCTGCGCCAGCTCCGGCCGCTGCTCCCGCAGCACGCGCAGCCACTTGCGCGACAGTTTGGGACGCCCTCGCACCGTCTTGTGCCACACGCAGGGGAAGTTCGTCTGCGAGCTGAAGTTCTGCGTGATGGCGATGGTGTCGTCCAGGTTGAGCACCACGTGCCACCACCCCCCGGGCACGAACACCGTCTCGCCCTCGCCCTGCAGCACCTCGATCGGCCGGTACTTGGCCGGCCACGTGGGCAGCTTGGTGAGCGGATAGACTGTGCTGAACCAGGTGATGGCCTCGTCGCGCTGCTTGCCGCCCATGGCGCTGGTCACCTTCAGCATGTCCTTGGGCGTCTGCGTGGGGAAGAGGCACCACCGCTTGTGGCCCCGTATCAGCGTGTTCCAGGCACTCGTGCCCAGGGGGTCGATGTGGATGCCTGTGCCGGACCGGGCGGGCCCCATGACGAACCAGCGGTAGGGCGGGCGTCGGCTCTCGCCGCAGAACTGGAACAGATCGTCCCTGAAGTACTTCGGCACGACGTAATCGTCGAGCAGCTTCCGCCGGCGATGGTGCTCCCCGAAACTGCTGTCGAAGATGTACAGGGGGCTGTCGTCGCGGGTGGCCTGCATGTACTCCACGTAGTACTTCATCTTCAGCTTGACGCTGTAGCCCTCGTTGTCCTCGCCGCACTTGAACTTCTGGTTCCTGTACTTCTTGGCCAGGCGGGGAAGGGTCCACTTTTCCAGGGCCGACCAGCCCTCGGTGCAGCCGCGAATGACGACGGGCCTGTAGGGGCGCTCGAAGCGCTCGATGAACTCCTCGCAGGAGACGGCCGCGTCCTCGATGCGCTCCAGGGTGTCGGGGAAGTCCCAGAAGGGCTCGAAGTTGTCGCAGTAGCGCATGGCCAACCAGGCGGGATCGCCGTCCAGCTCCGGGCGCGCCTTGCGCTTCACCTCGCGGGTGCGCTTGCGGGAGCGCTTCGGCAGCTTGAACTCCTCGCCCATCTCGCTTCCTGCTCGCCGGCTGTGGTTTCCAAAAATTGTTAATTATCTAAAAATTTAAAGCAGCAAGTGGAGAACGTGAGCGCCAGTGTGGCCGGGCAGTGCGAGTGCCAAATGCCGCAGCGGCATCTGGTCACTCTGCGGGGGGTGGGAATACTTTTTTTTATTTTCCATTTATTTGGTTCCTGAGTTACTTTACAGTAAATTTGCATTAACTTTAATTAACAAACAGTATAATTCACCATCAGCAATGGTTTCCATAGATATCATTGCTAGATTCATAGTTCCAATTTTAGTATATGTCCTGCCGAAGCCAGAACAGATTCATAGTTGTTAACTTAAATTCATCTCCGAGCCACTGCATATCAAATTTAAATTCAAGCTTATTAAAAATAATATTTAAAAGCATTTAAATTTTAGTTTACATACAATTTTTTATCCCAAAAAAACGCAATTCTTTGCAACCATTTTTCTTACCGTCTTCACTCGGACTTGATTTTTGTGACAAAAGTTTTTAGCTACGCAAATTTTTGAAAAACGGGTTAAACAATCATAAATTGCATTCCCCAACACTTTGTAACTCATGTATCTATATATTCAGGTATATATTCAAATAAAATGTTTTATTGAAAACATAAATACTTCTTGGTATTTAACAACACGTTAGTTTTTAAAGTAATTCGCTCTTATTATTAGAGGAAAAACCAAGGAGTTTTTGGCTGATTATTATTAGCCTTAATACAATATAATAATCCATACTGTATATACAGGTATTCAATAAATCGAATTTATTGGCAATATATGTAAATAATATCTTCTTAAAAGTATCCTTATGTGTATAACAATTTATATAAAGCAGCTGGGGTTTTATAAAAAAATTAAACTGACACAGTTACTATGTAAAAAAGTTATTCCAAAAATTGCTTGTACATGACAACCCTGGTGGGGGTGCTGAGAAGCAGCTGACAACCCAGCACTCATGTGACAGCTGTCAGCTGGGAGGAGCAAAGAAAATAATGATAAGCCAAGTCGGTCGAGGTGCTTGCCCGGAATTAGAGCCCCAAAATTAGAGCAATACAAAAACTAACCAGTTCCCCCGATTCCGCAGAACTGTACAAGGTGCCGCTCCGCATTCTAGACCACCGAGTGTTCGTCAACGGCGAGATCGAGTCCTTCCTCGACAACTTCGAGACGCGCAGGAACGACAGCGAGGTGGAAAGGCTCTTCCAGGTGACGGAGACCGTGGGATCCCTCAAGTACGACCTATCCGACCGCAGCCTCGCCTCCGGCCAACAGAACCTCACCCAACTGGGCGCCGAAGTGAACCAACTGCTCGAGGGGGTCAACGAACTGCTGGCCCAGGCGAAAGTGGAACGCACGGTTAGTGGGTCATCCCAGGGCCCTATCTTCTTGTAATTAACAAAGATATCGCTTCCCTCTCGCAGCCCAGCGATCGACTGCAGGAGGCGCGACGGGCACGTGAGCAGAGGCGCGCAGAATTCCTGACCAACTTGGAGCACGGCTACCGGCGCATCGAGAACTCGTTCGAGGAGAAGGAGGAGGAGATTGCCGAGCTCTACTCGGACCTGCAGCTGAAACTGAACATCCCCAAGTAGCCACCATGTTGAAGACAACCATTGCCGACACACACGTGCGCCTGGTGGCCTCGCAGACGCTGCTCGACTTTCTGGACAAGCACAAGCAGCACTTCCCCGAGGTGCCCGAGAAGGTGGCCCGCCTGATGAAGGAGAAGGGCTACACCGTGCCCCTGACCGCCAAGATAGTCAAGGGCTCGCAGGAGTACACCAAACGTCCCACAATCGACCACAAGTTGCTGAACAAGCTCACCGCCGATGTGGAAGATCGGCCAGCAGAGCAGCCTTTGCCGGAGAAGGAGGAGGAGGAGAAGCCAAGAAAGGATAAGCAAACTCTCTTGTTTATAGAGGAAATCAGCTGGCTGAACGACACGCTGATTAAGTTGCGCGAGCAGGACGTTTGCGAGGTCTTCCTGCACGAACTGATCCAGACCTGCGACCTCATTTTGCCCCAGAACGAGTACACGCCCCGCAATCCGGAGCTGGAGGCGCGTTGCCAGAAGCTGCGCGAGGAGCAGCAGAACCGCGACTACCAGAAGATGACCAAGAACGTGGATGCCGGGCTCAAGAACTACCCCGAGGACACCATTTCCTATCAGCGTAAGTTCGACAACCTTTTTCCGTTGGTGCATGCCACGTCAAGCAAACCTGGGGAGATCCTCGACTTAAGCCTTATGATCTTCTCATTGCAGTCAAGAGCCTGAACAAGCAAATCATCGCCGTGGTCCAGTTCATTTTCTCCGTGGCTGCCGGCTTCACCTTTGGCTTCTTCGGGGTCAACCTGATGGTGGGCCCCCTGCCCTTTGGCTTTCGCTTGCTCCTCGGCGTCATTGTGGCGCTCATCATAGCCCTGGCCGAGATGTACTTCCTGGCCAAGAAGCTGCACGAGTACGACGAGGTCTTGGACGGCCCCAAGCGCAGGAAGCCTGCCACGCCGACCAAAGCGACCAAACCGAGCGACGTGGAGCCTCTAAAACCACACGCTGATTAGCCGAAATTCCTGCGTAATCAAAGACCAGCATAAATACATTATTGTATTATTTTTCGCTTTGCAATTTAGGTTACATATATATATAAATAGCGTGTAAAATGGTTAGATGCTACGTATGTTTTGATTTGCCGCCCTTCTGCTACTCGTAGTGAGGCTGCGGCTGCGGTTGCGGCTGCGGATTGGGGTTGTTCCAGCCGTCGTCGAGGGTGTCGGAGCTGCCGCGTCCCAGCCAGGCCATCAGGTAGATGAACAGCACGAAGGTCAGCATACCGGAGACCACAATAAACCAGGTGCGGCGCCAGGGCGGCCGGGAGGAGGGCGCGTACCAGCGGCGCGTCCAGCGCGAGAGAAGCTCGGCGGGTGAGCGTCTCTGGTACTTGTTGTCGTCCCGGTCGGTGCCCCCGATGGGCGGTTGGCGCGGCAGCAGCGGCCGCCGGCTGCTAGCTAAACATTGGGAGGATAATTCAATCGATTAATTAGCATTTTATCAAGGTGAAGGCTGAGGTTGTTGTGTTGCGAACTAAATTGAACGAATACTCGGCCATTGGTCGGTCTTAGTTCCTATTAGTTCACTCGTTACTCTAGTTTGTTAGTTTCTTTTAGGTCATTCGCTTCTTTTGTATCGCTCGTTCGTTTATTTTTAGTTTACTCGTTTGTTTCTCTTAGTTCGCTCGTTCTTTTTAAAACGTTAGATTCGTTGTTTTCCCTGTGAAGATCTATTTGGAGGGTGTTCCCGAAAAAGAACGATTTAACTAAAATAACGACCTAATTATTCGTTAAAAATNTTTTTAGTTTACTCGTTTGTTTCTCTTAGTTCGCTCGTTCTTTTTAAAACGTTAGATTCGTTGTTTTCCCTGTTTTTAAGATCTATTTGGAGGGTGTTCTCGAAAAAGAACGATTAAACTAAAAGAACGACCCAATTATTCGTTAAAAATTGAACGAATGAACTGCTTTTTTAGATTGCAAACTACTTCTAGGCATATTCCCTACCGTACTCTCCGCTCGGCGGATTGAAGGCGTCCATCAGGAGCACGGAATGTGGACTCATGGCCTCGTGACCGTTCTGCTTCGTTCGCTCCCGCTCCACGCCCGCATGGTGGACGTGGTGCACTTTGGTCATGTTGCTAACGGAGGCGTGGTTGGCACCGGCCTTGGCCTTGGCGGGCTGCTGCTCCTCGGAGAGCAGGGCCAGGCCGAGGCCGTTGCGGCCCCAGTTCACCTGGGCCAGGTAGTTTTTCAGAGCCTCGGCTACGGGCGAGACGAGGTTCGAGTTGGGCAGAATCTCCACGCTGCAGGTGGGGCACTGGTGCCCTCTCGGCGCTGTGTTGGCGGGCAGGGCGGCCTGCCGCGCATTCAGGCAGTCCCAGTGGAACACATCTGCAAGGCAGTTGGGCATTAGAGGGAAGCTAGCAGAGGGCTAGGCTATGAAGCTTACGGTAGCAAACGAGCCGCACGCAGTCGCCCTGCTCCAGGGTGGTCCCGCAGAGCGTGCAGTTGGAGACGTAGTCGCTGTCCCGCAGCCACTGCAGATACGATTGGACAATGCACTGCAAGGAGGAAAGGCTATAAAGGCTGTAAAAATGGGAGGAAGTGTGTACCTTCGGGTGGGACTGCACCATGCAGTGTTCGCAGACGTTGACGCGGTGCTCGAAGCAAAACTGGTTCGTCACCAGCCGCTTGGGGCACTTGCACAGACCCATTTCGCTTGCAGGACCTTCGTGGACTCCTATCGCATAGTACTCCTTAAGTTTATTAAGCTATTGCGGCCGTTTTGCAGTTTTTTGTTTTTTGGATCATCGGCCACGTATTTAGTGTGACCCTGTCGAGTGTGACCACAGCGGGCCAACCGGTTCAGAGGTTAATACTGAATCGGTTGCTTTACGGGTTATTTTTGAATATATTGAGTTACAATAAAATTTGAAGTTTTGTGATTTTCTTTATTCTTAATGGGAGAAGGGTAAAACTAATTTACAAACTGTTTAGTGGAGTTGTCAGTCCAACCAATCCCGCATGTATTCACACGTTATGGCCGTGACATCGCCGCAGTTGGAGCAGTTCTTGATCACTGGACAAATCCCGCAGGGCATCTGCACCAGGCCCGTGGGCGCCAAGGGCCCATTGACCGCCCTGTAGACGAAGGAACCGTCCTGCTGGCGCACTCGCTCCGCATTGCCGTCGTAGACCACGGTCTTGAGGATCGTTTCCAGGTCGGCCTCCGCCAGGTTGACCTTGCTTATGCCCAGGTCCGAGATGAACTTGTGCACCTCCAGCACCGTGCAGCAGGACATCTGCTTGAAGACCAGCGGGCCCTCGCGCTTCTTCTCCGCGGAGTCCCGCTTCATTTGCAGGAAGCGCAGGCACTGCTGGTTCAGCACGTCCACGAACTCGACCTCAAAGTCCTGGTCCTGGTACCAGGCGCCCCCCGTGATCGACAGGTCCGGCTCCAGGTTGTACAGCATGTACACCTTCTTCTTGCTGGCCTGGCAAGTTAAAATTAAGGATTAACTTTGCGATTTATCAAGCAGAGTGTGTGAATGGACTCACATTAACCGACTTGACCGCCTTGATGAGCTTTTTGGTCTCCAGGTTCTTGAGGATCTTGTTCAGCTGGATCATGTTGAGGTTGGACTTCATGCGTATGTCCCGGATCCATATTCCCTTGTTCCCGCCCTCCTCCACGATGCCAAAGACCACCTTCTCCTCGTTGTCCGCATCCTTGGGCAGGGCGCTCTTCTTCTCCGGGTCGCGGGCGCGGTAGACCAGCTTCTCGCCCTTCTTCAGGATCTCGATCCCGCCCTGCTGGAGCAAGTGGTTCAGACCTTCCACCCGCAAAGCCGGCGCAATGTCGGGCAGGGCCTTGGTCAGGTCGTCGTTGGTGGCGCCGGCGGGCAGGCCCTGGATCACGGCCAGCAGCAGTTGCGACACCTCCGCGGCCATGGCGGAAGGGGATTTTTTGGCCGGGATTCCAACACGTGAAGAACCAAAACAAAAGGTGCAGCTGCCCGGTTGCGGCCAGTGTTGGGCAACTCGCAATCTATAAGCGGTTGTGCATTGACTGGAAAACTTTTAAATATCTTAAACTTGGATTAAAGTGGTCGGTGCTTATATGCAGTTTACTATTCTAATATTCTAGTATGTCCTTCAAGAAAGCCCGCCAACGGTAATGACAGTGGATATTTGCGCACCATTGTCATTTTAATATCAAGATATACAATTGCAATGCTATTGTTCTTTAGCGAGTTATTGCATTCAATTTTAACGCCTATCAAATTCATTTAACATTCGAATTTTAAAACATATATTTTTATTTATCGTAACAAGAAATAACAGCTTAATTATATACAAATTCGTCTCAATACCGCTGCTGTGGTTATCTGTTTGGCTTTCAGTCTCAACTCAGCGCGAGAACCAATATTCAAGTTATATTGCTCGGCAAACTCTCTTCACATTCGAATTTAAATAAATACGAAATCGTAGTAGTTATTTCGGAAGTTCGTTAGAGCTAGCGGATTGCGATTACCGGTCGATAACTTTGCGGTTCGCCTATCGCCGCGCGTCCACCCCTAGGCCCAGTTGTGTATACCCAGAGTTTGTCCGGCGAAATTAACAGAAATTCACAAATCGCAAAAGGCAAAGGAATTTCGAGCGCAGACCGCCATGGAGCTGTCCCAACGGCTGTAGGAGGTAATGCCCCGTCCCCGGCCCCCATCCCGGGCACAGGGTGCTGGAGGGGCGCGTGCAGGGGCTGTATTTATTGTTTCATTAATAATAAATTGCGGTGCGTGGAGGAGCCGACGCCACGGAAGAGCAGGGGAGGCGTAGATGCGAAAAGCGAGAGAGGGCGCGGGCGAGGGAGGGCCGTTGCGAAGAGCGAGAACGGGGCAGAAAGAGCAAGAGCAAGAACAAGAGGCAGAGGCAGAGGAAGAGGAAGAAGGCGAAGCGCAAAAGGCGCCGAAAAGAAGAAAAAAGAAGCGAGGAAGATCATTGCATTGCATTTGGGATTCCTGATTTGTTTGTGTGGGACTTGCTGAATAAACAAGAAATCGTGTCTTGCAGTGTTTCTGGCTCAGCGCTGGACCGCCGGTCATCTATGGGCAAGGAAGTCGCCGTCGCCCCGAGCTCCACAACCACTTCCAGCCGCACTTTGGGCATCAGAAGCCACCACCCGATCGAGTCCGCAGGCCGGGCGAGGAGCAGAGCCGGCCGCACGAGCCATGCCCGCAGGCCCGAGTCCTCCGACGAGCAGAACCACAGCAGCGCCTCTGAGACGGAGCCGCAGGCCCCAGTAGTGGCCAATTCCTGCAAGATCCGCATCGTGCCGTTGGCCCAGCTGCTGGCCAGCCCGGACAAGGCGAAAAGCGCGAGCAAAGCCGACAAGCCAAGCCTTCCCGTAATCGTTTCCAGCGACAGCGAATCCTCCTCGCTGGTTGAGTTGCTGCCGCACAGGACCCGCATCCGGAACCGGAACGTGGTCATCCTCGATCCCTCGTCCTCCTCCTCAGCGGAGGAAGAGCTGCCGATTGTGAGGAGGAGCCCCCTGAAGCCGACGAACGGCTCCGCAAGAAGGTTCCGCCCCAGGTCCGCCCTCAAGACCAAGCGGTGTGTGGTGCGCCTGAAGCGAGTGATCCTGCCCGCTGCCAGAGAGAAGGAAAAGCCGCCCAGCATGAGCTCGGACTCGGAGGCGGAGACGGAGGCGGCCAGCACCTCGAAGAAGGGCCGACAGAGCTCCAAGCGGCGCTCGAAGAGCGAGAGCGAGGCGGACTCGGACTACGAGGCGCCCGAGGGGGCGGAGGAGGCCTCCGAGGAGGAGCAGGCAGAGGAGGCGGCCGGCCAGAGCAGCGACAGCGAGGTGATGCCGCAGCGGAAGCGGCGCAAGGCGGCCAAGAAGAGCGACTCCGAGCAGGGCTCCTCCGACTTCGAGCCGGACCAGGGCAAGCAGGGGAAGAAGCGGCGCAAGCGCATCAAGAAGAACTCCAGCGAGGAGAGCGACGGCGATGGCGATGACGAGAAGTCGAAGAACAAGCGCAAGCACATCAGGAAGATCATCAAGACCAAGGACCTGGATGTGAGCACCAAGGAGGCCGGCAAGGAGGAGGAGGACAGGCGGAAGCGCATCGAGGAGCGCCAGAAGCTGTACAACCGCATCTTCGAGAAGTCCGAGAACGTGGAGATCAACGAGCTGGTGCTCGACTTCGACGAGGACTCGAAGAAGGCCCTCCTGCAGGTGGACAAGGGCCTGCTGAAGAAGCTAAAGCCTCACCAGGTGGCGGGCGTGAAGTTCATGTGGGACGCCTGCTTCGAGACACTCAAGGACAGCGAGGAGAAGCCCGGCTCCGGCTGCATCCTGGCCCACTGCATGGGCCTCGGCAAGACCCTGCAGGTGGTCACCCTCTCGCACACGCTGCTGATCAACACGCGGCGCACGAACGTGGAGCGTGTGCTGGTCATCTCGCCGCTGAGCACGGTGAACAACTGGGCCCGCGAGTTCGTGCACTGGATGAACTTTGCCAACCGCAAGGACATCGAGGTGTACGACATTTCCCGCTACAAGGACAAGCCGACGCGCATCTTCAAGCTGCACGAGTGGTTCAGCGAGGGCGGCGTCTGCATCCTCGGCTACGACATGTATCGCATCCTGGCCAACGAGAAGGCCAAGGGTCTGCGCAAGAAGCAGCGCGAACAACTGCAACAGGCCCTCGTGGATCCCGGGCCAGATCTGGTCGTCTGCGACGAGGGACATCTGCTCAAGAACGAGAAGACGTCCATCAGCAAGGCCGTGACCCGCATGCGCACCAAGCGGCGCATCGTCCTCACCGGAACGCCGCTCCAGAACAATCTCAGAGAATGTGAGTCCACTCAGGGCTTTCTCTTTCGTTGCTGTTACCACCTTTTCTTGCTTTTTTGCAGACTACTGTATGATCCAGTTTGTGAAGCCCAATCTGCTGGGCACGTACAAGGAGTACATGAATCGTTTCGTGAATCCCATCAGCAACGGCCAGTACACGGACTCCACGGAGCGGGATCTGCGCCTCATGAAGCACCGCTCGCACATCCTGCACAAGCTGCTCGAGGGCTGCATCCAGAGGCGGGACTACTCGGTTCTGGCTCCCTATTTGCCGCCCAAGCACGAGTACGTGATCTACACAACGCTGTCGGAGCTGCAGCAGCAGCTATACGGCTACTACATGACCGTGCACCGCGATCAGAGCAGCTCGGATGTGTGCGGCAAGGGGGCGCGCCTGTTCCAGGACTTCCAGGACCTGCGACGCATCTGGACGCACCCGATGAATCTGCGCGTCAACAGCGACACGGTAATTGCCAAGCGGCTTCTCAGCAACGACGACTCGGACATGGAGGGCTTCATCTGCGACGAGACCGACGAGGAGGAGGCCGTCTCCAATTCCTCGGACAGCTGCGAGTCCTTCAAGTCGGACGCCAGCATGTCCGGCCTGGCGGCCAGCGCGGGCAAGGCGAAAAAGCGCAAGACTCGCAATGGAAATGCCGGCAACGACAGCGACTCGGATGTGGAACTGCACGCCGGGTTGGGGGCTGGGGGAGCATCCAAGGAGAAGGACGATCCCTCCGAGTGGTGGAAGCCGTTTGTCGAGGAGCGGGAGCTGAACAATGTGCACCATTCCCCCAAGCTGCTCATCCTCTTGCGGCTGCTGCAGCAGTGCGAGGCCATTGGCGACAAGTTGCTGGTCTTCTCGCAGTCCCTTCAGTCCCTGGACGTCATCGAGCACTTCCTCTCGCTGGTGGACAGCAACACCAAGAACTACGAGTTCGAGGGTGAGTTAAGGGAGAGCCAATACCCTGTTTATCTTTGTCTTATTTGTAACTTTGTGTTTAGGGGACGTGGGTGACTTCAAGGGCTGCTGGACCAACGGCAAGGACTACTTCCGCTTGGACGGCAGCTGCAGCGTGGAGCAGCGCGAGGCGATGTGCAAGCAGTTCAACAACGTGACCAACCTGCGCGCCCGCCTCTTCCTCATTTCGACGCGCGCCGGCGGTCTGGGCATCAATCTGGTGGCCGCCAATCGCGTGGTGATCTTCGATGTCTCGTGGAATCCATCGCACGACACGCAGAGCATATTCCGGGTGTACCGGTTCGGGCAGGTGAAGCCGTGCTACATCTACCGCCTGATCGCCATGGGCACCATGGAACAGAAGGTGTACGAGCGTCAGGTGGCCAAGCAGGCCACCGCCAAGCGGGTGATCGACGAGCAGCAGATCTCGCGGCACTACAACCAGACCGATCTGATGGAGCTGTACACGTACGAACTGAAGCCGAGCACCGAGCGCGAGATGCCCATACTGCCGAAGGACAGGCTGTTTGCCGAGCTGCTGACCGAGCACGAGAAGCTGATATTCAAGTACCACGAGCACGACTCGCTGCTGGAGCAGGAGGAGCACGAAAACCTCACGGAGGAGGAGCGCAAGTCCGCCTGGGCCGAGTACGAGGCGGAGAAGACGCGCACGGTGCAGGCGTCGCAGTACATGAGCTACGATCGCAACGCCTTCGGCAACCAGGTGATGGGACAGTTCGGCAACGCCTCGGGCAGCGTTACCTCGAACAAGATCTTCGGCTTCCGGTCGGACATTCTGCTGCAGCTGCTGAACATGAAGATAACCAAAGACCACAAGGAGCTCAACCAGAACCAGGTGATCCAGCTGGTGCCGACGTATCTGCAGCAGCTCTACAACGAGATGAACAACGGCGATCCGACCATGTACAAGGATCTGCTCAGCCTGCACGCGAACATTGTGCACCCCAGCGGCATGTACATGAATCCGCTGCTCTACGCCAACCAGAACCCCTCCGCCGCGGGCTACAATCAGGGCAGCCAGGGTGTGGGCGTGGGCATGGGCATGGGAATGGGTGTGGGAGTGGGCATGGGACCGGGTCCAGCTCCGGGGCCGGCTGCCGGAGCGCCGGGCTTCGAACCGGACAAGGTATACGAGATCGACTAAGGGGCCCGTGTGGTTGGTTACTTTTAATTGAAAGAAAAGAAGCTTAGGTAATGCGTCGACCTTGTCGATATATCCTTTGAACTAAAGTTACAAATGTGGTTTTTCCTATCCCCATCACAACTTTGCAGATTACCGATTACCGATTACCGAGACGATGACACCCTAACCGCGTAAGAATCTATATAGTTTTTTTCTCAACTTTATTAAGTTCAAAACTGTCCTAATACATTGTCTGTAGATTTACATTAGATACAACAACAAATTAAATAAAATACACATAATATACACACCCTATAGATCATGGCTATAAACATATGAATATATATAAATAAATATATGTATGAATAAAGTAAAGCGCGTGCGGCTCGTGCGGTGGCGCAGGAAATTAATTAACACGCGACAAGATTAACAATAAATGGCACAGATATTATGAATAAAATCGGAAAACTTTCTTCATCAAAGGCTTTTGGTTTCGAGTTTATTGTTAGAAAATAAAGCGCTGGGGGCACTTACTATTTAGCATTGCAATTTATACAGATTATACGTATAAATCAGCGAAGGGCACGGATTTTCATCTTAGGCGCCGGCATGTCGATCCCCTTGTTTCGAGACGTTCACATGATTTTGGTTTTTGGAGCAATTGGAGTCGAAAGAGCCAAGGGCTGCCCATGGATAGTATAAATTCATAGTCCTAGGATGGATAGGATTCAAATATATACAGGTCATACGTATAATCCTATGAAAGCATTGCAATTTATACAGCACATACGAATAAATGCATTATTGTAGAATGCATAGGATTAAAATTAATACAACTCATACGTACCTATAAATTCGTACTTTTTAAACAAAACGTAACAGCAAATTTGGGAATGTAAACTCATATTTTGAACTATATTTTGGAGGTAATCAAATTTTAGGCCGTATGATCTTTATTTCTATACTAGCGGATCTTATGGAGAGGATTGCAACCAGTTCGTAGAATACGAGTACATTGACCTCTCCTGATTTTATACAAAAACTGATTTCAAATCTAAGAAGGGATCCGTTCTGATCGCTTATTTAAGTGATCCCCAAACCTTACAAGCCTTTAGGAATGTAATTAAATGACGTTTAATTAATAATCCTTTATATTTCAGTATAGTTTACAAATGGTTAAAACTAGTTTAAGTTTACACGCATGTTTATTAAATTAGCCATGTCTTTATACGAAAACGTAATTTAAATTCAAAGCATAAATCCCTTTTGCTCGCCTACTACTTGGACGAACACAGTTTAAGCCAGCTTGTAGAGCCTTTTGAAAAGTAATTTGAAAGATTTATTTTGATAGGATCATTGGAAAAGGAATGACAAGCAAAGTCGAGATTACGGCCTAGGTTACACTTGATTTTATTGAACTATCATGACTTTATACAAAGAGATACTACAAATCTAGAGGATGCGCTCACTTGGGCGGCAGCTTGCCCATCATGCGGAGCTGCTGCATCTGCTGGGCCTGGAGCAGGTGCTGCGGACTGGGCTGCATGGCGCCCACGGGGGGCATCATGCCGGGTCGCGGGGGCACTCCGCCCATGGGAGGCATGCCGCCCATAGGAGGCATTCCGCCCGGAGGACCGCCCTGCATCATTCCGGGGCCGATGGGCGGCGTGGGGCGACTGTGCACGCCCTGCTGGATGTCCGAGAGGCAGGCCTTCCACTCCTCCAGGCGGTTGTAGTGCTTCTGCAGGAGGGCCTCCTTGCGCTGGATCTCGATGCTGAGGTCCTGGTTCTCGTCCTTGATCAGCATGTAGGGCTTGAGCGTGGAGACGAGGAAGCGCTTCTGCAGGAAGAACGCCTCCATCTGCCGGGCCACGTCGATGAACCTGTTGGTGGTCTTTTGCACCTCCAGCTCGATCTCCTCCTTGTTGGTCCCCGAGTTCGGCTCCTGCTTCGTGAGCGAGAGCAGGCACGACTGGAAGGCCTCCTCGAACTCGTCCATCAGGTTCCCGCCGCCGGGCTCGTTGCTGGCCATCGCTTCTTTGCTGTTTGCAGGGGCTTCAAATGCTTCCAAGAGCAATAAACAAATGCTAGCCGGCCTGCAGCAGAAGCAACAAAAACGATTAGCCACAAGCCACAGGGCTGGCAGAATCCGCGGCTTATTATCGATAGTTTTCTATCGATTCGAAGGCTGAACTGCGGAGTCTGTTTTAATGCCATAGATTTATTTATTTATTTATTTAAAGCTAACAAATAGTATAAAACTAAGAGCTAACTTGACTAAGAACCAGAGCAGCTAAGGCCTTCGGCTCACAGTACAATTAATATTATGTTACAAGTAAATTACATACAAGATATGTTAGTATTCAAATTTTGTAATAGATACGGCTACTATTAAGGAATTTAATTATGTTTTCGGAGTTAATGTTTGTGGGGTTGGCTAATGTAGGGTTGTAATAGGGTTGTGTAGAAATGTGGAACGATGTGTGTTAAGGGCGGGGCAGGAACATAATGCCATAGATAATTTACTCATTTCACACAAACTGTTACGAATGTACTTGGGCCTATTGACTTTAAATAATAACGTACAATACTCGAATTGGAGCATACACATTGTTTTTTTCAGTGCTACAGGTAGCTACAGGTATTAAATTTAAAAAAAATTTTATAATAAAATATTTTTTAGGACATTTTTTAATTATACGAAGAGAAGAGCTGCCTGCCTAAAAAATGAAGGACTACAAAGCTATTCATAATATTATACATAAGATATGCAGCCGAAAGCTAAGTCAAGCAAAGTTAAGATTGGCTAACTGTATTAAATAAATAAATATTATAAAATTTATATTTTGTGTATAATAATCGGGTGAAATTCTCATTGTTTGGTGATAATTGATCCGATAGCCGAGGGCGACTATCGATAGAGTTTCTTCAGGCGCCTGCCAGCTGCCCGGCTGTTTTTTGTAAACAAACGCAAACCGAATGCCTTGATTACCCAACCGGAAATGACCACCTGGATAATAAAACGATGCCTGAACACAGCGAGCTCTTGTCTGATGGCCAGGGCGCCCCGTCGGGCCAATCCCGGCCTGGGATATCAGCTGCAGCACCAACAGCAACTCGAACAGGCCGGCAGGGGAGCCGAGGCTAGCGAGGATTACGCCGACCTGGAGTCGGACTTCATGGACGTGCAGCGCACGCATCGGCAGTTCGAGCAGGAGATGCAGCAGCAGCGCGACCGCGTGCGGCAGCTCATGATCCGGCACAAGTACTTCCGGGAGGCCAAGCTTCCGAATTTGCTCTTCCACGCGGAGAAGGAGCAGATGCGGCTGCTGCACGAACGCGATCCGGAGGAGTGGAGCATAGAGAGGCTGGCGGAGAGTTTCCCTGCCACGCCGGAGATCGTGCAGAAGGTCCTGCGCGCCAAGTGGCGGCCTAAAAGCGTCCAAAGGATACGGAGCCATGACAAGACCGTCATCCAAAATTGGGAGCAACTTCAGACCGGGAAGGGCGACCTCAGGCTGCCGGATGCCCTGCTGCAGCATTTGCAGAAGTTCGCCGCGCGAAGGCGCCAGGATCTCAAGGAATTCAAGCCCGAAGAGTGGCCCACCAAGCCACAGCTGCCTGTGCCCCAGGGCAACGAGTTCCGACAGCTTCTGGGAGGCGGGAAGATCAAGCCAAAGGCTGCGGAGCAATTGCCCGCGGGGTACGAGCCACCCGGAAACGAAAACCCCGAGGACGAAACCTATTTGCTGGACAAAATCCGCAACAAGAAGAAGATGCGGCTGCAGGAGCTCAAGGAACTGCAGTTGCTGGATGCATCTCCGTCGACAGCGATGGAGTCTCCCCCTGCACGGCCGCTGGAAAATCCCGGCGGCACCGGCTTCCTGCCCAGCTTTGTGCCCAAGTTCGAGAGCAGCGAGATCGTGATCAGCGCAGAGGACCAGCGGAAGTACGAGATGACGCAGGTGAAGACCCGCATCGTCATTCCCCGCAAGCTCCGCCGCCCGGGGGCCACCTACCGGGTGGAGGATGCCTACTACGACGACGACGGGGAGCTGCTCTACCGCGTGCCCGGCATGACAGGCCAACAGGAGTCCCACTGACATCAAAAAAGGATAATAAAATATTATTAAAACCTAAGAGGAACGGCTATAGTCCTGAACTACAAGTAACCGCTTGTTAGTGGTTGCCTTATTTCCAGAGTTCATGTAAATATTTATTATACAAATATAATGTATTTGCATATTTAAAATTGTAGAGTTGTCGTGGGGCATGTAAAGAAATGGACAAAAACCAGAGTTAAGGACAAAACGATGTGATTGGATGCTATATAAGGATGCTATATCATTTCGTCATTTGTGTTGATGGTGGGATAGCATTGGACTTCTGGATGTTTCTCGTACTGAATACGCATTACACGAATCTGAAGATATAAATATTATTTATTAGTAGTTATTACGGACAAACGGACACGACAGATTAAAAAAAGCATCAAGGTTTCGATCTTATTCCTTTGCAATGTTTTGTTAAGCAATTCAAACTGGATCATCTGAAACCAAATAGATAAATTCCTAGCCAGAAACGATATATTCATCTTGAGAAGAGTCGAAACTCTTTTAAAAGTTAAGCCATCTTTGGTAGATAGTGCCTAAAGGTATAATAATTAAATACAAACTCCCGTTGAATTTATACAACAATTTGTAAACGTTTATTGTGTCATGTTTGCATACAAAAATATACGAGTATTAGGTGGTAAGTGTGCGAGTTCAGCGGGGAAAGGCGCTGGCGATGAGATCGCTGCCCGCCATCAGGGAATCGGAGGCCACCGTGATCTGGGCGCCCGTCAGCTTGGCCACGAAATCGCAGGCGGCCACCTCCGCATAGCTCGCCCCGCCCACGACAAAAACAAAGAGATTCCGGACCTTCAGAGGAAAGACGTCCTGCTTCGCTTGGGCGGCATACGCCTTGGGCGTGGCGGTGGCCCCGCCGTCCAAGTGCAGCTGCAAGCCCTCGATCATGGTCAGCCGGGTGGCCAGCTCCTCGGCATTGTTGCTCTTGAGCAGAATCGAACAGAGCTGGGCCACCAGGGGGATGTAGGTGCCGTTGAAGACGAAGCTGGGGCACGCCTGGGATGCCTGGCTCTTGGAGCCCCCCGAGCCGTCCTGGCCATCGCCGAAGGAGGTTAGCAGTCGCAGGCGGTTGGCGTTCGCTTGGAACTCCGTTTGCTGGAACTTCGGCAGGGGCAGGTTCGAGAGCAGCTTCGTGGGCGCCTTCTTCTCGGGCACGAGCTGCGGCAGCAGGCCGGCCTGAGCCAATCCCTGCAGCACGCCCAGCTCCTGGTGGCCAAAGAGGTTGCAGTAGTTGCGGGCAAAGGCCTGCAGCTCCTCCGGCGCCACGCCGGCGCAATGGTGCAGCAGGCAGAGCAGGCGCAGCGTGTTGAAGCGCTGCCCGTCGGTGGTCAGCAGCTCGTCGATCTCCGCCAGCAGTTTCTTGCGCGACACGTTGTTCAGGATGTCCTCCTCGAGGCCCTGCAGGCGCCGAAAGTTGCCCATCATTTGGATCACAATCTCGCTGGCGTTCAGATGGCGCAGCACCTTCGCCTTCAGCTCGGTCACCTTGGGCAGCTTCCGGGCCACGTAGTCGTGCATCTCCTCCAGCCGCATGTCGTTCAGCTTCTGCAGCTCCAGGCCCAGGGCCTTCACCTGGGCCCGTATCAGGCTGCTGGCCTGCGCAAAGTGCTTGTACCGGTTGTCCCCGTAGATCTCATCCGAAGCAGAGTTCAGGCGTATGGAGCAAGGTTTCGTTGGCTGTCCCTGCACCTTTCGCGCACTCCCTCCCTGGAGCAGCTCCACCCTTTGCTCGCTGATCTTGTTCTTGGCGTTGTCCACCAGAATCTCGCCCGACCGCTGCTGGAAGACCTCGAGCAGCAGGCCCGCATAGATGGCGGGAGTGAGCAGGCTCGAGGGATAGTCCTTGTCGCGGTCGATGATCAACCACCCGCCGTATTCGGAGGGATTTGTGGGTTCCGGCGCCCTGCCCAGGGCCTGCAGCATCCGCACCACCTGCGCCGAGTGGCTGCCGAAGGTGAGGATGAGCGGGGCATGTCCGCAGATCATTTGCAGCAGTCGCAGGCTCTGGGCCACCGAGGGCAGGGGCGAGGTGTCGCCTTGGAGGTACACACACTCGTAGAGCTGTGGGTTAATAATACATAAATTAGCATGTTCTGTTTGAGATGTAGGCAAGCAAATTAATGGGGAACCAAGAGGTTTTAGAGGTCCCTCATCTTTAGGGTTTAGAAAAGGACTTTACGTAAATTTAATCAAAACCCTCGTACTCTATTATTTGATTTGCCACTCAATTTATACCTATAATTTCGCGAAATACTTCTATAGCCATAAACGCTTCAGAGAAATTTGGCAAGTATATTGAATAATATCTTCTATTAGGAATCAGCTATGTAAAATGACAGTGGCTGATTTATAGAAATATCGGGTACAATATGAGGTAGAAATTTGTAACTTCTTGGACAAAGATTCTTCTCTCTATACCGTCTAAAAAGATCCATGGATAACTACTTGTAGGACCAGTATTTGTACTTGACTTCTGCATGAATGTACTCATTTGTAGCATGACAGATCTGTATAGTAGTGTAGTGTTATTACTCATTCATGTTCTCTCATTTTTTACTGTACCTTATACTCTATAGGCGGGAAGAAAATGGCTCAACAAATATACTGCGATGAAAAACAAGCGCGCGCAACCTAGAATGAGTGATTCATTTGTCGTTTTGGATGCATTCATGCAGAAGTCTAATTTGTAGCCAGCTCTCTCTCACAAAGCTAATACAATTGGCGACTAAATCTTAAGGAATTCTGCTTGTTTTAGTAAGCTACAACCCTATTGGTCCAAATTTAGAACAATTGCAAAAAGTATCACCCGTTTTAGGTAAAATTTCGAATGAAACCTCTGCTTCTAGGCCAGGTATCGCCCTCTCCAAACCTCTAAAACCTATTTATGGCCACAGGTGGCCCTGGAATGAGTGATTCATTTGTCGTTTGGATGCATTCATGCAGAAGTCTAATTTGTAGCAAGCTCTCTCTCACAAAGCTAATACAATTGGCGACTAAATCTTAAGGTATTCTGCTTGTTTTAGTAAGCTACAACCCTATTGGTCCAAATTTAGAACAATTGCAAAAAGTATCACCCCTTTTAGGTAAAATTTCGAATGAAACCTCTGCTTCTAGGCCAGGTATCGCCCTCTCCAAACCTCTAGAACCTATTTATGGCCACAGGTGGCCCTGGAATGAGTGATTCATTTGTCGTTTGGATGCATTCATGCAGAAGTCTAATTTGTAGCAAGCTCTCTCTCACAAAGCTAATACAATTGGCGACTAAATCTTAAGGAATTCTGCTTGTTTTAGTAAGCTACAACCCTGTTGGTGCAAATTTAGAACAATTGCAAAAAGTAGCACCCCTTTTAGGTAAAATTTCGAATGAAACCTCTGCTTCTGGCCCAGATATCGCCCTCTCCAAACCTCTAAAACCTATTTATGGCCACAGGTGGCCCTGTTTTGGGTACCCACATTCGGCAGCTCCAGGCTGAGCACGCCCTGGTCGAAGTGGACAAAGTCCCAGCTGTAGTGGTGCAGCTGCACCAGGCCCCACAGGCCGGCCTGCTCGAGGAGGGTCTGGAAGTAGGAGTAGCACCCGGGCACGCACACGATGTGGTACATCTTGAGGCCCTCGTCCGGGGGCGGGGACGAGGTGGAGGCCAGCGGCTGGAGCTGCCGCAGGAGGGTGCGAAAGGTGGCCAGGACACTGCGGATCATGTAGATGTGCACCTCGTCCCCGCTCCGGGGCAAACTCTCCGCCGCATCGTGTTTGTAGATCCTCTGCACGCCCTTTAACCTTTCCAAAGAGAAGATTAGAAGGATTAGATATATAAGATAAAGCCCTAAAACCCGACTCACTTTAACCACGAAGCAGTGCAGACGTGTTCCAGGGGCTTTATCAGTCCCGGTTCCAGGATCAGTTCCTTCTTCCCGGGAATCGAGCACAGGATGGCCTGCAGCTGTAAAGGGGCCCTGGAAATTAGCGAAATTCTACGAGTTTTCCTTGCCCCCCCTCCGCTTGCCTTTTCCTGGGCCACCAAGGAAAAGCCCTGCAGCCTTTTCTCGAGCGTCAGGTCCATTTCTTGCAAACGTAAACACAGGGTGCGAGGGTGTAAGGTGGCGCAGTTAGGCAAAAATAATTACTATTAAAAAAATTATATATTTTGTTAATTCCATTAAATCGAAATACCTGCTTGAGATTTTTGGCTGTATATTTTTAAAATTAATTATTAAATACCTGTAATTTGTGACGTCACTGGGCATATGTTCGCCCTTTGCAGCACTGCCTTTATTTACAATTTTAAACATGATTAAAAGTTTGTTTTGCGAAAAGCAAAAAAAAAAAAGCTTACAAATTGGTGGCCCAGAAATGCATAAATTTACTTTAATATTTAGCCAAAAAAAATTGCATTTTAAAAAGGCTGCCAAAGTATTTGCAATTTCACCACATCAGCTGTTCGGAATGTAATATAGCCCTTAAAATTCATCAAAAACACAAATTTGCAAGGGAATATAATATACTTTAACCAAATTTATAGGAAAATAAACACCCACTATACATTTACCTGCTAATAATCATTGCATTTAATGGAAATTTCAAACTGCGCGCCAAAGTCCATTTCCGCTCTATGGCTGTGCTGCTCTAACGCCCGCATTAATCATGGCCACCCCTACCTATTGCCGCTTGCCTTGCACTCTTCACCACGGCGACCAAATCAGCTGGACCGGCTGTGGGGGGAATTCATCGGAGGCATTTGGATCTCTCGGTTCGAGCGAGACGGACGTGAGCGCGCATGTTGCTGAAAAGCGGCCAAAAGGGAAAAGCGTCGTGAATTCGTCGAGATAAAATCGCAGAAATCGCGGAAAAGTGGCCGGAAAAGAGCGTGGGCATTTCCCGCAATTGGTGTCAAAATCGAAAATCGAATCGAAGCAAATTGATCAAATTTATTGGCCTGAGAACCAAAAATTTATAAAATAAAAAAAATAGAGAAATACGAAAAGTTGCACAAGTGTTTGTTTACAATTCTCACTCGCTCTCTCTCGCCCCGTCTCTCTCTCTCTCTCTCTGTGTGTGTTTGTGAGTGTTTTTGTGATTTTGTTGTTGTTTTGTCTTTCGCGAGACACAACAGCAGCAACAAATACAAGAAGAGCGAGAATTGGCAGAAACAAAGGCAGAAACAACAAAAACAACCAAAAGAGAAGGCAAATTGTAAAAGATTCCGAAGAAATTCCAGCATCCAATCAGGTGAGCGCCTTGTTATTGTTTATAAATAAATCAGTTTCCTTTTTTACTTTGCTCTTCCTTCCTTCCATCCTTCCTTCCTTCCTGCGAATCCCCCAAAAACACTTGCCTTGCATTTTGACTTTGCGGAGCTTGTTGCATTTGCTTTTTGCATTTGCGGGCGGAGCGCGTGGTTTTGTTTTTGTTGCTTTCGCGTTATTTTAGTCTCTCGCATTTGTGTCGTCTTCTTTGCGTTTTTTTTTGTGTGTTTTTTGTTCCCCTCGCTTTCGTTTTGTTTGTTATACCGGTTTGTGTGTCTGCCGTCCCGTTCTAGCGCACAGGGCAGGTAGTTGTGCGGATAGTTTACTTTTAGATTTTCTATTCTTTGCTTCCCAACTTCATCATCGCGATCCCCGCTTCATCATCGTCTTCGGCTCGAGGCTCGAGGCTCTTGTCTTTTTGTTTTTTTTTTTTTGTTTTTTGCCTTTGCCGTAAGAGTAAAAAGTTAATTCTATTACATTTATTGTGCCCCCCAATCGTTCTTTGCTTTTGTTTTTACTCCGCCGGTTGTTCAACTTTTGCAACCGCGTGAAGGTTGCTAAAATTTAGTTTAAACCCGATTTAAATCGTATATTGTCATCAACTCTCGAGGGAGACTTATTGGTAAAAATTACACATTTTTTCAACATTTTTCCACTAAAATAGGGATATGTAAGCTTAAATTGGCGATCTTTAAAGAAATACACGAGTAAAACTATGTGCAGTGCAGTTTAACACTTGTATTTCTCTATAGAACCATGTGCAGTCTAGTTTTACACTTGCATTTGTTTATAGATCTTAAAAGAACCTTTATAGAACCATGTGCAGTGTAGTTTTCTTGTATTTCTTTATAAATCCTTTAAAAACCTTTATAGAACCTTGTGCTGTATAGTTTTACCACTGTATTTCTTTCTAGATCCTTATAAAACCTTATGCATTCGACTTTTACCCTTGTATTTCTTTCTAGATCTTTATAGAACCATGTACAGTGTAGTTTTACCTGGTATTTCTTTATAGATCTTTAAAAAACTTTATAGAACCATGTGCAGTTAGTTTGACATTTGAATTATTTTATAGATCGTATAGCTACATTTATTTTTTTAATTGTAGTTGAAATATTAGTCAGAAAATTCGCAACAATATTGGAAATTCTACTTAGTTTAAATATTAATCTAATAAAATTTATGTGGGCAACTCAATTGTGGTTTTTAAATAAATCTATACGCTTTGTAAACTTACAATCCAAGCTTTGTGATTTGTGGTATTTCTTATCCGCAAAAAAGTAAAATATATAATGATTCATTTGATACTCTCAGCTGAGAGTTAATACTTGTAAATACTTGTATCGAATCTTTACAAAAGAAATGTTTTTTCTTGCTCAAGGGTTCCAGTGAGTCAAAACTTTTCTAAACTACATTTAGTTTATCACTAAACTTGGTGATTAAATGTTGAGCTTGAATTCGCATGAGTTGTTGTGTGAATTTACATGAATAAATTTAATGAATCATAACCAACAACCGCTTGATTTTGTTAGTATTCGAGGCATTTTTATTTAGCAATTGAATCATCAAAATGACTGCTTTTCTTCCTTCAAAAAGAATGTGATCATACTTATAAAAGAAATAGGTTCCATTGTTTTAACCCTTAAATCTGAGTCATCTGTAGCAATCGTGTGTTCTGTTTTTTAAAGAAAGTACCCCTGATGGGCTTCCCAAATCTGCACCTGTTTAACTATTTAAAAGGGGGAACACCCTATTTATTTCCCTTATTCATAAAATGGTTAGGAAACTAAATTGCACCACACTTTACAGCTTTTACCTACGTACTTCAAATAGAAACATGCTAGGCCGGTGCGAAGAATGAATCATATAGTATAGTAGAACTCCACAATCTTTCCGCTATAACTCAAGAAAACTCGTAAAAATCAAGAGTCATAGATAGAGCTTCCTGTTGTACGTTGATTAAAACCAATAATTATCGAATAGATTGTTTTTTATTACTTGTAAAGCCATAAAATACGAAAACCCCTAGGCCTTGGAGGTTGGCATGATTTCTCAATTTGAAAATTCGATTTCCCCTCACTCGATAAAAAAAAATCTAATAAGCGGCAGAGCGAATCGAAATAATTCATTTGCATCTACATGAGTAAATAAACAAAGCGACCCGAAGGTGATTCCAATCCAAACAAGCGAACATTCTTTGGCAAAAACTTTGTACTAATTAAAACCAGAAACAAATTACACATCTCTTCAAGGGGCAGACGGCAGACCGCGACCGAGTAATGATTTTGGAAGGAAAACCAAAAACGTTTCCCTCCCTGGAAATTGTTCTCCTTTGTGCGAAGGCGTGTGAATTTTCATCTGTTTTAGAATTGCTTGCGTTGCACAGAGAAAAACGCCAATCCATCTGATTTAGTGGTTTCCAAATCTTTATGGACTGCAACCATTTCGACGCCTAAATCATTGACATTGCTCGACTGATGTTGCTTTCCCACCACAATTAACTTGAGCAAATAAATGGCGAAAATGTTTATTTATATCTCCGCATTTTTGTGCCCCTGCATACCCCAAAAACACCCGCACTCACATCGGTCCCAATTAGTATTGTTCTTCTGTTGGCATAATGCAAATACGAGTATATTTTGTTTGCTTGTTTTTTTTTTCGTATTGTATACCCATAAACGGCTTTGGCTCCAGTTCCACGTTTTTATGCCTTTTGTGTGATCTTGTTTAGAGTAATTCTTTGGGCACTAGAGTGTGTTTTGAACATTTATATTTTTCCCATACTGCAGGGAGATTATTTTCGGAAGCTTTTCCGCTCATTTTCGCCTCTCTTAGAGGAGTCAAAGTTCTTTGTCTGAATTATTTACACGTTTCTATATAATTCCGGGGCTTACTGCGTCTTTATGGAATATTTCGAGACCTTTCGATTGCATTTAATCTGATTTTGAAATAGTTTTCCCGAGAGATGATCTATTGGGATAGGTATCTCTAAAGTTTTTAGTAATCCCCACTTGTTTGACAAAACGCTAGACCTTTCGATCGCATTTAATCTGATTTTAAGATAGTTTTCTCATTGGCTGATAGTTTGGGATAGGTATTTCTTAAATTCTTAGTAGTCCCCACTTGTTTGACAAACCGCGAGATGTGCCACTCGGTTTAGCCTGAGTAACGAGGCTACTTAATGTTAGATTTGAGCAATTTACTTTTGAAAAATAAGGTTTGCATGTTTTTTCGGTGAAAGCAATTCAGCGTATTTTCGCTTTTCGCAAACTCATGACGAAAATGCGTTTCTTCCCGTTCGGGGTGACTCACCCGCAGGCATGACAAGTAGCCGGGGGAAGAATAGCGCCGCGTCTTTCTTCAGTCATCGGCATTCTTCGCTCTGCGCTTGTTTTCCCTTCCAAGGGGGAGTCCGGATTGGGATTGCGACTGGGATCTGGGATGACTGACGTTCATGTTCCCGGGCACGAGTGCAGATACGAGGGTGAGGTGGTGTGTGTGGAGTGTGTTTGCCTGCCTTGAGCAAAGTATTTTGGCGCGTGTCCAAGTAGAAACAAAGAAAAGCAAAGGAAGGTGCGGCAAATATAGCGAATAAATCAGCCATGGTTGTGAGTGGTATGACCGGGCCTACAAGAGCCTATAGATACATATATTCTCAGTTCCAGATGAAGTAATTCACAGATTGGCAGGGCCAAAAAATGTCTGGGCTGTGGCATCTACAGCAATATTGTTTGTTTTTCTCTAAAAGAGCTAATATTTATTGCAATAATTTTAGCCAATAATACAACAAATGTTTAGTGTTCTATATAAAGTAATTTAAAGATTGGCGGTGCTAAAAAAAGTCGTAAGTTGTGGAATCTAGAGCACACATTTGAAGTTTATTTTTTATCTCTAAAGAGAATCCTATAAATAAATGACAAATGTTTCTGTCTGTGGTAATTATCACTATAATTTTAGCCATTAAAAACTTCTCTGTGTTCCGAATGTTTCTTATATATATGTATGAAGATTTTTTTATGAAGTAATTTAAAAATTGGAGGTGCTAAAAAATGATAAAATCTAGAGCACTATTGCTTGAGAATTTTATCTTTAATAAAGATACCAAAATTAGAGAGAAAATGTTTCTGCCTTTAATAATTATTACCATAATTTTATCCATGCTTTTTATGAAGTAATTTAGAATTAACAGTGGTGAAAAAATGTATGGGTTGTGGGATCGTAATCACCATTGTTTGAGGATTTTATGTCTAAATAACAGCAAATGTTTCAGCCCTTTGTAATTATAGCCATAATTTGAGCCATCATTATAATAATATAAATAACCTAGACCGTCCATGTGTTTCATGTTATAGAACCTAGATAAAGTAATCTAAAGAGATGTGGATTTTGGAGCACTATTGTTTGAAGGTTGTAGTGTATTTTTGTGTTTAAAAATTAGTTTCCTGAATGCTTAGCTTGAGAGCAACTCGTAGCTAATGTTTTCGCATCGCTGAAATATTGCGATTAATGTAAACACCGAAGGCAATCGCATCTTTGATCTCCGTGCATGTCCAATACGCGACTCTGACCGTTTAGCTGTTGGAAATAGCTAATTTAATTGGAAATTCGGGGGAAAATTTATGCAAAGCGGCTAGTCAGCCATTAAGTTAACTTGTTTCGACACGGGCAATTCATTTGGCAGCCACTCCCCCGAACCTAGCACCTGGGAGGTGTGCGGCGGATTTCCCAGGTCCCGGGTTTTCACATCTCTGTTTCCCGACCGCAGCCTAGCCGGAAAATGGCGGAGAGCGGGGCTGGGGCGGCAAAATCGGATTTCTTTTTGGCTCGGCAATCTCGAGTTTTGTTCCCTCGAATTTCTCACCTTTCTCAGCAATTTGAGAGCGCGGTAACGTGCCACGCATAGCTGAGAAGGCGGAAAAGCGTTTGACGTCCCCGCACGCCCGCCCTTCTTTGTTTATTTGGCTCAGTTTAAATTTCCCGCCTTGTCGCGCCGTCCAAACAGAGGAAACACGAAAACAAAGCCAGAAATGCTCAAACAAAAGTCGCGGCACTACAGTGGTTAAGTTAGCTCACTTAGAAAGTGCCGACACGGGGAGGGATATTTTTGAAAGATTTTTAAATATGTCCTCGCTCTAGTTGTGCGAAAACCCACACAGTTAAATGCTGCTAAATATTTTAATTCCTTTCGGATACATTTTTAAAAAGATACACTAAAACAAAGCCTGAAATTCGCACACAGAAGGGCAGTACTATAGAAGTTAAGCTAGCTTACTTAGAACTTACTTAGAAATGCCGAAACAGGGGAGGTATATTTTTGAAAAATTTAAAAATATATTCCTGCACTAGTTGTGCGAAATACTTCATAGTCGAAATCGCTTCTTTCGTAGCGATTTTTCTAATAAAAGGCCAAAATGGCTAGCCAAGTCAAGTGGAAATGCACGAAAACGGGAAACAAAGGGGGAAAATAGACAGCTTTAAACAATCGAAGCGAGCTGAACTCTTTATTTTGCACTTTGACTCAGCAGAAAATTCTTTGTGTTCCTGGAGAAGACAAAAAAGTCCAAAAAATAATGGCAATCCACATTTGTCGGATATTGCAGATTTGGCGCTTTTTTCTCTGCCCATTGGGAGGCAAAGCCACTTTTTATTTCTCGTGACACTTTCTTACCCCCTAAATCTGCATTTTCCTCTACTCTTTTCTTTCGAAAAATCATAATTTTGATACAAATTCAAGAAATGCGAGGCTAGAACCCTTCGGAATGCAGACAAACTATCGATGCACTCTGCTCAGTCAACCGAATTGACGTTTGCTAACAAAATACGCTTGGAAATATGAAGAAGGAAAACTGTTTTCATCTTGCCATGTTTTGTTTGTTTACCTTCGGCGTGAATGTTGTCGAAGAAATGTTGCACAGCCAACACAAAAATATATATTCCAAAAGCTTCTGCATTTTAACACATGATTTCATATGCAAATATGAACAATGCCGGGGGGAGCGGTGGGGCTGGCGGAATGCAGAGACGAAAATTTATGTGAAATCACAAAATTTATGGCATTTTCTTGATGGCAGAGAAAGGAAAGACTGGGGAAGCGAGAGAGAGAGAGCCCCTGAGTTGCCAAGAAGTTGACGGTTGTCTAAGCTGTTTTCTCCGCTTTTCCAGTTGCTGTTCATTTTCCAGCGAGCTCTCTCCGCTCGTTTTTCACTTACTTTTCTTGTTTGCCAAAGTTATACAATTTCGCATGTGTGTGCGCTTGTATTTTGGCACGTGACAATAAATTGTTGTTTGTTGCCTCGCAAGAAAGCTGAAAGAAAAGTGTGTCATAAATGTCATAGTTAATATTTGCTGCTCTGTAAATTTTTGGCAACTTGTACAAGACGCCGTGCGGGGGCTTTATAAATAAAAAGTATATCGCAGCGCTCTGTCAACCTTGACCCAGCAAAAAACAAAAGCGAACGCGACCGAGCGGGATGATGCCGGAATACAAATTGCAGAGCCGGCAAATTTATGGATTTAACTCAGGCAGTGTGTGCCTCTGAAATCAAAACCAATAGCCCAACAAAATATACTGATTGAGTATTTTTATTCGGAAGAATCTATCAAAATATAAACAGGAAGTTGCCTAAAGTCGGGACCAAAACAGGGGAGGGTATTACCTATTAGACTTCTCCGTGAATGCATCCAAAACTGCAAATGAATTCTATTCTAGAAGTGGTTACACTTTTTTTCTGCAGATTATATTTGGGTATGAGTGAGTGGGGTGGTATTCCATAGTTGTACAGAAAAATTGGTGTGGACTTTGTTACAACTTTGTTACAAAAAACGAGATTTTACTATATATTTTACTCACTCGAAGTGAGTACCCTGACAATGCTTTGCCATAATCTTCTGGCCTATAGAATACTGTACAGTAGTATTTTAAGTACTCATACTCATACTACTGTACATAACTGTCATGCTACAAATGAATACATCCATGCAGAAGTCTATTACCTATCTGAAAACCATTTGCCTGACAATTTTTAAGAAATAATTCTTAGTGTAACAGCATGTGTCAAAAATATCTTATCAATGGTAATTAATGAAGTAAAATGTTACAAGGCACCGAAAATGTAATCAAATAAGAGGCAAAAGGCATTCCTTTGAAAGGGGGTGGGTGACATGTGTGGCTTTTAGGGAAACGCGATATCTACCGAAATGGGTGCAGTTTTGGGCAAGCAGAAAAACTGGTAAAAAAGGTAGAACCCCAAGGCTTGTAAAGATAAAAAATGAGACCCCACAGTTGATAAAAATAAGAGAAATATTTACCATTTGTATTACGTGCAAGCACTTCCGTTGCCACTAAATTAACCCTGACCAACTATGAGCTATTGCCAACACTTGTTTGCAACAATTTGAAACGATGCAATGGAAACCGCAATGCCTGAAATTCAATCGACATATTGCTTTGGGTTTATAGTAGTTACCTTGAACAATCAGGGGCGAGGGAAAGTCTGGTAATACGCATTAATCTCTCACCTGACGACGACCTGAAAACTGTGAGGAAAAGCCCTCACTCTCGGGACAAAAAAAAGTTGATTATTGTTTTTGTTCCCCGGGTGTGCCCTGTTGCTTTCGACGGCTTTAGTTCCCTGATTGCAGTTAGTTCTTCTGCTGCCACATTTTATTGTTGCCTGCTTGGTTGGTTGTTTGGTTGGTTGGTTGCCTGCTCTTGGCCTAAAGTTGATTGCATGACATTGTTCTTAGCCAGCAGCCCCCGGTGTGTGTTTTCTCTTTTTATTCCACTCAGTGTTTTGTGCGGTTTGTTTACATTTATTTTGTTGTAGTTTTCAGCTCACAATCAGAGCCCCACCGTTTGCAATATTATCGATAAAAAAACCACTTGAATCGCTCGCTTTTCGTTGCTTTGATTTCTATTTCACAAATGTACTTTTCCGTATTGTTGAAGTGCATTTTCATTTCGTGTTGCAATTGATGAATGCTCGAGTAATAAACGTGAAAAATGCCCATTTCGGAAAAGCGGCTGGCCCACCAAGAAGCCATGCACTCGTACGCTTTTGCCCCTCTGAAAAGTCAGCTCCACGCTTTTCTTCACGTACTTCTCTCGGGGGCCCCCTGACGAAGAAGACAAATAGCTTTTTCCACCGGGTGCCACTTGCTTCGGGGGGGCAGTTAAAAATAGTTGAAATATTGAAAATAATTTGGGCCAGCGGAAGGCAATGGGCGGGCAAGCTTTTCCACCCGCTGATTGGCAGCCGCTTTGCTACAGATGTTTTTCGCTCGGAAATTAGATGATTTCCAGATTGAAAAGTGTGGAAATTAACGCTCGAACAGGGGATATTTGCGCTATTTGCTCCAAATGCGTTGGAAATTTAACTTTGGCTTGTTTATGGGTATCATTTATAATGCGAGTGTTGCAGAATCCGCTGGCTATGGCTAATAAAACAGAGAAATGCTGTTAACAAACCCTTAACACATCAAAGTTAATTGGCAACCCACACAGCGGATCAAAGGAACGTATAATATATTTTTATGTTCGACCTCTCTCCAGGATTCCAGACCGATGCTGCATTGGCCCCACTGATGCAATTTAAGTACACTTTAATGCAGACATTGAGGAGGTCGTAAAATGAGAGGGCTTGCAAGTGGCAATGAGACTTTTCTGGCCCACAAATGGGCCGCATTATTGACAGTAATGCGACAAGGCGAGGCAAACATTTTGAAAAAGACGTTTATAATAATAAACGTTAATATTCGCCGACGAAAGGCGATGAACATAAAGACGCGCAGGGAAGAGGATAATGCCGCCGCCACTCGACTTGCATTTTATGCACAAATTATAAACCATAAAGAGGTCAAAGGCAGCGAAGTGGCTATACCCTTTCCTAAATTTGTATCACTATTTTAAAGTTTTTTTTGGGCTTTGTTGACTCTTAATTTTTAACCATAAAGTGCGCGAAAAAGTGTAATTTATGGTCGGTCAGATTTAAAATGATGTATGCCTTTTTGGGGCAGAAAACTTTTGCCACTTTCGTGACATTTTGCCTGGCCCCCGCCCACAGCAGTGTCAAAAGAGTTGTCAGCGTCAATTCAGTGGACAGCACAGCACATATATTATAATGTACATATATGGAGCAATATACATATATTTATACAAGCCTGGCACATAATATACATAGTTTCCCCCGCTGAGGACAGCCTCTTTGCTGTCCTGTTGATATTGTGGCTGGCTTTTTGGGAGGTCCTGGATGCCCTATCAAAAAAGCGATGTATTAATGTTTTATAAATATATTTTAAATTTAATATATTTTCATGGAGAACAAGGCAGAGCATCGAATTATCGTATAGTGCCAGCTTCTGTTGATGTTATTATATTTTTTACTCTTCCCCGAAATCGCTGTTCTTTTGCCCTGTTCCCCCTTTTGCTGTTTGCCGCTTAATTGAAGTGCCATTAATTTGTATGCATCATTATAATTAAGCATAATTACAATTAAACAAAATTAAAGACAGACGGCAATTTCCGATGATTCAACAAAGCTGATGAGGGAGCCATTTCTTGGGGCCATCCATGACTTTACATGACGCAAAGTGATACGAAATGCAAGAGTTACCAAACCAAAACTGACCCGCTCGGTTGACCTCCGTTTCATCTACTTAACTGAATGGAAAAATTATCCATTTTCCAGCCTCGCTCCGCTCCTCTTTGTTGTTTTTCTGCGTTTGTTGCGCTTTGGTGATTTACACGAGAAATGAACAACACTTTTCGGTGGCCATATCTTTTGTCTACCTGCAGTGAGTAACCCTAAAAACGTAAAGCGTTTTGCCATTGCTCGTACGGGTAACTTGCCTCACATTCGACAATGGCATAATGAGTCAGTCAGTGTGCCTGCTTTAATTTGCTCGGCATTTTTCATAATTGTTTTCCAAGCGTTGGCCACAAAAAGCAAACATCATTTCGAGTGTCGGACTTCCGGTGTTTGATTAATGCGGTCATGAACTTGGCTTGATCGAAAGACTGGTTTTAAAAGTTGTTTTGAATTCCAAACTAATCTCGAAAAAGACTGGTGAACACATGATTTGAGTCTAAGATCCATTGCCAAGTGGCTGCTTAGTTTTCCAGATAATTCCAAGTTACTCTACGCATCCCTAGTGGTGTCTTCATGATTTCAGTTGCCAATCCCCCCGCCTTGGGTTTTCTCCTTATTATACCATCTCCGCTGAGAAGTCACGTACGCAAAACTAAAAAAAAAGGCAACATAAATTGATTTTCGTGGCTGCTGTCCGTCGGCGAGCAAATAATCAAATCAAGCCAGCCAAAGTCATCCCATCACAGAGCAGAACATTCATCCATTCATTGCTGCCCCAATGTGCAGATACATACAGCCATGGTCAAATAAATAGCGCAAATTTAACCAGCTGAGAAATTGCACAATTTCCTCCATAATTGTTGCTTTTAACTCCAGAGTTCTTAGGGTTTTGGATACCTAATAAAATAAGTTATAAAACGTATTTATCCTTTTTTCAAAAAAGTTTTTTTTTGTTAAAAAAATATGTTTTTTTCACCCATTTCTTTGGAAATAATACATCTATGTACGTATAAATAGCACAATTTTAACCAGCAAAGAAATTTCAATATTTCGTTCATAACAGTTGATTTCAACTCCACATTTCTTTTAGTTTTTGGTAACCCAATAAACTATGGTAAAAAACCTAATTACATTTTTTAGAAAAAGTTGTTTTTGTACACACTGTTGTGTGTGCTATTTATCTTTCCATGGCTGTATATACAGAGTGGTATATGCATGCCATATTCCGAACAAAATCAATCTTGGCCCGCAGCCCCCCACAATGAACTGGCTGGGGCCAGAACGCCCCGTAAATTGTGGTCATTAGTTTTTTGGCAAGCAAAAGGAATAAAATTGGAATTTTCGTATGCGAACGCCAGGCAACTACTTAGACAGGATTGGGGCCAGGGCTTTGTTTAAACGCCAGAGCAGCACGCACTCGTTGCCTTTTGATTTTGATGAGCGGCATCAATCAGTTGGCCATATACTCTCGTACCTGCCTGCCTGCTTGCCGGCCTGCCAGCCTTCCAGCCATTGTCTGAACTTGAAATCGACTTTTAAGCAGACAAGTCCGGCAAAAAGTGGAAAAAACGAAACAAACGACCGCAACATAAAAGCCTAATGATCTCAGCCAGCGATTGAGTTACATGCATCGAATCTCTGGCGATCTCCTGACTGCCCCTGCCTCTGCCCCTGCCCCAAGCTGCCCCAAGCTGGCCCCGTTCCCGTCCCCGGGCGGGCCACCGATTGTTCGGTTTTCTTCCATCTCTCAACAGTTAATCACGAACTGGGCGCAAGAATGCCGGATTAAGGCGGCGTCACTATTTTTTTCTTCTGTTTGTTTGTCGAGGGGAGCGCTGCAGCGCGCTGGCTGGCTGGGAAACCAGTTTTACGGAGCGCCGGCTTCAAAGTTGTCGATTGTTTTGAGACGCTGATGCCACTGCCACTGGCCTGCCCAGGAAGGTATAACGATCCGCAGCTGAAGGTTGCAACAAACGCACTCGCGTCAACACTCACAATTTCCCATTTGAAATCTTGTGGAAAATGTGGCTTCCTCACACTTTATTAGCACATTTTGTTAACTGCCCATCCTGTTGGAATTTAAATTTCCGAATCCCTTGTTTGTTTCCCTGAATTTATGCTATTATTATTAGTTACAATCCGGCGTAGAGCATTTAAAGTTTATTGTTGTTTTCCGCCCGCTCCTGCTCAGAGCTTGCTTGTTATACCATCTACCTTAGGGTACAAATGGTATATTAGGCTTGTGCCAATGTATGTAACAGGGAGAAGGAAGTGTTTCCGACTCTATGAAGTATATATGTAAATATATTCTTGATCAGCATCTACAGCCAAGTCGATCTAGCCATATCCGTCTGCCCATCTGTCAGTCTGTCTATCTGTCTGTCTGTCCGTCTCTATGTATGAACACGTCGGTCTCTGTGGTTTTTGAATTTGAGTCACGCCCCTTTCCGCCTTTGCAGTTTTCAAAAAAATGTATTTTCTACTGTAGATTGGTCTATAATATAGACTCTATATCATGGAAACGGTTAGACCAAGAGATACAAATTTTAAAATCTAGCCATGTGCCAAGTTTAACAGTAATCGGCCAATAAATATTGAAGATACAGCCAACAAACATGCTCACCGTCCCTTCTCAGTGTAAATGCCGGATGACGTCATATAAATTTCTGAGATTGACTGAAGTCATTGTAATTTGGGGTTAAAATATTTAAGCGAAAAAACCTATTGACAATGGAAATAGGTACATGGTATCTCGTTGTCGAGAAATCTCGACTACAGCTTTCCTGCTTGTTTTTGTAAATCAAGTTTTGCAGTTTTCGGAGTTGGGGTTCTGGCCTTTTGAAATGTTTGTTATTCCGTAAGAGTTGGGGGCCCACTCGTTCATGGCCCAAAGGGTACGGTTGCTGGCGGTGGCAGGGCAGGGCAGGGGAGCTCTCTGGATGAGCCCGGCTCGGGATGATTGTGTCTGGGGCTGCTTTAACTTCGCGGCCTCGCGGGCCCCGGCTTTTGGCATATTTGCAGTGCGGGTTGCAACAAGCAGCGGCAGCGGTAGTGGCAGCGGCAGCAACAAGCAAAACGTGCAACGCCAAAATATGCAACTGCAACAAGATCTTCGCAACATCGCCGTCATCCCGTCTAGCTTGGGTTATTCTCTTGTTAGCTTCTTCGCTCTGGGGCTCGACTCTTGGTCCTGGCCTGCCCTGGCCTGGCCTGGCTGGCTATCTGCCAATTGTTTGGCAAATTAACAGCCCAAAAGGAGCTGCTGCAGCCGCCAAATGCTTGCCAAGAATAACATTTAAATATGCCTTTCTTTGGGCCGCGTTTCTTGGCCTTTCTCTGCTTAATCCGCCACTGCAAGTCGCGTTTCTCGCATGATAATCTCCTTCTTTGTCCCGGGCTTCCTTAGTGCCTTGTGCCCTGCAAGCCTTTATCCTTTTTTTTAACGAAATCCCTAAAAACAGTATCACACACAATCCCATTTTTAAGAATTTATCTTGACAGTTGTGGCCAGTATAATAGCACAGGGGGATAAATCGCAAAGTTACATATTTAGCAATAAGCAAAAAGCCACCACAAGCAGCCAGACTTGAATAATACTCGAGAGTTGCTTGCAACCTAATTAGCTGCGTCGAGTGAGTGCGTGCCCGGCTCTTCTTTCTTCTCCAAGAACCGAGAAAAGTTTTTCTTTCTCCGCGTCTCTGGGATGCATAATTAGCCAAGCCCGACTGCTGCGGTTTTTTGCATTAGTTTTCATTTCACTAGCCCCGTTTCTAAACTCTCATTTTAATGCATTCTTGTTTTGCTTTTCTTTGCAGGTAAGCTTGCCATTTGCTGTGGAAAATATTGTTTGCTTTTTCCAAACTTTCGGGCCCAAGAGTGGTTGTGGTAAATCTTAAAAGTTAAGAGAGATTGCTGAGATCAGGGAATAACTAATTTGACACTCTTGTTGTCTAGTTTATAGTAAGATTTACACAGATTTTTACATATGTTTCCCGCCGCGGAGAGGTATAAATTACATAAATATAGAAAGAAGAACGCCAACCGGCAACGGCAACTGTGCAAGTGCAACCTGCAACTTGCAGCGTCAACTGGGCCAAACCAAATGTCAGCAAGTTTTCCGCAGAGCTTCGGCGCTTGGCTTCTTCTCGGGCAGCGTTTTTCTTTTATGACGCTCACATATCGGCTTATATATGTGTGCATACCATATATATCGGTATGTGCATCTGCCGGTGTGCGGAGAGTTGTACGTTTTATAGGCTAACTGCTTTTGGCTTACCTTTTTCCGCTCGATCGAGTTGCTGCGAAGCCAAGGAAAAAATTGGCAAAAATGCCAGTACCATAACTTGTATCTGCAATCGAATGAGCAAGAGCTAGATTGCTTTTTGGGTCTAGTAAAATAAATTCACAAGAAAACTGTCTTTATACCATGTACCTTAAGGTACAAATGGTATTTTAAGGCATTTCCGACCCTACAGAAGAGTCGATCTAGCCATGTCTGTCCGTCTGAGCGTACGTCTGTCCGTCCATCTGTCCATCCATCTGTCCGTAAGTCTGTCCTAACGTCTGTCCGTACGCCTGGGCGTATGTCTTTCCAAACGTCTGTATATATAAACACGTTTGTTTTTTTAATGAAGACAACTTAGTGTTGAGTTGTTTTGGCTGCGCTAATCGCTTCATGAGCAATCCACTTCCTTTGCTTTTCTGACAAGCATAATGAGCCTGATGGATGCAGCCACAAATTGCTGGCTGATTGCACGAAGTGCGGCTCTGATTCAGCAGCTGAGGGGATTAATTAAAAAGCAACAATTGTTGCACCTGCCTGAGATAATTGCGGGGCTCTTTGAAATTAAATGAAATTGTCAGGCTCGAAGCGAAGTGGCTTGTGATCCATTTTCAGTTTCAGTATCGCTTCCATTTCCATTCCCATTTCCATTTCCCATTCTCGTTCGCCGTTTTCCCATTGCCATTTCCTTGGCGGCTTCTGCGTGTGCGGTGTGTGTGAAAAATGTAACAATAATTGAAATTTAATAGCCACGCCGACAGCCCGCAACCAAATGTCGTCAGCAGTAGCACGAGCACCGCCGCCGGCAAAAAGTGTTGTAAGCTCTGCTGTTGCAAGTTGCAAGTTGCAAGCGTCGTCACCACATCACCAGGACCTGCTTTTCGCCGCCTCTCCATAAATGCATAAGGAGCCAAGGAGCACGGAGTGGGCAGGGATGTGCGGCGAAAAAATCGCATTCACTTTTACTATTATATTCATAGGCGAGCAGGAGGGTAAACTTTCTAGAACCCCGGAGTCGTTCCAGGGATGCCCTGGAATAAGCACAGATTTTCCAAAATTTTTTATGATTTATTATGTTTATTTTTAGTTTTAACAACAAGAACCTTTAAATTATTCATGGAAGATTGAGATTGAGTAAACAATTTCAAAAATCTTTAGGTGGTAATTAAGTGGTAATATTAGTTAACAAAAAGATAGAATGGAAGATTGACTAAACCATTTCAAAATCTTTAATTTCTTTAGAGATAAGAAAACTAGGATTGTGAATTTTAATATTCATAAGCGAGCAGGAGGTTATACTTTCTAGGAGCCTTAGGAAGGCGATCGAGTAAAAACACAGATTTTCCAAAATGTTAAATGACTTCTAAAGTTGATTTTTGGGATGTAGGTCCTAACAACATTAATCTGAAAAAAAATTATAAAAAACAATTGATGTACTCAAAGATTGAGTAAATCATTAAAAAATTCCTCAAGCAGCAATGAATTCAGAAGATCATAAAAATTCTAATGAAATTCTTCCACCTGAAATTCTGCTTGGAAATCAGCAAATGAATGCGGTTTTCATGCATTTGAATGCATAAACTTTTTGAAATGCACTGCAATGTTTTGAAAACAAATATACCCAGGAATCCAGGGCATCGGCATGCATACGCTTCTGACGTTGTCGCCATCGCCCGTTGGCGGTTCATAAAAAGGAGCTGAAATAAAAGTGGGTCAAAAACTGTAAATGATATTTGTTCTACTTGGTTTAAGATGTTGTTGGACACACTCCCTGCCACTCCCCCTCGCTCTGCGGCAAGTATAGTACGTATCGCATTATGCCGGGGAATGCATTTGGCAAAACGATTTGTTTGCCAAAGTTCAGGGAGCATGCAACAGGAAAGAGGGGGGACACTTGAACCATTAAAATGCTAAAATCACATCGTTTATTTGTACTTTTTTTTCGGCTCTGCCGGTCCGCCGAGAAGAATGAAGTGTAAAATTTAACACCGCGCCAAATCTCATACTTGACTGGATGTCGATGAACTTTTGCCGCGATATTGTATACGTATTGAAGATACAGATACTGCGAGCGGAGGCTGAGACGAGCGCGAATCTGCGAAGGGCGATAACGTTCACTGGTTGTCACTCGATCTCGGCCAGAGCGCTCCTCTCCGGCGGAAATTAGCATAAGCCCGCTAACTGTTCAAAAACAAGAAAGAAAAACGATCCCAGTGCCCCGAAAAAACCTGAAATTCTATAAGTATTTTTGTTTACACGCCGGCTACCGAGAAGCCCGTCTGTGGCGGCTGATAAATGAGTTGAATTAAAGTCACAAGACAGGCTGATGAATATGTTGACTAGGTGAATGTCACGAAGGCAGGGTTTTGTTATTAAAATTAAATTTATAAGGCAGTAAAAGTGTATGTAAATCGGGTAGCCAAATTAAACTTTTCTCTCTCCCCAACAAGTTCCATAAAAATCAAGAAAATTAACTTTCAAATTTCGTTAGAATCTGGCCAATAAAAATGCAGCTTAATTGAATTGAAAAGCCAGAATATTAGCCCGCTAATAGATATTACCCTCTAAATTTTCACTTGGAAATTGGCAAATGCGAAAATTTCCCTCTGAGCGAAAATTAGCGGATGCCGGAAAGTTGTATACAAACTTGCGGGAACGATGGGAAACTCTGCGGAAAAGCTGCTCGGCCATTAATGGCAGACATAAATTCTTAAAATTCAAAGCAACGATTTGCGGGCAAACAGCAGAGGCAAATAAAATTATAATCGGGTTTTCCTGTTTGTGCGTTTCTGGCCTTTGGCCAAACAACATCATCATAATCGCCGGCTTTAACGATAATGATTGGGATAATGGCTATGGCGAGCATTAACATGATTATCAGTGGCTTTCGAGGGATTTTGATAATGTGTACCAAAACCAAATAAAGTTGGAAACAAAAATTTGAATGAGAGCTTAATTAGGGTAAGGAAACCGTCCAGGGATGCTTTGGGAGAAGAGTTGCTAGAACATGTACATAAATTCACACAAAATATACATCTAAAAAGTAGTATGATCAAAAGTCCATCTAAGATCCCCTCCCTTTATATAAATTCATGCTAATTTCTCAATTTCACCTGCTTTGTTTATCTTAAATTGAGAAGTTAGGTTGAACTGTCGGGAATGCCAGTTTGGTAATGTCAAAATGTTGACCCTTCTGGCCGTCATCCGTTATGAAATCATTAAATGACCCGCCCTAACCCCCAAACCGCCAAAAGGCTTAGGCTCCGGCTAACTAATTCCTTTGTAGGCCGGGGCCCAAAAGGGTCAGAGGGCGTGGGTCAGTCTGGGGCCTTCGGGGAATGTCTGTAAATCATATCACAAAGGGGTCGGGGGTTCATTTTGGGGCTGCGTTGCCGGCGCCTAATTTATGTGGTTTGCACTTTGTTTGTTTTTCCGGCTATATTGTTGTTTTTACTCAAAGCGGAAGTTTTTCTTTGACTTAATTTAATTAATGAACTGATGATTTTCGCTGCCGCACAAATGCACATTATGGTGCGCTGTTAAAGCAAAGATAAAGTCTGCGATTAATAAATTAAAATTCTATGCAAATTTATGTCCAATCGAATTCAAGTTTTCCTATTTTGTCCGGCGCGTGTTTTTGTTTTCTATTTGCATAATTAATTATGGAACAATCCATTTTAAAGCCACTTTATGTTCTCCTTTTTTCCTCCCGACCATGTGGCCGGAATGTCAACTTTTGTAAATTAACCGAGAGTATTAAAATGAGGATTGTAGTTGGTAAAAAATGTCTTTATTAAGCCTCGTAAAAACCATTTAAAGTAGCTTCCAGGAATTTTTCATGACATTGCACCCCTGCAGAGCATAGCAATTTTTCCTTAATTAAAAGATGCCTCTTATCAGTGGGTTTCATTAGCGGACCCTGCCCTGTTCCAAAGAAAACCCATTAAATTTATGTTGAAATCCAATTAACTATCGATTTCTGATAAGAGCACTACACGAAATGCTCGTCCATCTCCCGGTCGCTCTAATTCAGCAATAACGCAGCGCCAGGGCAACAAATTAAGCAGTTTAATCATATGAAGTCAGTGGGGATTCCCTTTGCAGATGGTGGGAAAGCCACCCCTAGGAGGGCATATAGTACTCATCTCCCGCAAGGAACAGATGACCGACCGGTAAGGTGACAAAAAAGAAGTAAATTCGGGGAGTTGACCAAGTTTTAGGGGGTGGCCGGTCAACACACTCTGGCCCGGACAATACGTGCGAAAAATGCGGCAAAAAAGAAAAGCGAGGAAAAACTGTGGACAGCTGGTTGACAACCGAAAGCAATTGTTCGTTCTGATGAAGAGGGTGCTGGTTGGTTGGTTGGTTGGTTGCTTGCTGGACTCGGCGACTCCCTCCACTTTATCGTTGATGCGGGGAAATTGGCGAGCGGAGACATACCCACATCACAACGTGACTAGCAGCGAAGTTGCCTGTGCATTGCGGTTCACTTAGCCACGTGTTTTTCCCTGCGGTTTTTCCGAAAGCGAACTACTATGCTCATATTGGGCGCCGTCCCCTCTTGCACCCCCGAGACAACACCCGTGAAATCCTCCGGCTCACGCTGCTCCTGCGCCGGATACACGCGCAGACAGAAAACGGATGTAATTAAGGATTTTGCGTGTGCCCATTGCAAAATTTTCCGACACTCTAAAAATCGCAATTTATCTGGATGCTCTCCTCAGACTGGCCAAATAGTGGCAATCGTTTTTGGATGGGAATTTCTTTCCTATGGTAAATGATAAAAACTATGAATTTGGGTTTTTAAGTTAATAGAAATAGGTTCAAGGTTCAATGTTTTAGAGATATTTTTCTAAATGGTAGAGTTAGTTTTAAGTACCGGCTAAATCCAGAAAAAGTCTTGTATTATACTGACTTTGTTATTATAATATTTTCAATAGAAAACTTCATATATTGCGGCTTTAGAGTTCTCAGAAATAGTGCCTAGATCGTTGAGTTCCCAACTAATTATTTTTTGCAGGAAACCTTCCTTTTGTTTCTTTAAGTGTAATCCAAAAAGGGCGCTAGTATTTTCAACCGAGTCGGCAGCAACAGCAGCACACTTGGCATAATCGCTTCTCATGAGTTTTGGCCTGCTTCGTTCTGAGTCTCTTGGTGTTTGATTAGCCGCCTCGAACAGTTTCCAGCTTAATTGCTTTTGTTCGGGGCAGGGTGGAGGATGGCTCCTTGATTTGCTTACCCCGGCAAATTATAGTACATGCATCGTAGTTGCGGCAAAAATCGAGCTAATTATGCGACGTTGATGGGATGGCTGATGGTGAAAACTCCGCATTGCCTGCTTGTGGGGACCTAAACTAAATTAAAATTCCTGGGACATAGTCGGGACTCATTTTCTATGCGATCTCCGCACTAAACCGAAGGAAAATCCAGGGCCAAATTAATTTTGCACATAAAACACGCCGAAACCCAAAACATATTTCCTCGTATTTTTGTTTGTGGTCCTTTCATTTTGGGGGAAACCCATAAAGAATCACAAAATCAAGGCAAACCGAAAAACCGGAATTAATTTCCAAGTCTGAAACCCATAAAAAAAGGGGCGCTGGAAATCCCGAAAATCCTTTAAGGGCGCTAAGGAATAGCTAAGGAAATTAACAATTTTCGGATGGCGATACAATACCGAACTTGGAAGTACTCTGAAATATGCAAATATTATTTGAATAAATATAAATGTCCCTATTTATTTACATATAATTGTCAAAATATTGGCATTCTTTTTTTAAGTTTGCCCTCACTAATTGAAGGCAAATACAATGCACAAAGTAATCTAATTTGGGCGAAAAGGCAGATCCCACAAATATTCATTGACCACAATTTCGTTACAATAACCAACCACAGGCCCCGGGAAAAAAGGGACCGATGACAAGAAGGTCTAATAAAATAAAAATCAACAACATGCACATCATAAAATAAACAAACTATGGAACGGGGGAGACAAAAGTGCGAGGGTTACTCGACGCGACTTGAATTTCTACGCAATTTAACTTTCTTGCACACTATATGTACATATTCCTGTATGGCCCAAAATATCAACAACAAGGGAACTCTCTGCCAAAATTGGCATAATAAATGCGATAACAGTCCCGGAGCATCACCAAACTTAAGCGGACCGAAAAAGTTCGGCTAACAAGCGCCTAACAAGTATATAAGTTGTGTGTGCTCCTTATGTACATATGTGCGATATACCCTAAGTAGTATATCTTTGATGACATACAATATAGGACAGAACGCGGCGAGAGACCGGCGGCATAAACTTTGCCGAATATTAAACCAATAAAGGGCCAAGATTTACTCCTTCCCTGTTTTGGCGGCCGCTTGAATTTGGCAGACTTTTAGCGGACTCTTTTCGGCTTTGGCCAAAAACTCATTTATTTGGCCCCATGATAGCAACAACAGCAGGATCTAAGCGCCAAGCTGTCAATGGCCATGACCAAGTGTAGGGTCTGCTTTTGGCCAGAACGGCATTTGTTACCCTTTAGGGGGCTTATATTGCCAAAAACTAACGAAAAAAAGATTATAGTCGAGTGCCTCGATTATATATACCCGGTTTTTTCGCGCTTTGCGGTCGTGCAGGAAGAGGTGGCCCCAGAATCCAAATATATAATTATGTTTTGACTATCTACTATAATATCCAAGATCTAGGCGTTTATACGGACAGACGGACATGGCTATATCGACTCGGCAGAAAGAGGTAGCCGATTTTAACTGGTTAAACTGGAAAATATTATAGTCGAGTGTCTCGATTATATATACCCGGTTTTTTCGCGGTTTGCGGTCGTGGCACCAGAATCCAAATATATAATTATTTTTTGACTATCTACTATAATATCCAAGATCTAGGCGTTTATACGGACAGACGGACATGGCTATATTGACTCGGCAGAAAGAGGTAGCTGATTTTAAAAACAAATTTGTGCTGAACTGGTTCCCCAGAACCAGAATATGCAATTGTTTTTTGTCAATCTATTATAATACCCAAGATCTGGGCGTTCATACGGACATACGGACAAGCGGACAAGGCCATATCGTCTACACTGAGGGGTAGCGATCCCGTCGAGCACTCAATTAAATTTGATTCACTTGCCCATTCCTACTTAATGTTGTTTTGTCAATTCTTGTTTTTTTCGTTGCCAACATTTTGCACATCATATGGCACATAGTTGATGATTTTGCTGCTGTCTGCAGAGCCGTCATTGTTATTGTCTGAAGCGGGAAGAATAAGTGCCTCGGTCTGTTCGAATATCTGTGCTGGGCATATACATATACATACTCCTACTTACGAGAATATTGGCAGACCGTGTATGTAATGTAATCATGATTTTAAGCAGCTTTAATATTGTATTCCTCCCCAGCCCCCGAACCGGGACCCGGCCCCTCAAAGGCGGCCACCAACCCTTAAACAGGCGTCTGGGAAATGTTTTTTGGGGGGAGAAATACAACAAATAAAAAGGAGAGATAGTACAAGTACAAGGAGATGAGCATGAGCAGGAAAAAATACAAAAATCGAGTGGGGGAGTGGGGGAGTCAAGGGGCCTGCAGGCATGAAATTTTTATTATTATGTTGAAAGTTTTTCTCCTTCGGCATTGACGACGACAGCAACAACAACAAAGGCAGGAGAAGGAACAAGAAAATAAACCAGAGCTCATGTTATTTTTTGTGTTGTTACTCCAGAAAGATGAACTGGTCAAAACCCGGGATATCCTCATCTTCCCCGAAAGAGAAAATCACGAAAAATCCCTGAATTGGTTTGGTTTGGTTTGGTTCTCGTTTTTTTGTAGGTTCCCATCTTTGAGCTCCACTCATCGTAATGTGGTGCATTTAATCTTTGAAATTGCGTGTCCTCCAGTGACTGTGCTGTGATTTGGTTTCGGTGTCGTTTTGGTTGTTTTTGGCCTTCTCTCTTTTATGCCCGTCAAAATGTGACAACAAATTGGCTTTTGACGTGCTTAATGAGCGGCATTTCCCCCCGTTTACTTCCTCCGGCGCCCTTTGATTTGGTTCCAGAAAGTTTTTACGAGAACATTGGGATTTCTTATCGGACTCTTGGCATGCGGCAGGCTAACTACGATTCCGGAATGGCCAAATAAAGTGCCAACTCTCTGATTTGCGCCAACAGGATCACAAAGTCGTTTCCTCCGCGTCAGGGAAATCTGATGTTAAATGCTGCGATTTTATGAGCAAGCTAAGAGGTCCAACTTAGTTGGTAATTAACTAACTTGCAGGAGTATTCTAACAAATTTCCCCGAATCTCTAGTATCTTTTTTGTAAATGAGTGCAAAATAAAACCTACAAAGGGTCAAAACGTCAAAAAGTACTTTACTCTGGTCACATTGCTGTCCTCATCACCAGATTAAATTTTATAAATATAATTCTGAAATCCTGCAGAAGGGGGTGACTTTAATGCGGAGATTTTACGTTGAAACCACCTTATTTGGTAAATATCTAGCCTGGAGGAGTTTTCAACAATTTTCCCGAAGCTCTAGTATCTATTTTATAAATGAGTGCAAAATAAAACATAGAAAAGTTTGTGAAAACGCCATAAAGTGCTTTGCTTTGGTCAGATTGCTGAACTTATAACCGGATTAAATTTTATAAATATAATGCTGGAATCCCTATTTTGATTGTGCAGAGGGAGTGACTTTTTCGAGGGCTTTTAACGAAAATGTACTCACTTCCAGCTGACTGCTTCGGTGCACAGATCAGGTGCAATTGCAGTCAGTCCAGTTGCTTCGCACTTCCACTCAGCTCGCCCCATTCACTATATTTGTTATTTATGGCAAAAATCGTGCGTCCACAGCAGTGCAAATAGAAGAGTCAGAAAAATATCATTGAGTAAACAAGCGAAACTTATCTAAAACCCATTTTCCTCCGGGATTAATAATTAGGCATTTGTTTTGGTCGCTAACTGGCGTTCCGTCCCGGGAACGTAATTAAATATGGCAACGCCACAGGGCTTATCAAAAGCCAAATACGAACTGTATAAACATGAGATAAGACAGAGAATAAAGCGGCCCACCGACCTGAAAACCTTGGCATTATTTGGTGAACGCATTTGACCAATAAAATGTATCGCCCGTGGATTTCTTTTCATCAAAATGTTGAATACATTTAATTCAGGTTTTCCTCTTGTGAGGCGGCGATTTATGAGGTTTGTCTTCCACTGCTTGTTTGCTCGGCTGTTCATTACTCAGTTTTGTTTGTTTTGAGACTTAAATATTTTTATTTGTGGTCTCCAAGTGAGATAACAGGCCTCTGGTAGATTTCCAAAGAGACGGGACAAGCTCTCGGGAAAAAGGTGTGGAAAACAGTAGTTGCCAAGTGACTTAACCATGTAAATAGGCGGGGCATAAACCTAATTGAATTGAAAAATATATAGGTACATCAAAGCACTTTATTACAGGCTCATTAATTATGTTCAGAGAAAGATGGGAAAGTGTGTGTGCGTGTTGGTTTCCCCTTCCGGCGAGCGAATATAACAAAATATTTATGATTGATGCGCAAAACTCATTAAAGGTACAGCAAATATTTTGCTAATGGAACATTCGATTCCAAATTGATGGAACACAATAAGCTAATTACCTGCAAATCGTGTATAAATTGTGTTAAATAATTAGCAACAGTTTTGTACACATGCACTCACGTCTGTTTACGTTTATCGGGCGATAAGATAACACCCGGCCTCGCAATTGATTGCAAAGTAAAAAAAAAAAAAACGAAGGAAATTTATTTTGCCACAAACAATGACTAAGAGTAAACAGGAAAATATGCGGGGGAGTGGGCCAGACATATAAAACAACATAAAGGCTGGCGTGACAGGAAAACACTCAGAAATCACTCGAGACCGGGACGAACGAGCAACCCCTTTAAGGTGAAATGGCCAGGATTAAATGGCCCCGACTTAATTAGAGTTGAAAGGCACTGCAGGTGGCTACGGAAAGTCTAGGAATGACAATGAATACAATCATAATGGCCAGGGGAAACCTCAAGTGGCGAAAACACACGGAGCCCGGGCCACATAAGGATCATTAATCAAATGTCCAGACAAGTGTAAAGTATAAAGGAGACGCCCGCCCGGGTTCCCTCCCTCGCCGTCGCAAGAGCCTTCGAAGGTCTTGAAAATAAAATGAAGTCTACTCCTTGACGGTTCTGCGGAAGTACAGTGAACCTTGGTGGTAGGCTCTAGGGATAGTAATTGGTAGGGATTGTAAATTGCAAGAGATTTTACTCTGTAAACAAAGCATAGGATGGTTAAAGGTTATAAAGAACTGTATCAGTAGTTTTTACCTCTGGGAGTTTATCCCCCTAGAGATAGTATGAAATTTGTATTATTATATAGCGTATTTTTTCATATTTTCGATCGCTTACTGTAAGCTATGGCCCCACATTTTTTACCACCCGGTGACAGCTCGAAGATGGCGCCTAGCTCGACTCAACGAACACGTACAATTTTGAAGAGCTCCGGCAGAGCCGTAGGCCCAAACAACACTGCTCCTGACACCCCCCTCTTGGGCCCCTCCACGCGCCCCGTGGAAAGTGGAAAGTGGCACTTGAGGCACCTTTGCCTGTTGACAATAAACATTGCGATTTACCCACGACACCGAACACCGAACTCAGAACACAGAACACAGAACAACGAGCAGCCAACGCAGAAAGCGTAGACAACGCACTTTGTCAACCTGCGAGCTGTTGGTGAAATGGGGGAGGTTGGGTGGTGTCCGGGTGACTTGGTACCGCAGGGGAAAATCTAATAAGCGGCTGTTGAAAACAATATTAAGCGTCGTGCGATTCAACGGCATTCGACGTCAAAACAGAAACAACACGCACTAGCATCCGAAACGCTGTCCGACCTCCGACCTCCGCACGGTACCGCATTGTTGACATGGATGACATTTTAGTGTCCCAGGTGTGATTAATTCCCGTATTGTTTGTGGTCGCACGCAATTCTGGATGTCACACTTTCCAAAAAAAATTCTCCTAAAAGCTCAAATAAAGCTCTGGCTAACGTTTAGAAAAATTATTGAATTAAAAAACCGCATAAAAATAGCTAAATGGTTATCTAGCCTTTGAATAATTATCTGAAAACCGCCAACGTTAAGGATAGAATTTGGGCAAACCATCAGGTCTGTGTTCTCAGTGCCGAAATCACTTTTGTAATGGAATTTTGACGGTGATTTTATGGTCCCTTCAGTGTGGGCACTTGGTTATTATCGTTTTCACCAGTAAAATTGTCTGATCACTAAATATTGTGAAAGATTGATGTATATCCGAGGTAGTTGGTGTATGAAAAACAATTTTAAATAAATTTCACTCCCCTCTGCAACCCTTACTCGCTATCGGAAGCCCAATTAAGTGTTATTTTAAGCCTAGCACTGGCGGGCAATCATTTTTTTAGCGCGTAATTACTAATTTCATGCAATTTGCCGACGATGACAATGAAAAGCGGGAGAGAGTCGGCGGCGGCGGCGGAAATGCACGAGAATCTCATGCTAGTATGGAAAACTCTCCAGCTGGAATTCCCCGCTGCACTTGAATTGCAGTTGCACATTCGCCATCGCAGCTACTTTGTGAAAATGGAAATAATTAAACCAGAAATTAGTAGAGCGTAACGCGGCTTGGGCCTGGGTCTGGGCCTGCGAAATTAAACTCAACTAAACTGGCTTTTGCACCTTTTTGTCCCGAGTTTGCATTTATCTGGGCCCGCATTTTCAGTTTTCCACTTTTCTAGTTTTAGTTTCAGTTCGTCAGGTGGACGTGGGTGTGGGTGTGTGTGACGAGTGTGGAAACGTGAAAATCGGGGCAAGGTTGTTGAAGGTGTTGACTTAATTAGATGCCCATGTTTTCGCTTTGTCTTTCGGCTGGCTAAAATAGTGCGGTTGCCATGGGTCGCCCCATTATCTTCGCCGCATTTTGTATTTTAGAATTTGGCAAATTCCTTGAGCACTTTCTTAATTAATTGATATTTAAAAACTTTGACAACCTCATGAGCCGGCAAGGATTAACCCGATAAAACGAGCGAACGAGTTGAACATTTATGGGCAAACTTTATTAGACCATGAAAAAACACTTTAAGCGCCATTAAGAATTAAATGTTGACAGCCTAAGTCCCTGCTTTGGGTTCGTTTTCCTCCTCTGCTCAAGTGGTTTCAAAGACGATTAGACGCTGCGGCAAGGATAGCAACGTGTTGCCGTTGTTATTGCCATTTAAGCGGTTTAGAGATGACAAAATAAGTTTCTGCAACAAATTGATACTAAAGTGTTATTAGGCAATTGGAAACGCCGTAGTCGAGGTACCATGTACCTATTTTCACCAGGCATTTAGCAGGCATTGACCCCGTATCATAATTATTTATTGTCCGATTACTATAAAACTTTCCAGATAGCTACATATTTCAATTTTTAACTGTAAGCAGAAGGATTTATATATCTTGTCCTAATAATTTCGGAGATATGGACAAATATGCAGGAACAAAGTTATTCCTTTGAAAGTTTCAGAGGCGGAAGGGGTCAGATATTTTACATATATACTAACCGCACCTAAAACAAGCTCCTACAATTTTCGGGATATTGTCAAATTGGTGGAAAAAAATAGAGTTTTATGAAAATTTTGAAGGCGGTAAGGGGCGTGACAAAAATTTGAAATAGACTCGTTTTGCGAACATATATAAGGAACCTAAAGCAAAGGGAATTACGTTTCTAAGTCTTACCATCTCAGAGACCGATGTTTTAATACATACAGACGGACATGGCTAGATCGACTCGGCTGTTGATCCTGATCAAGAATATATAAATATACTTTATAGGGTCGGTAAAGTCTGCTTCTCCCTGGGTGTAGCACACCATATGGTATAAAAACTGTGACTTTTTGGGGTAGTCTATGTTACATTTAATTTGCATTTCTATTAGCAGCCACATCTGCGGCACTCCTGTTGGCCTTGGCCATCGTAATGATGTGCGTTTGATGTTCTTTTTGGTCAATTACTCGGGCCTCGTTCTGCTCCAGAAGTGGGCGACATATCAGCAGCAGCAGCAGCAGACCAGCAGCCCCCGAGCCAACAGCGCCAATAATGGCAGCATTAGCAACATGTGCCGCTAATTGCCGTTTCGAATGTTGCTGCAACTTTTTACGATGCTGTCGCTAACTGTGCCGCACCAGAGCAAAAAACAAGCAAACCATCTCTATAGGAATTGTTACTGATATTGCTGTTGCACGAGCACGTGTTGCTGTCGCTAGTTGCTGGTTGTTGGTTGTTGGTTGGCATTGCGTTTGACACGCGTTCCAATTTCCAACCAGATGCACTCGCATTTAAGCCTGCCATTCGCATTCATTTTTGGTTTTGTTGCCGCGCGATGGCATGGCCCCTTTTAATTGATTTTACCGTCCGGAAACACCTCTCAATCGCCCATCCGATTCAATGGGAATCGCAGCTAATGCAGCCGAAATTGCAGCTGCTGCTGATGCCGCTGTTGCTGCTGCTTCTGCTGCTGCTGCTGCTGCTGATTAGTTGCCATCTAAATTCGGGCAATTGTGGAGCCAGTTGATTGGTTTTTGGGATTAGCTTTGTATTACTTTTCCGAGGGGGATCTCTATGATTGTCCAAGTGCGAAGAGTGAGCGGTAAAACTTATAATTAAAAGCGGGATAATTTAAAAGCCATTTTCGGGGCCATGTGGCAAATCAATATTAAATTAACTGAACTTGTTAAACCACACATAATTGTGGGTCCCTCTAAGTAAATGAAATATATTTTATGTTGGCTAATTCTTTTCTAATGAATATTAAATTAAAGCAAACAAAACTAGACAAACACAAACAATTTGACTTTTGCTTATTTGCAGATAAATTAGAATACCTCTTTTTGTGCAAACATTTGCCTTGCAATTAAATATTATTTATCTAACCAAGCCACATCCATTCTGTTTATTTGCAGGTACGATTCCTCCCCAGCAACAATTTTATTCTTGCACAATTGTTGTACTCTCAAAGGCTGCGTAAGTCGATCGAATGTGTGCCACTTGGGCAAATAAATAATAAAATTTTACACATAAAATAAATATAAACGAGAGCCGAAAGCTATTGCTTGGGTATGCAAACATTGGGGAACAAAAAAGCATTCTGTTTCTCTGCCCCTTTGATTTGCGGTGTGCGAGTGGAATAAATAACAGGGGCCGCCTGTGTGCTTGGGAAATAAAGCTTACACTTTGTATCTCTCGATATTTGACTTTTGATAGCCAGCCAATCATCGCATTATGAACTTGACACACATCGACCAAGTCAACAAAAGAAGCGCCACACTTTTTGGGACACAGTGAAAACTTAGTAATTTAGAACTAAGATTTAAATTGTGAAATATTCTGGCACTAGATACAACTAGTTTTAGGTTTTTAGGGACTTATGATCGGAGAAATATCGAAATTTGTAATTATACTCAAGGAATTTCCCGCAGTGCAATCGTAAAACTGCCGCAACGGCTTCTTCCACTCGCCTTTATTAACACGCTCGTGATTGTGATTGTAAGTATTCAAATTTCCGATCCGAAACGTGTGAAAAGAGTCCGAGAATGCGGTGAATCAGCTGAGCTCGACTCCACTTCAGTTAGTTGTCCATCTGTTGGCCGCGAGTGTCGCTGAATGTTGCCTCGTTATACCATGTACCTTAAGATACAAATGGTATATTACATTTTAAGCAAATGTATGTAACCGGGAGAATAACGTGACCCCATAAATTATATATATTCTTTATTAACAGACGAGTCGATCTCGTCTGTCCGTTCGTCTGTCCGTCAGTTTGTCCGTTCTATGTGTGAACACGTCTGTTTTTGATACCGTAAAAGCTAGCGACGTAATTAATATCATCGAAACGGTTATAGCAATAGATAAAAATATGGATAAAAATATGGTTACAATGATCAGACAATAAACGATAAAGATACGGCCAGAAACCTGAACACTGTCCCTTCTTAGTGTAAATTCCGGATGACGTCATAAAAATTTCTGAATTTGAATGAAAACATTGTCATTTGAGGTTAAAATATTAAAACGCAGAAACTAATTGATAATGAAAATAGGCACATGGTATCTTGTTGTCGATAAATCTACTTGTTTTGCATGGCAAATGATGCAACAGCTGTGGCCCCTCTCCGGGCGGGCGGAATGATTGGGTGGAATGATTTGGCACGACCCGCCTAATAAATAGAAGCTGATTGGGAGTGCTTCAAAGCGTGTGACAAAGTAGTCGCCGCTTAAATTCGATAACATCTATAAACATGATGAGCTTACCACTTGAATCACAAACTCATTTGGGAAATGCAATGCCAGGCTTTGGGAACCTTTTGTCCTTCCCACGCTTCTCCGGCTCTTTTGGGTCACCAAATTATTTGAAGAATACACAAGAGCTTACATATTTATGACACCATCTTTTCGGAGACCCTCTCCAAGCGAATCGATTACAAAGGTCTGGGGATTTGTGTATTTCGAGACTCGTAAGAATTGAGTGATCCCAAAAAGCTAAACGGTGGCTGCCTGGGCTCGTCCGAAGGCTAATTTCCATAACAAACACACAAAAGATAAGTTCGGTCTCTGGAGGTGCTAAAAATATGTAGTTCAAGTCCACAGTGATGGACAGCCGACCATCTTCTATATCTTATGTGCGCACCCATTCGCTTGCCTGACAAAATTGAAAACAAATTTAAATGTTAATGCGTGCTCCCAATTTAATATATTCCACAAAGCGACGCCGCTCTGGAGATTAATGAAAACCCAATCTGTGGCCCCAAAGAGCCGTCGGTTTGTTTGTTTGTTGAATATACTGGCTCCTTTATTATATATATACTATATTTACGTGTGCAGGAGAGTGCTAAGCACTCATAGCATAATTCTGTCACCAGACACCCACGAATGCTGCATGCAATTTGCATATAATAATGTTTCTTCTGTTGATAGAAATTTGAAGCGGCACCTCAGGGAGAGGAAGCTAGCGAAATAATTAAAAAAAAAATATATCGATTTTGGGAAATACAATTCAAATGAAATAATGCAAATTATACTTGAGGGTTTTTATAAAAAGTCATTCCATATGCATACAAATGTGTAGCTCATATAATCCTCTAGAAACACTGCAAATTGTTATCATAAATTATTTTTGGGCAACTATTTAATCATTTCGGTCTACAAAGCAATGTATCTTTTTCTTAAGTGAGGAAAAAAAGTAAACAAAACGGCAGGCAGTCTGCTGTTTTGTTTTCTTTTTGGGTCACGCCGCCGAAAACAAGAAGGAAAATCAAATATAGTACAGGAACTGGAAGAATGCGACTATGCAACATGCACATGGAGCTGGAAAAGCGGGAAAACCAAACCCATTGAACTGTGCACTGATGTAGAATTAATAAAGCGTAGTCCCGCGCTTAGAACAAACAAAACAAATGGGCGCAGATAGAGAGAAAGAGCCGGAGAAAGGGAAAATCGGAAAATCGGAGAAAGTGAGGAGCAGGCGAACGACATAATTGCTGCAGTTTTGGTTTTTCCACAGACAAGCGCCGCTGTTGAGCCTTGCCTCTGGATGCCATAAAAGCGATTTATTAATGTCAGTCAGACAAGTGCCTGCTGGCGTCAGTGGGTGCGGAGAGGATCGTCATATAGTACTGCTATCCTATATATACATATAGCAAGCATACAAAGGCGGCATTAGCCTCGGCATCTGCACCACCGGACTCATCAGAAACGGGCGGGAGCACCACCGGTGGCTGCACTGCAGACTGGCGACAGGCGGCTGTGGTTTCACAGCAGACACAGTGGTTGTATTACATAAAATTATATCATTACAATGATAAAATCCAAGAGTCGGGAGAGGTTTAAAAATTAATGCTATTTTCCTGATAGAGATAGAGATCCAAAGAGCCATAAGAATACTATTATTATAATGTTTAAAAAGTTTACAACATCTAAAAAAGGCTTAAAAGTTAATTAAGGGTAAATACTTAATTAGGGACAATAAAATACGAAAACATCAGATATCCCAAAATGAGTATCTTTAACATAACAATAATTATTTCAAAAACAATCATATTTTCTATTGGGCAGTTTGAAATTCAATACTTTTTCTCTTTCTCAAACGGCCTACTTTAAAATTTCGATAAATATTTCGAAATATGTTTAGTATAAATATTCCAGAATGCTCGATATTGAGCTACTGAAGGGTCTAAAAGCTACTGAAGGGTCTAAAATGGGTCTAAAATTTCACTAATAAATTTCAAGAGTATACGAGTATATTTTAAAATATTTCAAGAATACCGATCCATCCCACAGTGCTCGATATTCGAGCCTGCTTGTAATGTTTTGTGTCAGTGATGAGCACCGGCTCATGTTGCCGCTGCAGTTTGTGCTGTTGATGTTGCTGCGGCTGCGGCTGTTGCTGCTGCAGCTGCAGATGTTCACCTCTCGCTCGTGCCCTGCCCCTTCGGCTGCCCTTCGTGCACCATGTGAGTTTACAGTGTAATGCGTTCGAGTCGTGGACAAAGTGATTCATTCATTCGTTCGTTCGCCGGGCAACTGCTCGCAGCCAACATTAATGTTGATTACATGCCGACAGTTTGTACATAGACTTGTCATTTGCACCATAAACGGCAGCACAGTCCGCTCCCAGTCCGATTCACGGCTTGACTACACTTGAAACAACTTATTTTATAAAAATGGGTTTGAATGAAGCCTAAAATGTGTTTGGTTTTCCCAGTGCACACAAAGTACCCAGACAGAGCCAATTGTCAGGTTTTTCTCTTTTCGTGAAATTCATGAAATTGTTGCATTCCGTGTGATTTTCGTGTGTGTTTTGGGGGAAGCGGATCTTGAATTTCTTTTGTAAAATTATTTACAGGGCTCACACCCGCTCCCTGGGATAGGTCCTACCCAGCTTGTGTGTATCTTTCAGTTGGAATTCGGTGTTTGTGTTTGGCTTTCTGTTTGATAATTATCCTAATTATAATGGTTCAGTTATGGGAAGATGCTGTGTGTCAATGGTAACTTGATTTCCCTCTTTGTTTGCGCACCAAGTTATGCTTGGCTAACCCCTTTTGCAACAGCCTCGTCAAAGGCCTCCCGAGCGCCGCGACTCTGAGATACTCAGATACTCGAGTGCAATCGAAAAGTTTGCCTCGCTTCAATTGCATAGTTTACTATACAGTACCCGCCCAGCCACCCTCGGGCTTTTGGTATTAATTAACCAAAGCAGAACCAAGTTGCTGATCCAGTTGCCGAGTGGCAAGAGCGATGCAGGTACTCCAGTGCCATTAGCAGAGCAGAAATAAAGTTTTTCCCCCAAAAAGTTTGGCAATAGCGAAATGCAGATAGAAGATGCATTCAGTTAGCAATGCAAATTTTTCGAATTAAAGTTCAAATTAGTCAGCATTTCATGTTATTAATTTTTCTAATGTGGTTTCTAAAATGATCATAAATCCTGCACACCCCCACCACAAAAGAATGTAATCACTGAGTTAAAAAACCAGCTGGAGCAAAAAAAATGTATGATAAGGGTTAGGAACAGAGGAAAAACGCAAATGAAATTAAGGTTGTTTTGGGGACAAAACCGCAGCGCGCATATTTCACGCCAAAGCCATAAGAAACGACCCAAATTCTGGCGTTTAGTGCTTGTAAAAAATCACGGAAATTATGTGAAAAATGTGCAATTTCATGTTGCCGAGACGTTTCAGCCCACTTAGTTGATTTGGGCCTTTTTCGGGTTTCTGTTTCATATTTCTAGTCATACAGTCGAGTGAGTTTGACAAATTGTAAAGTGGCCTTCATCCCAGGGACTTCTCCTAAGGAGGAAAACAGGAAAAAATACAATGTTTTTGCCACAAACTCATATGAAGAGCGAGCTGGTAATGCAGTGTTTGGTACAAACTAATGATTATTAATGTTTGCAAGGATCTGGCGAAAGTTTCAGTTTCGCATCCTTTGTTTGTTGGCCCTAGGGATTCGAGGTAAATTGCCTGAGAGATGGGCCTGTTGCCCTGAAATTGAAAAGAAATGCAATTGAATACGGAAAATTGAAATTGTTATCAGCAATACAAATTAAAGGGAATCAAAGTGCAATTTGCCATATAGTTTTTAGCGAGCTTTTATTGATAAATAGAGCAAAAGAGGAAATGACTTTGTTTACTACAAATTACGCGCAACTGAACGCATAATTATTTGCTAATTAAATCACAATTTTACACCAACAGCGCAGAAAAAACAAAGCGATAAAATCGGCAAAATAATACGGATAAAACAAATAAATGGCCATGGATACGAAAACCAGGCAAACAGATTCTCACACGCAGATTATGGGACAATTATTGTTTCCACAAAATGACCGAAAAATTACGAATTCGCAAATTTATGACGATAAATTTTTAATTGCCCAGCAAAACAAATAACAAAGCAATTCTAATTGATGCCTAATGAAAAGTGGCGCAAAATAAAATTTAAATGCAATTTGCACGAGTGTGATAAACAATGAAATATGGGTGTGAAGGCCGTATAAAGTCGATGAAGTCGAGATAGTAAAAATAAATCTACAAAATGTCATCTGGAAATAGAACTGTGAATTATAGATTCATGACCAATGGCAATTTGTGCGATTTGCTGTCGCAATAAAATCGTGAAAATGAGTAAATGACGGTAGATACTCATCTGAATCTTGAAAAAATCTATCTAAATATTGAATATAATTTCTTTCCAACTCAATTTGGTTGCAGAAATTAGCCAAAGTTCCATTTGCTGACAGTAGTTATTTAATTTTTCTGCTCGGGGTGTAATTACTAGCGAAATCGGGAAACTTTTTCAGCTAATGATTGTTTGATAAGCTCTCTCTCCGGCCAGAAGGACGAAAGGACGAAAGGAGTAAAGGAGTAAAGCTCGTCCCGACGCAGGCAGATTATTTATAAATACAGAGGCGGCGAAATGTACGGCGGAGTGGAGACGGAGTAGATGAAAGGCCCTGGAATGGCGGGGCAACGAGGCATAAATAAATAAAACAAAAAGCAAGCGAAAGTGCCGAACAACTTGCACTTGTCGTCGACCATTGGCCATCCTTCGTCCTTGTTGCCAACACTATACACTATACATTTTTTTTCGGCCATCCTGCTGGCCAGATATGCAAGTTGCATGACAAAAGTTTCACAATTAAAACGGCAACAACAGCAACATTTTAAAGCGAACGAACTTGCGGCTAAAGCGTTAAATTTTATATGCTGGCCGAGTGAAATTCATAGCCAAAGTCTATTTTATGGCTGCAACAGAAGTTTTTTCCTCAGCCCAGTAGTTCCAGTGGCCTTTCCGGAAAACTTTCTGATTTTTCTTGTTGGCTTTTTATGTTTTTGTTTTACAGCGTTTTTTTGTTGCTTTTTTGTCTGTCCGGGAAGCCGGAAGTTGTTAGCATGAAATCTGATTTGGGGAGGCAGCCAGCCAGTCGGAGGGATATTCTGGCTTTTTGGATTTTGTGCATTGTGTCGGCTTAGAACTAGAAAAGTTAAGGGTTTTGGTGCTTGCAAGCGAGATAGTTGAATGAACTGCGAAAGGGTTTGCTTCCACCAAAGATTTGTCTGATGATTTGGCCAAAGAAAAGTTGGCAAACTTTATGGATAACTCGAAAACTAAAGGCTTTTATTGTGAAACTTGATAGCGCATGTAAGCTAAAGGGAAGACTTTAATTATTTGTACAAGAATTCTTTAGTTTTTCCCAATTAATGGCAACCCAAAAATTGTCCCACACTTAATGTTTGGGGAGCAGACCCCAATATACAAAACTATTAACCCCTTGGCACACACCACATACACACATAATCCCATTGCACGGGCAAAGTTTTGAAAATGTTTTTTAATGACCACAGAAATGTAAGTGAACTAAACTTTTATGAATGTGAAACGATTACGCAAATTAACAAAAACACAAAACGCAAAGGTTAGTGGGTTTGAGTGATGGGACCTCAACGAGAGTTTTAATTAAAAGTTACAGCCCGTTATGGGATCGTCCTGATCCCACAACACACATCCTTAGTCCTAGGACTTTATTGTGGACAACATTGAAATAATTTCCCTCAAGGGAAGGGTTTGGTTTATTTTTCAGATTTAATATTACTCTGAGGAGTTGACTAGAGGTCACAGGCGTAGGGAAAATATTCATTTATTTGTTGCATGCCTCAATTATTTTGTTTATCAATGGGGTATATTAACAAACTAAACCTAAACGCAACCCGATTTTCATAGAAATTTGCCACCTCACTGACCGCAAATTGGAACTTTAATGAAATGGATATTGTTGTGACAGAATCGCCCCGTGGAATGTCCTTTATGTCTGCCACAATGCGATGGCAAAACAAATTTGAATCGCCAGAATTCCCCTGAATATTTAACACTTTATAATCCCTACATGATGGGAGTGCAAATTGGATAGCTAACAGAAAATCCCATAGATAAATTGTTGTATTCGCTTTAATTTTAGTGCCGGACAACCGCAAAACATTTCAAATTCAATAAATGGCGAAGCAAAAAATGTGATAATAGGATTTATTAAAAGGTTCAAAATATGTGTGTGGCAAATAAAAAATGTTTTCCCATTTGACCCCGACGTGATTTGAACACGCAACCTTCTGATCTGGAGTCAGACGCGCTACCGTTGCGCCACGGAGTCAACTTGATTTCCCCCAGCTTATATGAGTTAATCAATAACTTGTTTAGTTGAATAAATCAAAGCGCAATGAGAAGTACTATATACTATAATGACGATAAGATAAGCGCATTTTGTGCCCTGAGTCTTAGACGGTCTCATCAACAGATTGTAGAGGCTTATAGAGTATTAATGAGAGAATAATTTCTATAACCATGAATTTATTCAAATGAATGCGTTGCGAGTGTTTCTTGGAATTATAGCAATAAATAATATTTGCTATGCGTTTACGCTTAAACTTGAATTTACATAAACAAATGCAATACTCGATTGCTTGAGTGAAATCAGCAATTGATAAGGAAAATATATTTGCGATTCCCAAGAATCTTCCACCTCGATTCTTAGTAGAATCAATTTGTGCATGTTATTGCAAATTCCAGCAAATTATTTACGAGGCACGTATTCTGGTTTATGCACCAAAGTATTTACTTTGAATGCAGTTTTCTGCTCCGTCAACAAATGAAATACACTACCATATTTTAACATCTGTGAGTCACATAGGAACAGAAATATAAAACAATGATTACCGCAAATTAAATTCCAAAATATAAATTCAATGTAAAATTAAAGAGCCATGAGCTTCAAGAGTGAGTGCATCCACGTGACTCATCCCAATTGTGTAAGGCAACACACATTCTGGATACATTTTGGATGTTGTTTCGGTTGCTCGTCAAGTCAATTGCGTAATTAACATTCGTAAGCAGTGGCCGGGAACTTGGGAAACATTCAAACTACTCAGCCTAATTGAAATTTTGGACAGAAGCCAAACTGTTTCAGCTCGAACATCCTCCTTTAGTTGTGACTCTGATTCATAATTTTGCGAGGGAGTCCTTGCTCCGGGACTCCTTGTTTGGGTTTAGTTGTGCGGCCAGGGCTTTTGTCATTAGCATATGCGATTCCTGAGCTAGGCAAAGGCAACTTCGGGCTTTATTTGGGGCCCCTTGATTTGGCAAGATTGTCAGCAACTACATGTAAACAATAGTCGGAGGCAGCGACATCATCATCCTGCATCATTGAAGTTGTGGCAACAGTTTCAATATGTGTTTAATGATCCCCATTTATGATTCATGGGGTGGCCATTCAAAATTCATATTCGATTCTCTCAAATTTGTGTTTATTATGCTCCTAATTTAGCAGCAGCAAATTTCGTCGGCAATCCCTTCTAATTGCTTCAAGTTTTAGCAATTCAAATATTGTCAACTGCTTATTCCGCGTCAATTAATTGGGCTTAAATCACGCTCTGCTTAACACTCTACATCTTTTCATTGCAGGTAAACCAACAAATGCGTATCTATGGAAATTGGGAATATTAAATATTAAAATGGAATAGTTTATGGAGCAAATCACAAGTAAATAATTGGCAAACACGGCCCAAATTAACCAGGAAAATCCAAAGCAATCACCTGCCTGCTGTTGGAGTAAACGAACGTGATCTAACCAAAGGTTAAAACCTTAATGCGCTAAAATTATATAAATGCCTCTGAGGGTAGCAAATTTATTTATTGACTTTTCGAACCGTTTTGCGGGAAAAACACGAACTAAGCGAACTGAGATTTGCATCATCAAGGGCCATCGAAATGAGGTCGCTGATTGGAACGCCACTCTCATGGCAGCCCCCAAAGGAGCCCTAAAAATATTTATTAATTATTTTTAATGGCAGCGGGTGAATCATTGGGACTCGTGAGCGAACTGGGCACGCTGAAAAGTACTTAGTGGCATCGTGATAATTTGTAGCCGAACACCCACTTGTTTACCCGCGATCTCCCCTTGGATTTTTCCTAATTACACTAAAATCTAAACCGCGTTCCGTGCCCGGAAAAGGAGGCTGGCGGTGGATGTTTCGATTAGCGTTAAATTGAGTGCACATAACTGTTGATCAACCGGTAAAACTGTCAAAGTGGGAAAACTGTTAATTGAATTGCTCTAGAAAATCAAAGGCACTCCGCTTCTGGATGGCTTTTCATTAGCGCTGTGTAAATTCGTTGGGCAAAGAGCCCGTGTTCTGGGTATCTGTATCTTGTATCTGATAATTGCCCCGATTACCGCACTCGCTGGCATGTTGGCCAAAAGTTCAGCCACCCCTTCGTGATCATGTTCCTATACTACTTGTTGTTGTTACTATATATATAATGATTTAAACATGCAATAAAAGCTGATGCCAGGAAAGTCCATCTTATCGCCGGGCATGTGTCACCTTAGCCCCAATCTCTGATAATCTGAATAGAGCTAATAAAAATGTTTCAGATCGTATCCAACTGCAATTTAGAGTTGTGCAACATCTGCTTCGGTAATAGCCAGTCATTAAACTTTAATTACATAACAGTGTATTCCCACATCCCGGTCATTATATATTAAAAACAAGTAAGATCGATTATAGTTCAGTGTTTCGACTATAAATACCCGGTTCTAAGTTGCCACCCGATTTTTAAGTACCGGTAAGACGTATAAAATGTACCAGTCATGAAATTTCACTCGCTGTACAACTGCACACCAAAACACTGTAGACTGTTGACTACTCCACACCAAAACACTGTACAGTGTTGATTTTTTTGCTGTACTACTATGGAATACTGCACACCAATTTTGCTGCACAACATTGGAATACCCCACTCACTCAGCCAAATATACTCTGCAGAAAAAAAGTGTGCCCACTTCTAGAATAGGTGATTCATTTGCCGTTTTGAATGCATAGATCGACTCGTCTGTTGATTCTGAATTAAATATACCCTTGTTCTTTTTGAGAACCAGGTACATATAATAAATAGATTATCAGCAATTATTTTGAATTCTGCGTTTTTTGTGTCTGAATTCTCGCTGCGGAGCATTGGGGAGTGTGAGTGAAATCCCTGGGCAAGTGATAAGCCAAACACGTTCTCCGCCGGCTTCTCAGTTTTGTGGGAGACGCGCGCGTGGCCGGTTCAACCTTTGGGAGCGATTGTTGCAGTTCATTGTGAAACAAATACGAGTCAAAACTCGTCATTTCCAACGTCATTTCCAATTGCAAGGTCAGTGGCCAAAAATCAAAGTGTGCTTTGTTTAAAAAGTCGTAAAAAATGTTTATGGTCAAATTTTTTGTTTAGTTGAAGAAATTATAAAAGTGTAACTCTTCGTTCAATAACCGCTTCCATTGGCGAAGAATGTGATTGTTACTAAATAAAAGTGTAATTAACTCAGTTTTTTAACGTTTTCACACCTTTAATTTAAATAGTTTTTATTGGTGAAATGCTGTGAACTGAATTTATATTATCTGTAATAGTACGTAGCTTTGTTTATTTTATGGGCTCACAGATTTAAGTACATTTGCAGCAATATGTATTTGTTTTGAGTCAACAAGCCATAAATCAAAGATAATTCGATTAGCAGCCTTGAAGTGGTTTCTCCTCGCCCACTTGATGGCCGAAATAAATGGAGCAGAGTGCTCGTTGATCATACAGAGCATTTATTATCTGTGCGGCAGTCACTTGTGATTACCTTACCGGAAAAGTAAATGGCTAAAATTAGGAACAGTGAGTTGTTGGGCTTCCGCCCCAAACACGTGCCACTTGACATTGCCATTCAATTGCAAAGGAGATCTTCAAATCCACTTGCAGACTCTCCAAGGCCAAGTTGTCTTATTTATACGTATTTTTAGCAATTGAGCTAGTTTTTTTTTGTTTTCAATTTACATTCGATGCGCCTCAGAGGCGCGCAAATAAAAGCCAAACAAGAGCCCGAGCCCCAGACCGAAGACAACAATTAAGTGTTGACTCAAGAAGTGAACGGACCATGAAACGCATTTCAATGTCACCGCGCCGATGAAGATGAGAATGAAAATGTTGGTGTTGGTGTTGGGAGAGCAACTTCGAAAGGTCAGCCGGGGTCTCTGTCCAATTGAATTGTGTAACTTGAAAATGTTTAAGTATAATTAAAACAGCCCCCAAGGCGGCGGCCACCGAAGATTGAAGCCTCATGAGATCGCTTTTGAAGTTGGCACTGTCAGTGGAGCTGGGGGAACAGATGAATGGGCAGAGTGGGGCCTTTGATCTCTGCCTACACTCTGACTAATAACAGGCATACTATACACCAGGAAGACACTGACCAAAACCACAAATACAATTAATTATATTGCCAAAACGTGAGGGGTTTGTCCGCAGTGATTATGAGCTTAGAAGTCGTGGATGTTTTTTCTCACTGTCCTACTTATAATAATAATGGGTTCCGCAATCCAGTCGAGTCATGAAAAATAACAAATATTCATTGATTGCCGAGGCAGAAGCTTCAAATTGGAATTTCTGGCTTTAAGAATTTCGCATTAATAAACATCAGGCTGAAGCCTATTTCCATTTGACCTGTTTCGGTTCGATTTTCCTTTGCTCCTTTTAAACGCCCTGAAACGAGCATGTGAAGCGGCTTCTCGTCCAACACTCTTGAGTTCCAAGTTCGCTCAAGTTTTTCCATTGCAGCATAATTTTCAATTGCTTCGGAAAAGCCAGAGCAGGGCCTTTGCTTCAATTGAATTCGATTTTTGCCCAATCCACCGCAAATCTCTCAGGTGGAAAAGAGGAAAGAGGGGGGAAGGCCAGGAAATGTTCCATTGAAATCAATCCTGCACTGATTTTGCTGCACAAATGAGCAGGCCCCGATGTGTCGAAGGATTGTCAGAGTTGACAATTTGATGCCATGCAAAATTCAGCAGAGAAAAACCAGGAAAATTATTTTCCAAGGCTCGTTTTCTCGATTCCCATGGAACCCGTTCGCTTTAGGGTCAGCAAAATTAACTTGACTTTGGTTCCTTAACCTCGTTTGTGAAATGTGATAAACGCATAAAGTTTAATTGCTGGCATGTGGGTATGCATACTAAACACAGCTTGAAGGTGTCGAAAACGAATTTACGTAGGCCGGTTTGCCCTACAAATATACCTAAAATCGTGCACCACAAATGAAGCTGGATATGGGGGCACCAATGTGCTCTGGTCTTGTGTCCACTTACTAACCAAAAACACAGACAACAGACAACTCCTGTCTGTCTGCCACCCTCTGTTCGCTCCACTCAAACGGGCCAGAAAAAGGCAATTTCGCATAAAAGCCGCAAACAGATGAAACCAACAGGGAAGCCATGGCCACACAGATTCATTCGAAAGGGCGGATATATGAAAATAATGCGTAGCGCACAAATTTCAATGCAGTTGCACATACAGGACCCGACAACCTTGATGGCAACCAACCTGGTGGCTGTCCTAAAAGTGCACAGAGCCAAAAGCATTGCGAAAACAAATCAGTTAAATCTTTTATTTGAAAAACGTGTCAATAAATTGTTATCTGTAGTCAAAGGGTATTTTATTTACAATATATGGTTCATAGTAAGGAAATGCAAAACGATTTGCCAATTAAATAATTGTTATTGTGCCTTTGAAATCACTCAAACCCGTATTCGGTTGAAAACCGATATGTAAAACTATGAAATCGATTAAAACGATTAATTATCGATATTTAAAATTGCAAAAATGCAATGTCATCATGTTGAATGCAGTACCTAAAGTTTGCCTCAAACATTTCAAATTTAGTTTCTGTGCAAAGGTTAAGCTGTGTGATTACAGCAGAGCTGGTTCCCAAAAAATTCATCGGATAATGAAGTCCAGGCTGCATCCGGCAATCCGATGGGTTGTGTGACCGATGCCATAGGTCTGGACACAAATTAGCATGCATGTGGATACGTGTGCGAATGTAATTACCAAACACAACAGACATTCCCGCCCGACTGTCACGATCCACCCACCCATTGTCCATCATAGTACCACCCACTGAAAGACAATGGTCTCTGGGCGCTCGCATTGAATTATCTGGACATGGGGCGTGGCAGCAGCTCTTGGCTTTAAAGTGCCCCGCAGCCAAAAACTCAATCGCTTGTCAATCACATAATTATTGGCACACAAAACCCCCCCCAAAAGGCGGCCCCCAGGTCCGTTCAAACCGATCCAACCCCCCCCAAGCCCACTTAATTGTTTTTGCTTGTTTTGGCTTTTGCGGTTTGCATAATTCATGAGGACGAATGACGATGATGAAGATGATGACGGTTATGGTGGAGGAATTGGGACAACCCTTTAATCCGGTTCGGGTCGCAAGGCAAGGAAACGGGGGTGCAGCTCCTTCTCTGTGTCAACTGCAGTCGATTTAATGTTTAAGAATTATTTTCCACTTTTGTCGTCGGCCGCCCGGGGAATTAAGCGAATTGTCAATTTGCTTGTCAATTGCGCATTTACCCCTTGAGGTTGGTGTTTCGCTGGTCTGGTGGTTTTTAAATCCGTTCGGTGGGTCAGTCAGTGTCTGCGGCCTCAAGGGCCGAATTAGGTCAAAGTTGAAGAAACTTTTTACGCGATTTTAGGGGTTGATTTGGGGCTTACACATAATTGAGGATTTGCGGAGTTTATAAGGATGTTTTCAATGGGGTTCCGAGTATGGATGGCAAGGAAAACTAATCTGAGTTTGTTTAGTTTTATTTTATTTCCCGGTTCTTAAAACCCACAAGGGTATATTCAATTCGTAGGAATGTATGTAACAAGAAGAAGGAGTGAAGTCGATCTAGCCACGTCCGTCTGTCCGTCCGTCCGTCTGTCCGTCCGTCCGTCTGTCCGTCCGTCCGTCTGTCCGTCTGTTCTTATGAACGCTTAGATTTTTGAGGCTCTAATAGCGAAAAACCAAATGCATATTCTAACAAATCGAGGCGATTTTATTCATTCTTACTTGCATAAAGTGTGAAAGGTAATCGAATCACTTTTGTAAGCATCACCCATCATTATAGTTTGCACCGCAATTTGCAATTAGTTGGCATACGCTCTCGAACATTCATTATAGATTCCCGCCCCGAAAAACCCAACCCAAACCGCATCCGCGAAAGTAGACCGCAAAAATGTCAGGCAAAATTCCTATTCACATCTCGTGGAGTATTTTGCAGCCGTAATCCGTTTAGCGGAGGGAGCTTCGGTTATTTGTTTATACAATAACACGGCTGGGCCTGGATATTTTGGGGCAGGTAAAACTAAAGCCACAGGGATGCCCGGCGATAACAAATCCCTGTCATATTTGCGCTGAGCGCGGAGCCAGTGCTGTGTGTCCTGCTCTGCGGGCTGTCAGGACTCATTCTGGTGGGCCAAGTCCTTTGTCAAAATGCGGCTTAAAATATTTTGCGCAAATATTTTCATGACAGGTGCATGCAACAAATACACTGGTGTGCCGGCAGGATTCGCTGTGTGTGGTTATATCCTGTACATGATGTTTTAGTTTCACGAAATCCGTTAATGAAAGCCAGCTCAACCTAATGGAGATTTATTGTTTCCCACATTTCCCCATATAAACTGTCGCATTTATTAGATCACGCTACGTGTCGTGCTGTTTTTTGCGCTTTGGGATTTTAGCATCCTTTTTATTTTATCTCCCGTGATTTTGGGTGCATGTACGTGGTCCGATAATGCGCTAAGTGCATTGGAAAAGTCAGGAAAAAATAAGCTTTATTTATGGTCCATTACGGGTGAAGAGAATGATTCAGTTATCGTGATGAACGTGGAAAAAAACGAGTGCCATTAGCCAGTGCATTATATCCCATTTAATCTTTGGACTTTTCGCAATTTAAATATATTGAATTTTCAAGTTTATTTACTCTTGCGCGATTCAGCTGGCCCAGGTTAATTAGTTCTCAACACCTGTGTTTGTCAGGTCCAGTTTGCAAATTGCCCTGTCAATCAACACCTAATTGCGATTTAGTTTCGCCTCCGTCACGAATCCAATAACCAAACGGGAAGCTCCTAGTCGAGTATGCCACATTATGCATTGAATGTCCAGGCTCGTGCATATCTCATCAGTGGGATCAGGAAATCAGTGCAAAGAGCAGGGCGCCCGATTTAATTAGAAGAGCCAGCAATTAGCCGTAATTAAATCATATTCAAAACATGACAACCCATCGGACGTCTGACTAGCTCTGGCTTTGCCTGGGCTTCTGGTTCTTAGAACCTCAGGCCGGGGACTCGTCGTCGTTCACCTTTATCCGTCAGACAGGCCGGCAGTCTGGCCCATCGACAAGGACTTAACCACGCACAGAGCCAACTTCAACGATTTGCCTCCGACCTGCCGCAAGAAGACCCAAATGAATGAAGGCTAAGAAAGCGGGCAGAAAGCCGGGAGAGGAGGGAGCAAGCCGGTCCAAGGGGCAACCACTTGACACACATAGAGACGCAGCTACAGAACGTGTAGATACTATAGCTCCTACAGCCAAGACGGCAAAGTCAACAATGAGCCCAAGTTGAAAGGAGGGTTTGGGGTTAGTGATGTCGTGGTTTTCTCAAGAAATATCATAACAAAATTCTACAAGTAGTTTAGACCATGAGTCTATGAAAATTGTATTTATTCAAGCTAAAATAAATTGAATGAAGTACTATTATTTTTGGCTTGATTATCCAGAAATGGCTAAAGCGACAGCACAGTGCGTAAGGCGGTTTTGTTGGTAGATTCTTTGGTCTTAGCCCTGATTTCAGCTCAAGTTCTGTTTCTGTCTGTCGCATTTCGTTTGCGGGTAACACCTTTGGCCAAAGGATTTCCATCCCTTTGCTTAGGCTGGTGGCAGGCTTTAAATAAATATGCCTAGTTTAAAAATGTACAAATTTATTGTAAACGTCGCTAAAAATAATCTATTCTTGGTTACCATCTGAATCCGTTTGTTTCTCACCTTTGTTTATGTTTGGCATTTAAATTCAAAGCGCCTTGCCAACTTATTGAGTGTGAAAGCTCAGGGCCAGCGAATTTCCCTAGGGTGGAGAAGGAGCTCAGGGAAAACTCGATGAAAGAGAGTGAAAACTGCAACCCTTGTATTTGATTTGCTGTTGGCTTTCGATTTCTTCTGTCACGTCTTGTCTCCTCAGTGGACTTCGTGTGCCAATCTACTTTACTGCAGTTCACTTCATGTATATCGATTGCAATGGATTTTGGGAACTGTTGTCTAGTTTCTTTTTTTTTCCCCCCCTGAACTTTGCCCTTTTGCACTCCATTTTTTCAGTGGTTGTATTTGTTTTTTGGATGATTTCCCGCTTAAAGCCCAGAAACTTTTGGCTCTGCAAAAAGTTTGCGCCGAACTGGCGACGTGCACACTGAAAAGTAGGCAACAATTTGTAGATCAAAGCCAAGAGGGGGCGCACAGAATTATGTGCAAACTACTTCGACAAACACGATTAAACAACAGTCAGAGTGTTGGCGGCGTTAATTTCCAGCCCATGGAACCGAGGCATCTTAATGAAAACAAACATTTAACCTTTCTGTCCTAGAGCAAAGAAGAAGCAACTAATTGAGTCTGTCATACCCATCCACAGCCTTTGAAATGCCCCAAAACTTTTGCTCATATACAAAATTTTACTTTTATTTGTCTTTTTCTAGCCTGAAGTCGGTCTGAAGTCCAAAGTCTGAAGTGTTATCCCTGGACTTTCCTCCTCATCAAACGTAAGTCTTAATTTATGCTAAGGGGGGCAGGTGGGGGAAGGAATGTCTGGGGCCAAAATGAATGAATAACTTTTTAGTCAATGGCATCGGAAAGTTATTTGTTTAGGACACAGCCCGGTGTCACTGGGGCGGAAAAGGCATCAAGAAAGCGGCATCAAGAAAAGCAAGACGATGGATGGCAAATGATAAATGATTTCATCCCGGACACACAAAGTGCGAGTGTCTATGACAGGCAAGAAAATGTGCATCTAAAAATGAGAAAATTATCTTTTCAAAATAATTATAAGGCTTCAGATAAAATGGTTAATAAAAGCCTCTTAAATTTGGCTACAACATACTATTTGGAATGTAAAACATCTTAAATATTTTCCCATTGCTAACAGCAGTCGGTCTCCTTCTCATTCAACATTGAAGGAAAATATTTGTGATGAAAAAATGACCAAGAAAAAACGGAAAATTGTAAGGAAAATTAGATTTGAGTCGGGGGCTTGGACAACACATTTTGTCCAATGCCAGCGAGGAAGCCTGCAGGATAAGGCGGCCTTCCTTGCTCAACTATCTTTTTGATAAGCTGCCAAGACGACTGTAAAGCAAAAATTATTATTTCCGTGATGCCACCAGAAATGATTGTGTATGTAAACAAAAGTTCGGTGAACAGAACAATAAGCAATGACACTTTGCATAATGAAATGGACTTTTGTGACAGGAACATGTAAATGGCGGAGATATTTGCAAAGAAAAGTTTATTTTTAGAGATTCTTTGAGGCCCGTTTCGGTGTACAGCCAACGAGGCGTATGAGCACTGGCTTTTTCGGAGCATTGGAGTCCTAATACAAACAAAAATATTTACGATTTTGATGGAAAATCTTGTATGCCGGACGTCACGGCGTATACGTAATATATTAGTTGGCTGCAATTTGGAAGCCATTAAACCAACATTATGTAACATAGCAACTGAATTATGGTCAATGATTAGCAAGGGAATGGCTTGGGGCAACCAAAAATATAAAAAGAAAACCGGAAAATCCTAGCTCTTAGCCCGGAGTCATAAATTAGTTGTAACCGGAGTCCAAACAAAAAAGTTAAAACGTGCCAGCAGCAGCAGCAGCAGCAGCAGAAGAGCAGAGCGAGAGGGGGATTGGCAACATAAAAACGTCTGTTTTTGCTATAATTGGCCACATATTTTGCCAGCCCCGAAACCGAAGCTCAGGTAACGTTAGTCCGTCCTGGCATTTGCCAGTTTTGTGTGCCGGAGTGTGGCATGCATCCTGCCAAACTAGAGCACTGTTTCCAGCCATATCAATACATATTTTTCCGACCATAGAAAACAAAACCCCAAAAAATACAAGCCGAATAGGCGGATGGGCAAATAAAATGGCAAACAACTATCCCAGGTTGATGTTTGTTATGGAAATCCGAGGGGCTAGGTTGAATGGTAATAATTTCGTAGATAGTTCCGTTGGGCTTTCTGTCTGCGGAAGGATATTTGAGGGTATCACGTAAATGGAAATGAGGCCCAAAAGGGATTTTCTGGACCGTGCGGAGGTTGTGGCGGGAGATAGTGTGTCCTTTGGATCGAGAAATTATTGGGCAAGGAAAAAAATAGCTGGCAGATGAATGAAGTTTGACTATAACGCTTGAATTTCGATTTAGTCTTGAAAATTCGAGGTAAATTTGTGAGAGTTGACTGTTTATTTTTGTCGAAACAAAAATACAATTCCTTCACTCCATTGAAAGTTTTTCTTAGTTACTTTTTCATGCAATCAAGGTATAATTTATCGGTTGCAAGCCCATGTCCTTGCTAACACAGTCAGCACTTTGCCTCCTGCCAAAGCAATCAAAGAAAAGGGCCTAAAGGAGATGCAGTGAGACAAAATGGAGAGTGAATGCAGGCACACAAATTGGCAAATGCCGATGAGTTTGGTTTGCCCGTCGTCCTTGTCGTGGCCGTGTCCTGCAAAGGACAAAGAAGCTGCAGAAAGCTTGCTCAACTAAAATGCCAATTCAATCGCCCGCAAAGGCAGACACAGGCACATGGAGAAATTGAAAGAAGCAGACAACTGCCAGCATCTTGCCGTCGTTTTCTCTAAAACATATTGGCAAACGTCGTTTTGCAAGTCGTTATAAAACAAGCAGTCACACAGTCGCACAGGACAGAAGAAGGTTGCTTATAAGGACACAGAGACTCGGCATACACAATGCTCTTCATGCAATTCTAATAATATAAACTTTACATAAATGTTTTCCTTGCAAATAGACGTTCCAGCAGCAAAACAGGAATGGCCCGACTGGGTCGGGGTCTGGGATATTATTTTTGGAGGGGTTTGGGTGTGTTTGCGTTGGACGCATCTGCTGAGCTGGCAATCGCATTGCAGTTTGTCAGTCAGCGAGTCAGTGAGCCGGATTGCCATCCCTCCCGTCCTTTCGGAGCTGTCTGGAAAGGCTTTTTATCTCGGAAATACGGAAATAGTTTTCCTTTTTCCAGGGTATTGTTTTTGGCAAGGAAAATAGTAGTAACTCAGATGAGGCTGCATTGACATGAATCCAAAAAATACATATATTTTAATGTTCTTAGAAAAGTTTAAACTCTCCCAAAATCGAAAAATACCAAGAGATTGCCTCAATTATTTCCCATTTCAACCTAAACGGTAACCTTATAACGATTTCCGCATTCGGCTGGGAAAATATGTGAGTTTATTTGCTTTGTGCTTGATGTGTCACACATGTCGTATGATTGATTTATATTACACAACACCCATACAAAACAGAAACTGTTGCACTTTTGTGATTTGTGCCCTGGTGTTCTGTGTATCTTTTGTTTTCTCTGGTTACATTTTTCGTTGGAAGGACAAAGGGAAAAACCACAATTTTCTGACTTAACTATGTTGTCAGAAGCTGCGCCTTTTATTTGTTTTTTCTTTGTTGTTTCTGGTCTGTTGGGGTGCAAATCCCAGATTGCATAATTAATTGATTGTGATTGATGTTTGATGTTGAGTGAAGTGTGACCAAGACAACAGTTTTGAGGATTCCCTTGGTCGTCCAGTGTGCCCTGCCCCACTAATTGAACAGCCTTGAGCTGCTGTCCGACACGAATACTCGACCCTCGCCAACAGCCAGGCGGGCAAATAAATAAATATTGCCCAACAACTTGACCACACCTGACCAATTCCTTCGCCCTGCCAGCAGTATCCTTGGCCACATCCTTTCCGTTCAGCTCCATGTGGGTCATGCCGTATATTGACCACGAAATGGCAAACATTCCCGTGGTTATTTCATAGTTCAAATGTGTGTGGTCAGGGCAAATAAATAATATATACTACAGTATTGTATTGTCCTTCCTGCATTCATGTAGTACACAAGTGTGGCTTAAACGACAAACAAATAAATTGAAACACAAAATGTCGTTGGCTCAAGTAAAGTCAATGAAACGCTACCCGAGTGGTGTTTAAAATTAAAAAGCGGTCTGGTTGTTTTCGCTTTAACCCAGGCAATTGTAAAGATTAAGCAAAGATTGCTCATGATATTTATTTGTAAGTTTGTTCATAGCGGCAGGCGAGCTTTAATAATAATGCAACCCTGACCATGCCAAGGACTTTCCGCACGGAAGGGTTAACTCTTGTTAATGCGAAGGTCTGCCAGTCATAAACTGTTCCCTGGTGGTTGGCATTGTGTATTATTATTTGAGTTCTGGAAAAGGCAATATACTTGTTATGTACGAGGGAACCGTGCCAAATACAGTTTAAATACATGGTATTTTTGCCACAAAAAGCTGCTTATCTGGGCCGCCATTTATTTGCGGATCCCTTATTATCCCCGCCCAATCTAGGCTCTACTTACACTCAACTTTTACTCTAATTGACCAACGCCCTGTGCCATTTTTTTTTCGTTGTTGCCTGTATTTAACTTCTTGGCCGAGTAATATTTTAGCCACAGTGATTTATGCGGTGTATGAAGTTGTGTTTTTATTGTTGGCCTGGCCAACACATATAAAGCAGCATATACTCCATGTATAAAGGTGCAATCGCACATATATTTTATTGCCAGCGGAATGCCAGGTGGCGCCACCTAAAAATGGAACATAAATCTACAAAGTTGAAAGGGTTATAAAAAGCGAGGCGGAAACCAATTTGAGAAACGAAACGGGCGTGTTTATCTAGGCTGCAGGATGTTTCCCGATATTTTTCAAATTAAATCGCACGGCACCCTTAATAGTTTTCCATGGCGTCGAAAGGGGAAACCAATTAAAATTAAAGCCAGCATAAATTGTCGATCAACCGAAGCACAGACCATTGGTTTAATGCACATCCCGGGTACCTTTTGTGTAAAAAGTGGTCGTTTTTTCTACGGCTTTGCCACTTCAACAATTGAGGAACAGATGTGTGAAATTGTCCCTCGTTTTTTTTCGAGTTTCGGTAGAGAAAAAAGTCTGGCTTCGTTATTTATTCGCTGCTTCCGCCATGTTTGGAGCGATTTTGCCATCTTTTTATTTATTTACCTGTGCAACGCTATTTATTTAGTTTTTCAATTCAATTGAATTTCCATTAACAAATTGCGAACTCTGTTCTTCGCCGGTTCCGCATCAACGTCAACGTCATCGCCATGGCCATTTTCATTACCATTTCCCCGCATTTCCACATTGGCAAACGAAGTTTCCACACATTTTTCTGCTTGTTCGAATTTATGGTCGGGTTTTGTTTTATTTTATTGTATGTATTCCGGGAGTGAGCTACATAAAAACAGCCATAAAAACAAATCAACATCGGCGGCGTGCAAGTTCTTTGGCATTTCGATGTGTAGATGAATTTTAGATTTCGTTGTCGAGTTCAATTTTCATTGGCCTAAATTATAGATATCGAAAATAATTGAAAGCGGATTTTTATTATGGCCATTGATTGATTGAATGCATGGCAAAACAAAATTCATGGAGTTTGATTAAAATGTGAGCTTGTAACTGGAGTATACATCCGCAGCACTATTGCAGAATATGCATGTAACTCTAGTAACATCTGCCCAGATAGATAGGACCTATTTATTGTGCTAAATTAATAATATTGTGGACTATTTTTCGGTACCAAAATCCGTTCATTTCACTATTCCAACAGCCCGTTTCTCAGACCGGTGTTATTTACAAATAATCTGTCATTTACAATCGAATCTTGCTTTAAGTACGCTTTTAGTTTTGCCCAATACTCATGAAAATTCATTAAAAATTATGAAATTTATTAAATAATAAAGAAAGGGAGAAAAAGTTACGTGTTTTGTGCTATTTATGTGCCCACGGCTGTATATTTGCTTGAGCCTTGAAGGTGGGGAAAGTTTTCAATTTTCTTGGAATGTGCGTTTGACATATTTGCCGGTAAATTTTCCATTTACAAAATCAAATTTCATCGTCAGCCCGGAAACCAAATTTCAACACTTTGCGGTGTGACCAAAGCTTTTAGCAGGTTTCCCCCCCTCCCAGGACTTATGTATCAGTCTTAACAAAGGGGGGGAGGATTGGCGAGGACTCTTGAATTATAAACCGACTTCATTACCCGGCCAGCCTTGACCGCATGACAAGCTGGAAAATGTTGTGCTGAGTGCTGAAAATAGAGTAAGACTCTTTGACATTCCTACCTACCTTCCCCTACCTATCCATTTAAAGGACATCATTCTGCCTTTCTGCCTGACTGCTGCTGGATTCCGTTCCATTGAGAGTGGCAATAAATTGTGTGTACAACTTTCAAGCCAATTAACCCACAAATTTTGCACTCAATTAGCTTTCCTCGGAGACTTGGATGCATACACAATGTGTACTGTACTTGCACATTTACGCAGTTGAAATAATTTATTTATTGCCGTGCCCCGACACATTTTATCAAGTTTTGCTGTGGCCATTGCATGGGCTTCCCCCCCTTTTTGCCAATTAGTCGGGGCAGAGCAAATTATTTTCCGCTCTGGAGCAGAAAAAATAATAAATAATTGAATAAGTTACTCATTAGTGTGCTGACTGAAAGTGACTTGTGGGTGGCGGGCTCGGTGGAGGTGCAGGCAAGAAAAAAGGATGCTAACAATATCCTGGCAACTGTCTGCGTTGCTGTCTCTTATCTAACCTTAACATGCACATTTAGTTGCCTCATCCACTTCCTCCCCACTTAACTTCATTCATAACCTCCGCCCCCAGCGCAGGGCTTCCCGGCTGTCTGTCTTGCTGCGTGAATTTGTCACCATTTTGCTGGCTACGTAACTTGCCCCAACAGTCTGTGCGTCTTTGTTTTACGCACTTTTGCAGGGTAAGGTAATTATGAGAGCTGCAATTTTCCCCAATACTTGCTTCTGATATTCTGCTTCAAAAAAAAACGATAAAAAACTGTTTTATGCAAATTACGAAGGCGGAAAGGAGCGTGGCAAAAATTTAAAATAAACTGGACCTACGTACACATATAACTGACCTAAAGCAAAAAGAATTACACCGCTAGCTCTTACCATCTCCGAGCTCTTACCATCTCGTCTGTCCATACAGACGGACAGACAGACAGATATCTTACCTTACCCTATTACCTACCATATTTCTTTGCTATATGTTTTTTAAAGAGTATCTGGCATTCTGGTAACCTGGAAACTCCGTCTCCTCAACTGTTTGTTGGTGCTGTGTTTCCATATTCCTGATTTTCCCTCGTTTGCCCCGTCATTTATCAATCATAATGCTGCCGAGTAGTCTCATTAGTGTTTTGTGCTTAGCACTTTGCCTTTGCCCGGCACCTCCTCGCTTCCTTAGAGTCCTTCCAAGGCTGAGCTTTTCGCTATACATCCATCCATCCCGCTGGTTTTTCTTCGCTCTTTTTTGCGTAATTGCTTTATGCTCTGATTTATGCTTATCTTTAGTAATATTTTTACATTTACCTTTATCACACCAGCGTTGGAGGGAAAATGAGGGATGTTTTCTTCATTTTTTTTTTTTTTTTTTTTGCGGAGGTTGACCTAATTTCATTGAACTTAATTTTTTCTCTGCTCATCTCGGTGTCAGCATGAAGCTTGAGCTTACAGGGTGTCCACCGCACGGCAAGGATATGGCAGGAAGAAGTATGTATCTAACTCCCCCACAATCATCATAAAACTGGCATTAGGTGAACGCTGGCAAATAGCTTTACCTGATGCCATCTGGAGAGTGTCTTCTTTTCGCCTTTTTTCTCCGTCATGACGAGATTTTTATCAATGAAAGTGACCATCAGGAATGGCATTTTTTTTTAGAGTCTGGGAGCGCAAAAGATTCCCATGCCCTGCACGTAATTGAGGAAGTCGCAGAGCAATTAATGTTGCTCATTTATTCGTTTTGTTTTTCGCTTATCGTGGCCCACCAGGATGGGAGCTGGGTGGCTAAAAAAGTATATTTATACGCAGGAAAAGATAACAGATGATGGAGAACGCAGTGGTTACATACAGGGACGTCTAAAATTAAATAAAAATACAATTAAGCTGTGAAGCTTGCCCTCTAATTTGCCCTGTTTCTGTGTTTCGAGATGTTTTTGTGCCGTTCTGAAATAATTTCCGCGAATCTAGTCCCATTTGTTTTTGCCTTTGTAGCTTTTTTAAACCAATTAAAGCGCAGAGACTTTTTATAAACAAATTGAAGAGAAAATTCCATTAAAAGATTAGCATTTTTGTATAAATTCATACAATGCAATTTGTGTAATCAAATTTTTAGTTTTATTTATCTTCCTACCTTGTATACTTTATTCATATTTTAATTTATTAATAGTGCTACAAGGGGCCACCAAATTAAATTTCAGCACTAATAGTGTTTTTGCTCAATCAATGTCAGACCTGATGCCATTGCCATGACTTTAGGTGTACATCTGCCCCAAATGGGTGCATGCATACGTGCTTGCAACACCTAAATGCAGCCAACAATGGCTTACAACACAAAGCGAGAAGGGAAACGGATAGTGGCGAGTGGAAAGAGCAACGCAGCACACGGAGCTTAAATTGAAATTCTTTGTTTCTTTAAGCGTGCCCCGGCCCTGCTCCTGACTGCAATCCTGCTCCTGTCCGACTTGTCTGCTCTGCACAAAAAGTTTTGCGCAGGACCTTAAAGTATGCTAGGGATGCTGGGGATTTTTTATATTTAAATAGTTTTCCCCGTCTGTCTGTCTGTCTGTCTGTCTGTGTTTCCAGGAGTTTGTTTGAGTGAATGCTGCGCCGGCAGACAAAACAGAAACTTGATGGGCATGCGAGCAGTATTCTGAGGAATTAGAAATGTCAGCATGACTGCTGGAGTAAAAATTCAAAATGGAATCGTAAATGCACCTGTCAGTATTCTACTCTATCTCCCTAGCTTAGGTTTTATCCTCGAAAAGCAGTTGCTGCTACCTTTCACATAATAATAAACTTATTCCATGGCCGTCTGTCAATCGAAAAGTTGACATTTCGAAATGCCTCTCAGCGCCTGCAAATTAAACGACACAGGGAAATGTGTTTTGTAATTGACATTGTCATTGTTATTTTGTGACTGCCTGCATTTTAATGCAAAACGTGTGACCTGTTTTGATTGACAGGAAACCGAGTTGCAGTGGCAGATAGTTAAAAGTGCATTTGGTTAGGTAATCATGCAGATTTTGCTCCCCGATGATCCCATCCGTAAGGAAAACAAAAACTTTTTAATTAAAAGGAACAAAAGGGGGAAAAACACAACAAAAAATAGTAATTTCCATATACCTGACACTTGTCTCGCTTGGCCGGGAAAGCCCTTGGATGCGGTGCATATTAGCCAGCTAGCTCTCTACATTTTCTCCACAAAGTTGCCCGGCAATTCAATTATAATCCAGATTCCAGGCATAGAGTGCACGTCACATATACACACATTTTAATTAAATAAATTCAGTGTGTTTGCCTGATGCTTGGGCGTCATAAACATTTTGCGGAAGAGGCAGGGAAATGAAAACATTTAACTGCCGGTTACGTTGGCTTGTCCCAAAAGGGTCTCCAAGGGCTTCTCCTCCCTGCTTGTGTGTTTGCTTAAAATGCAAGAAAACTGCCTGCATTTTCGGGCAGAGACGAGCAGCAGCCTCACATCGTTTGGCAAAACGTCAACAGATTTGCCCTCGGCCCTCGTGTGAGCTTTGCCTGCACATAATCAAATGCAACCTGGGCTGCATGTTATGGAGGCTGCTGGAAAATACGGAAATTGTTGCAAATGCTCGTCCAAATGCAGTTGCATTTAATTGAAGCTCGGGCATACTTTTCCTCTCGAATTCCTAACTCTGCAACACTTACTGGGGCTAATAAACTGAAGCAATTAGCACCCAATATTCGGATAATAAGAATCCATTGTACTCCATGAATTGTTTTGTCTCCTTGGCTTATATTCTTCAAGAACAATGGAAGTCCACACTCCTATTTAAAGAGAAGATGATTGCTTTTAAAGCAACTAACTTAACATTTATTGCATGTTAATTACAGTATTAAGTCACATAGAACATAGAAAAATTCACCATTTCCCTGGCAACTTATTTAGGGAATTTAGCAAGCTCCATAGAAAATAGTTTTCGAATGTTGCATAATTATTATTCCCAGTTTCGCCACAACCCTTTGCACCAGCTGCCTGCATTCCAGCTCTCAAATATTTACCAAAGCCAACAACTTCAATATTTATCTTGCCATCCGGCAATGGCAACTAATTAAGCTATTTTTTATGGCCCACTCTATCGGTTAGCCAACTCGGAGCCGGCTCTGGCCATCCAGAAACCCAGAAAGCCCGGAACCCGGAACCCGGGAAACCACCCGCACCACCGCAGACTACAATGAGCGCTTGACTGTGGGTTCGGGGCTTCATGTTATCCTGTGGCTTTGGGTTTCATAGTAAATTATTATTATTATTATGCCATGGCAGGGGTGGGCAGACTGCCAGCTGCAATCCGCCGGTCACTTTCTGTGTTTCAGTGTTTTCGGCATTTTAGTGCTGCGGTTTAAATGAAATACTGGGCCGGCATATTGTCGAAGCTCTGCTTTCTTGGACTCATCTTCGGCGGCTGAAATCCGGTTGCTGGCAAATGGTTTTGCGGCTTCTTCGGCCCTCCGACAGAATTAGGCAACGCAGGGATAATTATTTATATTCGGTTGGGAAAAGGCCGCCTGGTAATTGCCCGTGGTTGTGTTGTCTAAATTTGTCAATGGCTTTCGGCTCGCAAAATGCCTCAAAGGATTCATTTGCATTTATTTAAATTTCCCTGGTCAACTTTGTTGAAATAGGAGAAGGGATGCCGGATGCCGGATGCAGGATGGGCAATGGTCAGTGGGATTTTAAAAATCCCGTTGAAACTTTTGGCTCATTTAAACTTTTGTTTCTACCTGTAGATCGTTTACAAAAAGTTGCCTGGAATGCAAACAACAATAATAATAACGCTTAGTGTAGGGCGAAAGTTTAAGCAAATAAAATCCCGAGAATCGGCCGGGCTTAGGCTCCCCAAAACTCAGCTGAAAGAACTTCTTTGGTTGAGGCCTCAATTTAATGCTTGGTTACCTTGCTTCTTCCATTGTCGGTGCTGTTGGGGGGGCAACCGAAATGTCGAAACTGTTCGAGTGCTCCCTCGGAACACTTGAGAGCTGAGGCAAGTTTAAAGTGTGTGCCGTGTTCACTGGCGAAATGAAAGAAATTGAAACCCGGGCGCTTACCTTTATTGTAAGGGATTTACGCCTGAAAGCAAGCTATAAAACAATAACTAGAAGATTTATGGCACAGCCTGCCCTTTGCCACGGTCCTGTGTTTTCATTAATATGTATGCCCGAAAACAGAGGGGCGCGCAGTTTCCATAAATTTCAGCTTGGGTATCTCTTGGGTTCCCAAACATAAATATGGCAACTGTACTTAGAAACCATCGTGCTGGTGATTATTGCTCTTTTAGGCCGCATTCAATGGAGTAACCCCGGGTAACCCCGGGTAACTTCTGTGTTTGCATAATTTCCATTTATCACTGGTAATCAAGTGACTTGGATTGCAATTTATCTAAAAGATTTCGCTTAATTGAAGCGGCGGTAAATTTCTGCCAAGTCAACTTGCAGCCTTATCATCTGCCTGACAAATCCTCCTGGCAAATATCGTTTTAACAATGGCATTAAATGAATCTGCATAATTAGCTGCAGCTTACTGAGCAAAGCTCCCCTCAAAATCTCCTCCCACTCATGTCCTGGTTTTTGCGCTCCCCTTGTGGCTTTCGTCCTGTGGTTATGATGCATGTGTGACATTAGCAGTGACACGTTATGCCAAATGGGTTCTCACCGCGGGCGGCATTCGAGCTTTAGGGCAGAGCAATCGCTTCTGAATGCGTAATCTGTGGAGTTTTATAGTCGAGTGTCTAGCTTTATCAATTTAATATCCGAATTTAGTGCTACTAGTATTAAAGTTGTGGTCGCCACGAAATTTTGTGGTTTGCGTGGGTGCGTGGGATGTTAGAGGATTGTAAAAACAAACTTGTGGTGAACTGGTATCACATTATTTTGAAAATCTAGGCGTTGATACGGGCTAACGGACAGACGGACGGACAGACGAACATGGCTAAATCGACTCGGGTGTTGATTCCTTTTTCCAGTTACATACATTTTCTTTTTAAAAAGTGAGCTTTGAAAATCCAACTAAGTCCCGCTGTTTGGCTTTAGCGAATCAGGTGAACAGGCGTTTGGTTAATTATGAAAATGCATTCATTGGCCACCGAAATGCATGCAAATTGAAGAAGCCCAAGACGTATTCGAGAGGGAATTGCATCATAAATCCTTCGGCGAGACTCGGACAAAGTTGGTTGAGTGAAAGTGAGATGTGGAAAGTTTAGGGGCCAAGTCAAGTCAAGTCCCCGGCCAAGCATGTTTAGCAAAGTTCATTAAGCACTTAGCAGGGAGCGAGGGAGCGTAATGTGCTTTGTCGTAATTCAACTAAACAAAGTACCAAAGTTCTTAGCCCACTTTCGAAAAGCCACGAGGGCGAGAGGCCAAGGGGCAGGGCAGGGCAGGGCTCTGGTTGCAAAGATGAAAATCAAATGCGGTCATATCACCTATGCATGCGCTCTTCCTCCCCCGCATGTGGCACATAGGTAGCGTGTTTGGTTGTCCGACATTTTTGCCTCACATTTTTGCATTTACCGTCAACGTCCCATTCAGTGGCTGCAAAACTGTGCCACAGCACAATGTTGCGGCTGCGGCGGTGAGATGCCACTGCAAGGCACTGCGAGAAATAAATTTTACACAGGGCAAGCGATATATTAAAAGAAAATCGCATTTATGATACAAAAATAACGTATTTACGACCTTATTGTACTTTGGTTCTTCTAAAGAGGTTTCAAAAAAATTAACTACTTTAACTACTTTGGATTTCTTCTAATCTAAATGCATCTAATTTTAATGTAAATCTAAAACATTTTTGATAAATCATGGTAAAAATGTTAATGTTTCTTTGATAGAAGTTTGTTTTATTGTAACCAAATATGTTTATAATTACAACGCTACCTCTTCAAAAACAATGTCACCTTTAAATTGTAACTCCTAGTTGGCCACACCCATAAATTTCCTTCAAATAATTTAATTTAATTTACGTATTTTATTGCATATTATATTGGGTAGTTCTCAGTGTAAAATGTTAAGAGAGTGTAACAAGCAGGCTGGCTGGGAGGGGGTCGAGTTTGTTCAAGCGAACATTGTTAGCCTGCGGCCAAAAGGCTTTCAAAGTTTTCGTGGTTTGGCTGCCAAAGGGTGGCCACCCCCTCGGATGGGGATGGGTCAAAGGGCGGGGGTCTGCGTTGAATTATTGCCAAACATGGTGGGCTGGGTCGAAAGTTGGAAGCGGTTGCCGCTGCGAAAGGGGTAACCAATCGAGCAGTGCTCCCTTGCAAAGGGATAAGGAAAAAAGTTAATTGGCAAATGGCCAAATGAGTTCAATTCGAAGCTTAAAGGGAGTGCCAATTGCTTCATTTGGAATGGATAGAAGTGCACAAAAAAAGTGTGGAGCAAGTTCCTGGCAAATTAGACGGAATTTGTGTGCGCCTACCCTTGCAGGTTATCTGCTCTGCTGAACAATATTGAATATTTTCGCTTCAGCTATTTTTTGCCTCGAGAGTGCAATCCCATCAACGTAATCTGACTGACATTAGACATCAGCATCAACAACGACCCAAACCCGAACCCAACTTTTCCATCTCCACCACCATTCCCTTGTCATTGATGAATTTGGTTTGGCTGTCAACGCGTTTTTTGCTGGCTCGGTTTGGCTTTCACGCCAACCCCGAACCTCCTTTGTCTTGTTGCTATTTTTAATATGCATCCCATTTGGCAGTCGGAAAGCCCAAACACGGATACTATATATACGTATCTTGCAGCTACTTCTCTTCGTTACTTTGAGCGACACATTTCGGTGTGACGTTCTGTATTTTTTTTTTGGTCGTCCTTGCTGTCTTTCTGGATTTTTTTCAGCTTCCTTGGCCCATTACCATTAGCATAAAATGAGTGTCGTTTTGCTGTCCATTTTGCCCGGCCACGTCCTCCCCCACAAAAGCTCTCCTTCTAATTACGCTCTTAAAACAAAACAAAAAGTAAATGCATTAAAATAGCTCATAAAATGCTTCCCTCCATCCAATGACAACTTGGGAAAAGGTTTTAGACCGAAATATGTTTAATAATTTTCCTCCATCGCTTCCTTTTCTTGCAGATCCAAATTGACGAAGCTTTTATAACATTTGGTAAGTCACAACTAAAACATTATGAAATTCCTTCTAATTATAAAGTTTAAGCAAAAAGTCTGCTAAGTTAGCATCCTAATTGCTGGTCAATTGCCGGGCAAATGGCTCTGCAAATGATTCGAACTTTCGCAACCTGCCAACCGCAGGAACTCATTAACTTCCGCAGTTGCGCAGCGAATTCAAAGCCACGGAATATGCAATGCTCTTTGGCTTCTAATTGCAGGCTTTTGGCATCCAAAAATGTGCTTGCCCAATGAAGCGCGGCCCACATACTTTGGATCCTGCGCCGCGATTTTGCCGAAGGATGAACGAAAATGCAGCCGCAGCGCAAAGCTAAATGTAATTTGTGCGATGCTTAAGCTTTTCCCCTAATTTTTTTCCCCCATTCCTGATTAAGCCGCATTAAGTATGCTCAGCTCATCTGAACTCAACTCAGCTGCGTCTAAAATTCTGGATGCAGCACGATTGGTGTGCGGTTGATTTGAAATCGTGTTCTTTTGAACATTTGACAGCCATGCAGCTTTCGCTTCATTAATCCGCTCTGTGGATAAAATTAAATTATAAGGCAACTAATTGATACAGTCTAGTTCCCCCTCAACTTTTGAAGTTGTCTCGTAGATATTTTGCTGATTAGCCGGGCTATTATCCGAAATGTTTCTCCTTAATTGCACGCAAGACGGCAAATTCCACATAACAATGATGTGCGGCAGGGAGCACCCACTTTTCAGACCACTCTCTGTTAATTTAATTACTGATACATAATGGTAATTCAGACCAAGGAATCTCCATATTCACATTCGCATCCACCCCAACCTTTGATGTGCAAAACCGCAGGAACATTTCTGAAGCCTCAACCTGATGTTGGGCGGAATGAATGACGGGTGGGCCAAAAGGGTCTGTGGGCAGGGAACTGGAGCAGGACTGGCCAGCTCCCTTCTCTGGCTTTGCGGAAATTGAGCAACCTAAACAATTGTCAATTAAATTCTGCTCCCACTGCTCGCTGCCCTGTGGCCGGCGGTGGGTGCTATAAATGCCAAGACACGTTCGATGCGGTGGTGGAATTTTCAATCGGTTCGCACCTCCCACACCCACCCACTTCTCTTGGGTTCCACAGACGCGTCTCTAATTTGCATAAAAAGGTGAGCCAGACAGCTGCTGGAGAGCACCAGCATCAGCATCAGCATCAGCACCAGGCCTTGGCACCCCTTTTGCGAAACAGGCAACCAACTGTTGCATGAATTGGCAATCACAATAACGAAGGGGTACAGGCAACACTGCCCCCGGCACTGGCCGTGCAACCCGCAACCCTCCATCGGGCATTGATTAAATTTTATAATTTTAACGCACAATTTCCCCCATCAATTTCCGCAGCGCGGAGCCATGATTTGTTGTGGGAAATCCCTTCACAAATGGAATAAATTAGTCATTAAATGGCGTTGTTTACCAATTTGTCTATTTTCAAAATTAGATTGGACCAAAATGCATTTATGGGCTGCCACGTTTGTGAATTATTGGACAGGTGAACATTTGTGAGGGTCCAAATAGAAATATTCATTCACATTCCTAGAGTCGAGTGACTTGCGTGTTACGTCGTGTGCCCCCAATTCAAACATTTAATTTTGCCTTTTATTTGGGCGAAAACCGAAATTTAATTTCGTAATTGAATGGTTTTGTCCATGCAAATGCTCTTCCATGGCAATGCCTTGGTCTCTCCTTTTAGCCAATTTAATTGAAAATTTATCAGTTTCATTTGCATGCGAGCCGGAACCCTTGCTCTCTTTTTTGCTGAAAATGACACTCCGTGTGGAAATGCATCTGTGGACCTTTTGAACTGCAAAGCCAGCAACTTGCTGGCTATGAATTTCTCGTTTGTTTCCTGGTTTTTTTTTTCTTGTCGGAGAATTTCCTGCCTTTGCTTTGAACATTTTAGATTGGTTTTACTGCGCTGCGAATTTGTACATTTATGGAAAACTTCTTCGATTTAAACTTCTTCGATTCTTGTAGAGCTTGAGAAAAAATATAAACCATTTTAGTTTGATTTGCTTAAAAGTATTTTGCTGCAGAAAATATTTGCAACTCTAAACCCACGGTATGGTCTCCCCGGAGAATTAATTATAAAACCATATTGTTTTATTCTTTCTTGATAATTCTTGGAAAACTATTTTTACTTGATATAAGTTTGTTTTGTTTAAAACTAAACCAAATTCGCAAGTAAACTAAATTCCATAGTGGATGCTCAAGCGGAGATTTTATTCACGGTTCTTAAAGAGAGTAGGGGTATATTAAATTCGTAGGAAAGTTTATAACAGCGATGGGCACTCCATAGCTCTTTTAGCTCCCAGTGTTCCCAAAAACAAAAAGCTGTGAATGTCTCGAACAAAATGGAATCGACATATGCACGTCATTCAAATTTTACGGAGAAAAGGCAATCTGTGATCTTACAGAAACAAAATATGTAGAACCAGATAATCGGACGGATACCATTTTTTTTTTCTTTTTTGGCCGGCTCCCAAGTTGAAAATCTGTGCCCAGCGCTGGTTTATAAAATCTATAACGTGTTTCCGACCCCATTAAGTATACATATTCTTGGTCAGCATCAACAGCCAAGTCGATCTAGCTATGTCCGTCTGTCCGTATGTCCGTATAAATGCCTAGGTCTTGGGGAATATAATAGATAGACCAAAAATAAGTGCAAATTTATATTTTATTCAAATTTTCAAAATTTATCCATGCTTTAAAAATCTGTTGAAAACTAAGAGTCGGGTATTTAATCGTCGAAACACTCGGCTGTAATCGCTCTTACATGTTCTTTGTGTGTTACTTTGCCTTGTGTTTAATCATAATTATAAACTGCATGTGCATACACGTTCCCAGTGCTTAATGACTATCCTTAATCCTTAATTTTCACACTCCGCGTGCTCATTAAGTTGCCATTGCCAACGCGAAAAACTTTGCATGCCATCGTTAAAATATTTTCGTTGGCTCGCGCACCCTTGCACCGCTCCGTCGTCCCCTCCGCCAAAAGGGGGCGGTGGAACATTAACTGCCTGTGTCGCACTTTGTCGCTTAATTGGGACTGTCAGTGCGTGGGCGACGCTCCGCTCTGCTCGCTTATTAATTTATTTTTTATGTTTAATAACAGACGCGGGGCGGTGGCGCCTTTGCAGGGCGACTGACGCCACAAAAGCACCGATGATAAACCATAACAATAACATCATTGGGCGGACGGACGCACGATGAGCTTGTAAATTAATATAGAGCCCAACACGGGCGTTGTGTAGTTAACTGGCATGCGCCACCCACTCGAACATGATACGGTCTGTGGCGTTCGCGCAACCCCCCCATCACGTCATTATCTGTTATTGATCAGATGTCAATAGTGCGAGAAATAGGATCATAAATTTTCACATTTTCCGGGAACGATTTCGTCCACTCGGCCAGGGTAACTTTCCTATTTTTCTACACAGCGCGGTGTTGAAATAAAAGCCATGTTTTCGTTAGAGTTACTTCTTTGGGTGGTATCTTTTAGGTGGTATTTCTATGGCTGAAGTAGTTTGCAAATTTGAGTAAAATTTAAGTTTGTTTATCCTTATGTCGGGAGGCATTAATCATTATCCTTAAGTTTACCCAACTGTTGGTAATTCCATGCAAATTACCGGTAGAAGTTCGAGCCGAGCAAACCGTTTTAAAACGGAAAGCAATTAAAGCCTGGTCGGCAAAAAGCCACTTCTGGCCTGGCTTGAGGGATTACTGATACCGCTTGCTCGGCTGGCCCGCTTTATCCGCGGTCGTTTAATTAATAGCAAGTTGATTAATTAGTACTTGTGTGCGATATGCGCTGCAAAAGCCGCAACCCCAAGGGAGACATGTCCCTCGCCCCCCCGTCATTTCTGGAGTTAAATGCCGCATTTTCCGGCTGCAATTGCGGGAATTGCATTATTTGCATCTATAACGGCCCCATGTAAAAGGCTGCAAGTGCAACAGCTACTGCCCATTCAAATTGCGATTAATTTCATTAGCTGATTGTCGTCATGGCAATTCCCTTTGTGGATTTCGTAATTGCCCCGACCGCAGGGCGGTGGAAAAACGGAGATGGGGAATTATGCATCTGCAGCTTTCCCAGGGGCGTGGAAATTGAGGAGTCGTGTTTGTTTTGCGGTGACCGGCAATGCAAACTGTCCCACGTTAATTGGTTCAAATGGAGTTGAGAAGAAGGGAAGTAACCTACTATTTTTTTGCGCTCTGTCATAGTCTATCACAAATATTGGCTCAACATATCCCTAAAAATAAAATCAATTTATTTCAAGCTTCCCCAGGCACGTGACAAGGATCCTTTCCCTAGTCCCATCGCATTTGTGTACCTTTTCTTGTTATCCTGCTCGGCGTTCCAGCTTTGCTCCCAATTTCCGCACCCGAATCGCTTTGCTGCAATCGAAACTTTTTAGATTACTCAAAGACCGGAGCGGGGAACAAACACAAATTTTATATGGAATTATATTGCATTTTTATTACCCATCGCATATATAAATTTTTGTCAAAGCAGCCGCCGGGCACGTAACGTTTTAAAAAACAATTTTGGCTTGATACAATTTCTTGTATTATCGCCAAAAAATAAAAGGGGGGAGAAGAGGAGGAAAAGGATACACAGGGACACTTCGTACAACAGGGCGTATGGGCAATTTTATTTGCATGCGTGCGCTTCAACGGTCGCCCTGCGGCTGCTTATCACTTTATATATGTATGTGTAAGATGTGGAATGGCGGATTTCCAGACTCAGGCAATCAAAGGAGATGTTCCATAACACGTATACGCCACCGTAACCGAGGCATTGCCAAGCAAAACAAAAAAGACACAAACCGTAATGGCAAATGAAAAACAAGTAGCAATTGCTGGGGAGAGTAAATAACTAATAATATTTGCTGTTTTTTTGCAGGGAAATGTTACACATGAAACAAATGTTTGCATCAACATTTCCACACAATTACTCAATAATATTTAACAGCTGCTTTAGGCCAAAAAATTACCAATTTACTGTTCAAGTTGTATAAAATTCCCCAAACATTGGGCACACTTCTTCTAACAATTTATTTAAATTTTGCCTGAACATAAAATCCACAAAGCGACGTGAGTGTAAATAATGTCAGACCGTCTTATCCGGAATCGGGGGGTAAAAATGCCAAGCAGCGAGGCGGGGCGGCGGGAGTGGAACGTGGGGCGGAGTGTGTGTATATATATTATGTTTTCGTACATATTTCCACCCGGAGGGGAAGTTGTTGTTTATTGTCTGACAAGGTGGCGCCTTTAATGCGTTTTCATGCCTTATTTAAAATGATTTTCAGTTTACCACTCAGGAAATTACTTTCATTTATCGCTTTTGTTTTTCCGCATGTGTTGTGTGCGCTGACAATATTCCTCTATATCTCCGCACCTGTTGCTGTTGCCTTTATTTGAGGTGACTTCATTAAATGCAAACAACGCGGAGAAAAAAAATAAACGAGAATTCCATAAGGGAAGCTCTCCGCCGCAATCGAAAATTAAATTTTCCGCCAGAGATGGGGGTAGCCGCGAAATTAAAACTCGATGTGCGCGAAGGGGCGGGACATTCAATTAATGGACTGGAAGACGGGCCGCGCAGTTGAATTAGTGGCAAGCGGCAAAAGACAAACATCGATGTGTGACTGACGACGGAGACCGGGCAGGAGACCGGGCAGGAGGCGGAGGAGATGGCACGTAGCCAATTCCCCGAACTCAAAGGCAGCCAAAGCCCAGGCAAACCACCCTCAGGGCCTCTTGAAGACAAAAGCGTAAAGGAAAAAGTTCAACAGCTCAAAAGGAAACCGAGATGTGGCGAGGGAAACCGGGAAGCTGCCGGAAAAGGCGGGAAAGCATGACAGCTCAGCAAATTCTGAAATGGGTAGGGAATAAGAAATGGACACATATGCACGGTAGAGTTAATAGAAAAAGGCAATCATTTGGCAGACAAATTGAAATCTGTAAACCCCTTTTAATTGTCAATAAATCCAACTTGCCCACCCCAGTTATTGGCTTTAATAAATCATTAAAGAACTATTAACTTGTCCGTATCTGTGGGCCGTCAAATGCAAGGATATTGCATAAGTTGGCGCTTAGGCCAACGAAATCCTTGGCATATTAGGATCCGGCAGAGAAATCAATGTCAGAGCGACGCCCTTTGATGTTGTGGGCGTGGCCGGAGGCGAAAGTAAACTGAATCTTATGTGTAATTGAATGTGCGTTTGTCGGGTTGCCGATGCTGCGTGCTAAGCTGTCTAAGCCGCCCTCGTTTCTGTCTTGGATTGTTTAGCATAAGTTTCTTACGGCCCGGCCCCCATTCTCATCCCCAGCTCTTTATGCAAATGCGCTGGCACTTTATTGCTTTTATTTATGTAATTTGTAGCATCTTCTTGTCATTTACGAAGACAAACATTTGCATTTTCCAACTTAGTTCGAGTGGGAATTCCGCAAAATAGCGACAAACTTGAGTTTGCTTTTTAATGGCATTTTGCGGGGAAACTTAGGAATTGTCAGAGAGAAATGGGAAAAGAATTCGTAGTATTTGTTCACAAAAGGGGAAATGATAATGCAGTTGCTGAATTTGGATCATAGGGCTGGGTATTCACTATTAATTTACAAGAAACTAATGTATTTGTGTATTTTTATTCTTGCAGGTAAGATGTCTTTGTGATTCTCAAGCCAAACAATTAATTTTATGAACTAGTAAGATTTTTAAACACCTTTTTATACCGGGTATATTGTAGGAAACTCAACAGCCTTGTTCGTCTGTACGTAAAGATTTTGGAGACTTTAATAGAAAGAGAAATAATGACTGGATTTTCAGAATTCTGTAATATCAGTTCAGCACAGTTTATTTTAAAAATCGCCTATCATCCCCCGCAACACCGAAAACCGCTAAATTCTGTGGCGTCAACAATTTTAACTCTAGAGACACTAACTCTGGATAGTATATTGGGAGCCAATATCTATCTGTGTTGCGAAAAAGAAAGGGTTACGGCCACTACCGCCCGCACAAATGACAAAATGTGTTGCGCCCACAAACTTATTCATATGAACATGCCACGCACTTCTCATCCGCGTTGTCTATCTATGTTCTATAAATCAGGTGAAAACTTTATAGTCGAGACACTCGTTACTTGCTCTTATTTAAAACCAATAATCATAGCCATAGTCATCGTCATAAGGAAAATGTGTTGCCAATTAGACGGCCTCTTTTTTATTTGTCGCACCCAACACAAAATGGCCGCCGCAGACATATTTGCGCTAGTCAGCAAACTGTTTAAAAAAAGGACCAACAAAGAGTTGAACGGGCTGAACGGAAAAAAGGATTACATTCCGAAGGCGGGAAGCAATGGGCGAGACACTAAAAAAGCAAGGAAAACAGATGGCGGGCTGGCAAAGATGGGCAGGACCGCCCGTGGGTTTTATTGTTATTGCGATGTGTGTTATCCCTTTTTGTCGCCCGGAATCTGAGACACAATCTGAAACGAGATTCGACGAATCCAAAAGCGAACCTGAAGCTGAACCTGAGCGAAGCCGTCCAGTGGCATCAATCACGTTTTTTTCCGGTCTCGTCTGGGGACCAACACTTTGGTATTTCCACTTCATTTTTGTCGATTTCGTGGGCAATCAAGCGCAAATGCCCACGGTGAGCCGCCGGTGGCAGGGTGCGAGGTCCTGAATGAATGCCCCGCGTATTTATTAAGTCATGAAAGGGCGTGAAAACAATCCCTCCCTCTCCGGACCCGGTTCCGGTCATCATCATCTTGGCCATTTTGCTGCATTTTTCACCAACGATGGCGTTTTATTTTTTGTGGAAATTGCTGGCCTTCGTCTTATTATTCCTTTTCTATCCGAATTTAATTTTCCGTATTTGATGTCTTGTTTATGCTTCATTGGAGACGTTTTGCCCGTGTTTGTTCGCCTTGTGGGTTCCGGGAAAAATCGCCTAGACGCCCTAGTGCTCTGGTTATATATGTTTCAATTTTTGATCCACTAGACTTGATTGCTTCCCGGGGCTGCGGAACGGATGGCAGACAAAAGATTTAATAAATTCCCAGGAACGCATTAACCGGAAGTGGTTTGTCGGGACAGAAACCGAAATGGGTCTGCAATTTTTCGAAATAATTTATCAAAAAGGGGAAATATTTGCCTACCAGAAAACATTTCACTACATTTTGTAAAACTTGTTGACAACACCTCACAGAATCACGTTTAAATTTACACCAGCAGAAATTAAAAACCTTCAAGAATTATGCAACTCCCACGAATTTTCGATGACAATTTCGCTGTTTTTTTTTTCTTCGGGAAAAGTAGGAAAAAAATGGGGGAAAGCTGAGTGGCACCGGAAAATTTCCGCAACATTTGCCCTTAACGAGAACGGTAAAAGAACATTTTGCCAACTGACCGAAGGCATTTAAAGTTTTCGTTTGCATTTTCGAGATGGAGTTTGGGGAGGGGTTGCTTTTTTGCTTCGTTTTTCATTATTGTCACGACTTTTGCCCCGGCTTGGCTCATCTGCCTTGTCCATCGGAATGAGACCTCGAGGCGAGGCTGCGACTCTCATTAGTTGAACAACTGAATTTGCCGGCAGGGGAGCCAACTTTGTGGGGAAAATGTAGTAATCTTTATGCGACGGGGATGCGTACATGCCAGGGCATTTCAATCAATGGGACCGAAGGGGAAAAGTTGTTCCTGCAGTCGAAGAACGCATACTAAAAAGGCCACCAGCTGATAAAAAAGAGAAGCGAAATGAGCGGGCGAAAAGTTGCGCCAAATTGAATTCTGGGCGGAAAACTTTTTCGTTTCAGCAACGCAGGAAAATCTTTTAATTCAATCGACGCTGCTGGGAAGAAGCTCTAAACTCGTATTAAATTATTGACGGCTTGTTGTACTAGGCGTATGCTTAATATACATTCATTTCTTGGTTTGTTGCTGGGGCGGAAAACGCAGATTTGACTGCCAGTTGCAGCTGCTGCTGCTGCTGCTGAGTGGACCGGAAATGAGAAGTCATGGCGAGCATTTATCCCAGGATCAACGGCGACCCCGCCCAGCTCTCATCTTTGTGCTTTGGGTTCTACTTTATTTTATTATTACGTTTCGTTTTTTCGGGTCCTGGTCCTCGGGTCTCCCATTCACATTTGCATATCAATTTGTTCGTTCGTGCTGCTCCTTTTCCGCCCACTCCAATCCTTTCATTCCATTCTTTGTGTACCCGGTTCTAAAAAAATAGAACAGGGTATATTGAATTCGTACGAAAGTGGGTAACAGAAAGAAGGGATGTAAAGTATAACCATGTCCGTCTGTCCATCTGTCCGTAGATCTCGCATATTATAATAGAGAGACTTATTCTGAATATTTGCATATTCTGATTCCTGGGGGTACCAGTTCAGCAATAGTTTGTTTTTACAATCCGCAAGCTCCTGTTTAACGCCCGCGAACTGCGAAATTCTACTCCGGACACTTTCGGATACGATATTGGTAGGAAACATATCTTTTGTCAAAATCAACCGGGTTGCCGGTTGCCACAAGCTTCTTCATTGGAACTTACCGGATATTTAGGAACCGGGTATTTATAGTCGAGACCCTCGACAATATTTGGTTTTACTTGCTTTTTTACCAGCTGCTTTCGGGAGTCCTTTCTGAAGTGCATTTTCCATTGTCAGGGGCGGAGCTGGAGAATGGGGCGCGTAATCAGGCAAAAATCTGTCTAGCTTTTAGTTCTGCTCTGCTCCGGCTCAGAGAGTTCTTATGCTGCGTCGGCTGGATGGAAATAGGAATTGGGATGTGGATTGTGAATTTCTCAGCTCGCATTCCAGGCTTCTAATATTTTAGTGCCTTGTTTATTTGCCATTTGCCGCTGCTGCCGCTGTTTGCTTATCGCTTCTGACAAATGGCATCTGGAGGATGCCCGAGGAGCCTGCAATACCGCTGGCCCGGCTTCCCATCTGAATTTGTTTTTTTTTGGTATTTATGAGGCATAAATCTTTGGGGATTTAACTAGATTAAAATCCACTGTCGCCGAGTCATGACTGATGTCGCCAAAGATGAGTAACTAAGTTTTGTTTGCTCGCCATAAAACTATTATGCTTGTATGGCGTGTTTGCACTACCATAATGCTAACAAAGCCGCAGCATCGCAGCTGTCATGTTGTTCGAGTACACGTTTTTATGTTGTGAAAAATGCACATTTTTCCGAATTTTTTTCGCCAATTTGCCCGCTACATATTTTGTCCTCAATTAAGAAAAAACGCCCTGCTTTTTTACCAATTTGTGCAAACCGAATTGTTATACAACAAATATAAACGAATGTCAGCGGAATGTGCAAAAAATACATATCCCTTTCGTTTGTTTTGACATTTCACTAATAACTGAAAATTAGTGTTTCGCAGAAGACAGCAAAAAATGCTGGAAAATGTTGCTAAAAACCCGTTAAGGTGAGGTCTTAACAACTAAAACAGATATATGTTGTGCCAGCAATTTGCACAAAATATTATAGTTATTGTTATGAGGATATCTACTCGCATTTTTTGGAACACCAAATAGCTTTAACGCTTGTGTAATTGCAGTTTTTTTTCGCTCGCAAGCTAAAACCGCAATAAAGCCACATTAAAAATTTGTTTACTTGTGCAATTTAGACACTTATTGTGGATTTGGTGCCGCCATTTTCCGTTGCATATGCATGAGCTGGATCCTCTCCAACCACTTTATCCTGCTCCCCAGGATATCTCGGCAATATGGCGACACTAAGCTGCGCCACTCGAACAACACAATTGCCGCATTGAAGAGCAGCCCTCGCGTTTGCATTTTTGCAGCATCAGCAGCACAGAAAGAAAAGAAGTAGCAAAAGATAATTAAATGGCATCCCTGAACTTCTATATTTATAGGAATTAATAGGGACAAGTAAGAACGATTAGAGACGAGTCTCTCGACTATAAATACCAGGATCTTAGTTTCCACCTGGTAGTTTAGATCATTATATTGTGGCTGCAAGACATTTTTGGCATTTGGCAGGCGAAAGTTGGCATAATCGGCTGATTTTTGCAACACAGGTAGATATTAACTCTACCAATGGGATCAAAAAAGCTTTTTTGGTAAAATTTATTCATACGAATTCAATATGCCCTTGTTCTTTTTAAGAACCCGAGAAATATTAGCAACCTTACGATTCAGATTTTGCTTCTACAGATTTTGAAGTGTTGTGTAAATATGAAACTGCCAATTGTTATCCTGGCTTCCCGGTTCAGCCGCAAGTCAATGCCTCTTGATATTTCCTAGGCAATTCCCAACACGGCCAACTTTGCTGGCCCAGAAGTGTGACAGACCGACAGACCGACAGACTGACCGACTGGCAGCCAAACTATTTGTCATGCAAATAACAAGCGAAAAAGTTTTGCAGAACAACAAGAAGTGGGAAATTGTTACAGGCGCAAACTTTCTAATTGTCTAAATTACATAGACACCGCACAAACTACACCTACGACCTAACGAACCATTGTTGTTGTGGCCGGCGGTGTGCTCTGTCGCAGCTTTACAGCTTTTCGTTGTTAATTTTTATTGACACTACCAACTAACAACTCCCAGCCCGGGTGGCTGCGCTTCGTTTGTGTTGCCAAGTCCCTGTTTGTTCCACATTTTGTTGGCCAATTTAAAGGATTGTCGGGCTATGCGTTTAAGCTCCTGGGCTTGAAATTATGAGGCTTCGAAAATTAAAATTCTGCGTTTACATTGAAATGCTTTTGGGTAATCCATTTGGACTTCTTGTAGAATATCCATTTCAGTGAACAATTTCCCATGAATGTGGCGTGAAAAAAAAAAAACAAACTCGCCAAACTGTTTGGCAGACGTCCCAGGCAAATGTTCTGCATATTTTCTAGGGCGTGCTCGAATTATTAGCGCATGCAAAACTTTGTTTGTTTGCTGGAGTGTGTGCCTTGGTTCTGTTTTGCGGGCCTGTCATTTGCCGCTTTTTGGCACATTTGTTGTGCGTACACTCGGTCGCTCCGTTGGCCTTCGGGAGTGCTTTTTGCCTCCGCTTTTTCCCCAGCGAGCACTTGGCATAATAATGAAAAATTAATCGGTGAAAATCCGCACAAAAAGCATCCATTTCGTGCATTTCGGCGCCGGGCTTAATTGAAACGACGACAATCGTCGAATGGGCGCCGCCAGAGCCGCCGAAAGGTGTAAGCGAGATGGCTGGAAAAAACGGGCGAGGCGAAGGTAGGTGCACTGCAAAAAAATGCTGCCTCTTGGACAACAAATAGTGCTTTAATAGTTGCAAAAACGAATTACTTTCTGCTTGTTCTATTGTTGCCTTTTTACATTTATTTAGGAAGTCTCCTTCATTTAACTTACCATGTACTTTTTATACCATGTACCTTAAGGTACTAATGGTATATTTAGTATGCAACAGGAAGAAGGAGCGTTTCCGACCTTATAAAGTATATATATTATTTATAAGCATCAACAGCCGAGTCGATCTAGCCATGTTCGTCCGTCTGCCTATCTGCCTGTAGATAGAGCTGTAATTCTTTCTGCTTTAGGTCCGTTATATAAGTTCGCAGCTCGAGTTTATTTTAAATTTTTGCCACGCCCCTTTCCGCCTTCGTAATTTGCATAAAATTGTATTTTCTTTGATAACTTTGATAAAATAAAAGCTAGGGACCTATTATTGTGCATTAGGTCCGTTTAACTTTTACGCAAATAATGTCATTTTTGGACTTTAGCTACCACGGATCTGCAAAAACGCACATGCAAAATAACATCTAGATCGGACAATAAATATAGAAGATATGACCAATTATAGTTTTATGGCAACGGCATGCCATGGCAAGAGAGGTACATGGTATCTAGTTGTCGAGATATCTCGACTACAGCGTTTCTACTTGTTTATACAGTATTTCTCGCTGTGCCGCTGCATGAGTGAATAGACACGCATAAATTTTGCACAAACAAGCGAACAAGGTCCCTGAAAGTATGCAGCAAGCTGTGCATACTAATAACGTGCAACGCGGTTGTCGCCTGCCACTGGCTCTGCTTTTGGTTTCGGTTTGGTTCTGGTTTTTCGGTGGCACGATGCCCGGGTGACTGCTGCCCCTGCGGGTAACTGATGCCATCGCCTCCTCCATGTGGATAACTCTCCGTGGCCTGGCTTCTTGTTGCTGCTACTGCCGCTGTTTCCGTTTCAGTTTTTTGGTGCAACTGCAGTTGGCATCAGAAATTTGCGCATATTAAGTTGTTGATTTGTTGATTTACACTGGCTTCCTGCCTTCGCGAAACTGCCGCAGAAATGCTGCCGCAAAACTGCGATTTGGCCGGAGATGAATCCGCAAATGTGTGCAGGAAAAAGCTATCCTATCCTATCCTTAAAGGAAAAGCGAACAGTGATGCGTTATGACAGCATTCGAAAACGTGTCACCTTTCCTAGACGTTTTCATTATCATTGTCAATGTTAATGCAGGCCAAAACAATATGAAAAATGCTACGCTTTTGCCCCTCTTTAGACCGTTTGCTCGTTGGCCTCTTGCCAACAATGACTTGCTTCCTCACTACGCCAAGATCCGTATCATCTTCACTTCGTTCCCTGCGACGGCGGCGTCTTCTTCACCGTCATCATAATCACCGGGGCCTGGGCAACGGTGTTGCATTACCCATCTGCATTTCCGCCGTGAGGGCTGTGAGCAACTGTTGCAAGAAATTGCCCCTGCCACATCCTCTAGCAGACACTGGCTTTTCTGGATGGCTTAATAGCTTTTTGGCCGGGTACAACGAGTTTCGCAAGCGGCTTGTTGAGTCGGGAAACTAAGAGAAACTCGCTGAAATGTTGCTTAAAACTGGGGTACTCTATTAGGACAACAATTCCCAAAGATATCTGAACATAGATAGCCATTTATTAGGGTATTTATGCTTTCGCTTTGGTGGTTATTAACTCGCAAAAAAGAAGTCACAATTAGGAACTGCTTTGTGTGAGCAGCAAGATGAAGTTGAGGATTCCGTTGAGTTGAGTAAGTCATTGAGTGGATGAGTGTCCTTCTAGCCTCCTTTATTTGATGCCTTTTTGTTGTGTGTTTATTGTTTCATGTTTTTTGTTTCGAAACCTTCCCTCTATGTTTCGCAGATTGCACTCGAGGTAGGTGCGCTGCTTTTGCAGCTGTTGCTGCCTTGAGGCAGCTTTTGTTTTTCACGAGATTTCTATGGTGCCATGGACTTTTAGGCGCTCGTCTCTTTTTTATTTCCCCACCAGGTGCTTGCATTAAGCGTTATTCAGATAGCGCTGAATGGCGCGGCCAACGGGAGAGTTAATTTCGCAAATGCAGCGATGGCAACAATGACGGGGAAATGCGAGCCCCATCCCTCCCGGGGACACATGTTCGGATTGCCGGAATTCGTAATTTTTTCCGCCCATTTTGCCTCCCAGTTGGGTCATTTATCGGGCGCCTGGACGGTCGCTGCAAGTGACCATGCAAAATCAATTAATGCCGGCCAGGCGATCAAATTGCATTGCATACCGCAAGGCATTCGCTTTTCCGCCACTCACAGTCCTTCGTCCTTTCTCGCAGCTGCGGCCTCGCTTAATGCGCATCCTTGTTTGCACATTAAAAAGCAATCCGGGGACTCAAGCCGTAACGAAAAATACGCATCTCCCGGGCAGCCGGGAAAGATACTACGTACCTTCCGCAAACGTATCGTCGTGCCGGCCCCAAACAATGCAAAGTAATTAAAGCTCCGTCGGCTCGAAAAGCACATATCGCTGATCGCCTCCACGTGCGCCATTTTGATCCGCCATCGCGGGATTCATTAACGGTCCGATTAATAATAACATTATTTTTATAGCATTGTGCGCGGATAAATTTGTTCAGCCGCGAAATGATTGATTGAGATGCGGGATTTTAAGGTGCATTTTCAAATTAATTTACTCGTGAGAAAGTGCAGGTTTCTCCATTTTTCCATTTATTTACCATTTTAATGGCCCAGCTTATTCATAAAGAGACTCTTAAAATCTCTTTTTACTGCACTGCGTATGCCTTGTAAGCCTATTGTGCCTTATCTGGATGTGCACTTTTTGCAGCAGCTCCCTGGGTAGAGTTTTTCTGCGTTCTTTCATTTTTCACGGAAAAACTAAAAATTCCTGACGTGCCTGTACTTCTTTGTGGACCGATTCGCAAAAGCTAACCCACGAAGTCGCCGTTGATTTGGCCAAAAACCTAACTCGACCTGTCGGCTCAGGGCCAATTCCTGGTGCAAACTCTCACACCATCATCTGTCAAAGCCATCTGGGGTGTGTGCATGGCCTGTGCATACTGGGTACAGTCACCGCCCACATTGCCAGTTGGTAAATGGCAAATGGCGTTTCCATGCATTTAGCTGTCCGCAAAAAAAGTATGCAACACCTTTTGTTTGGCGATCGTGTGCTAATACACTGTGTGAAAAACGCACTCGCACCCACCACCTTTCCGTTCCTTGGTGACTCTTTGCCTGACACTTTGGCATTTCAATTTTTTTTTTGGCTTTGTTTGTAAGCTTTCCTGCGTTCTGTGGTGTTCCTTTTTTTATCGTACTTGTTTAGCCTTCTTTGGGGCTCCAGCAGCCGCTTTTCTGCGGGCGTTAACCGAGGCTGTTTTGTTGTTGACTTTGTGCTCCAGTTGCTGGTCGCGGAATAAGGAGAAAAAAGTCAGCAAAGGGTCTGCCAGTGGGCGGGGCGGAGCGCGGCGGGGCTGTGAAAGGCGAGCGCGCGTTAGAGAGTGCATATTTGCCTTTGTGCAACTATCATTAAACAAGTGAAGCCACCAGCAGCTGAAAGTGCTGAAAACTACATACTACTCGTATACGAGGCGAGTCGCCGCCATACAAGCTCGAAAGCTCACCTCAATCCGCCGCACGGAACACATTAAAAGCGAGGCCAAAAGACAAATACCCGCACTCAGATGCACACATAAACCCATAAACAAAACGACAAAAGAATGCACTCGAAAAAAAGTGCGAAACGAGAACTAATTGCTCAGATAGCACAAGCTGCCAGAGGCAAAGGAAAAGTCCAAATAGGTCTCATTAAAATTGCATTTACGCAATTATGCAGACAAAGCTTTCTCTTACCAATATTTTTCCTCGGTGCAGTGGTCGCCTTTTGACTCCTGGCCTGCGCAGTTTTGTTGCCTTTTAAGCTCCCAACAACCGCCGCTTGAGCTGCAGATTCTTTCTTTTTTTACTCCTTCCCTCAGCTTCCTTGGCTTAATGTGTTTTGGTGCGGCTTCCCGACATCCCCGGACCGCTGCGTCTCGGCAGCTTCCTGGGCATCGCTTTTAGCCCTTTCACTCCTGCATTTGACATGGCATTTTGCATAGAGCGGCGATCCACAGCAACTAACAGGGGCAACAAGAACCACCCACCACTCTGCTCCACTCCACTCCAGGAGGGGCCAACCACAAAGGATGCAAAAGCAGCAGCCAAGTGTCAGGCTGTTTGCCCAAAAAATGCCTCAAGGACTGTTAAACCGATGCCTGATGCCTGCTATTGTCATCTCTCTATGCTGTGTGGTCTTTGGTCTTTTATTTTCCCGAGTTTGTTTTCCTTTTCCCTGTTTGGGTTTCATTTTTTTCCTTGCCTGTTGGATTGTGGCTTAAGCAATTTAAGGCTTTCTGAGTGATTTCAGATTGGTCACTTTTTGCCAAGAGCGTAAGCTCAACACTGTGTTGGCTGAGTGAAAACAGATCAGTTCATGAGAAGGAAACCTCGGGGATTGTTATTCGGGCTTAGGTAAATGGCTCGGAATGCCGAGCGGCTTGGGGGGAATAAAAAAGGTTTGAGGTCCTGATGGGGAAAATATGAAAACAGGAAGAAGCCAGGCTAAGCTGCAACCTGACCAAGCTTTAAAACCTAAACTATGTATGTGCTTCACTCATTTATTAACCCATTGAGACCTAACTAGTTGAAGCACTTGCCACCGCAGAGGCCGCAGCATCGATGCACAAAACAACGCCTCAATTTGTCTCGACTTGTCAAGCTTGCCTCACTTAGCTTTCATGCACTTTTCTGCCACTGAAAGTTGAATGATGAAACTGGTGGCAGTGTAGGTGGCTTTGACACCGTTTTCCACTTTTCGTTAGCATGTGAGCGAAATGTTGTCGAGGACTTCGTTGGAGCCCGAGGATTCCGACGAAGATGACTCTGGCATGGCACTTATTTTCTTATTATTAAGTATACGCTTAGAAAGCTGCAGCAACAGCGGCGGCGGCGTCGGCGTCGGCGGCGGAGGAAGTGCGCCAAGTAATGATTACTTTGTGTCTGCCACTGACAAATGCTGTCAGTCAAAGTCAGAAGCGGGGAACAGGGGCCGAGAGGACAATGAGGAAGGACCTGCTACCTGATGGAGATGGTGTCGACGATGGCTCAATGCGGAAGGAAGTTCGAGCACAAAAGGTGCACCGTCGAGCTAAAGGAGTCGCCGGTCCTTCCTCTCCTGATCCTTTTGCTTTTGCTTCCTGGCTGTGTGCATTCATGTGCATTGGCTTTCCTTGATGGGGAACTGCGGCGGGGTCAGACCGAAGGGTAGTACGCCGTAGTATGTTGACAGTCCATTTCATTGCCCTGAAAGTGAGCTGCCAAGGCCCGAAGAGAGCAAGAAGTGTGCAGTTTTGAATTTCTAATAGGGGCTTCACTTTTTGATGTGCACCGAGTTTATCTTTGAATTCCTTGTCAGGTTTTGCTGTTTTTCCACTAAAATTGTGACAAAGATATATGAGAAGTACTTTGGTGGCAAGCCAATAAATACTGTACCCGTTTTTAGTTTGATTTTTCACAAAATGGCCAAGCTAACCCCTTGAGTTAAATGGTAACTCAAGCTCGAAATAAGATCCCCAGTAGATTGGGATAAATCGTTCCGCTTTATGCTTTGAACCTTGGCGCATTGAATGCCACATGCCGCACAGAATTCAATTTCCTATCCACTTAGCCATTGATTACCATTGCGCACCAACGGCTTCCGTCAAATCCTCCGTCCGGACAACACATCACCACCACTCCGGCACGCCCGGCGCAATCCATCTCCTTGCGCTTGGCATTTCCGCTGTCACTCGCTTTAATTACGCTCCCCCGACTTTCTGGCCGAGTGACTGGCCAAATCCAGAGATCCGCCAGTTCAATAGATGAAATATGCCACCCGCTGGAAGTGCTGGCCTCTGGCCATCATCAGTCACGGGCATATTTTGACAGTGGCATTAGTCCGGCAGCCAGTAGACTTCAGTTTGGCATGAGCCCTCATTTGCAATCGAAACTTGTCCACGGGGTGACAAAACCGATGCGATGGCCCCTGGCCGGTTGTCCTCGGGCGGCAATAGCGGCAATAGCAACTCCCCCCTTCTGCCATATTCCGATTTGGCACTGATTGTCAACATCGAAACGGCCTTCCCGCTAACGATGCAAAGTGGCAATCAATACCCTGCCATCCAATTAATGGCTGATAATAGTTCTTGTGCGCATATTTTTATCTGTGGATTTTGGCATTTCTTTGGCTTTTTTGGCCAACAGGCCAAAGGTCTTTTTATTGGAAAAGCAAATTGGATGTGTCAGTTGCAGGCAATTTGTTATCCTAATTGGATACAGGAAGCAAAGTCAAACATCCCTTTCCAATTGGGCGGCTGGTGATACTCATCTATCTGAAAAAGTATATGTTAATTCGGAACAGTCATTACAAATTTTAATATTTGGTGTCCCCAAAAAAGTACAAACTCGGTTTTGTTGGTCCTTTCTGGACTATTGCAGGTTCGTATAATTCTTTACATTCTTAGTGCTTGAACTAATGATTAATTTCCAATCGTGTTTGTTACAATTCCCATTCGTCGGTATTACATAGAAATAAGCGGATCAGCAATCAGTGTGATTAGGCCTGGACGCAGCTTGTGTTTTCGGGGAGATCGCACATGCCCTTGGCACCGTTGAAGTACTTGTCGCCGCAGCTGACCTTCAAAGCGCGCTGGTGGCGACAGATGAAGTAGTCGCTGCAGCTCTTGGGGGATGCCATCAGGAATCCGTTAGGTTTACCAATGCAGGAAACCTTCAGCTTAGAGTCGGCGAATTGAACTGCCTCCCAAAGCATCTGGCGCAGCGGGTTCCGACGAACCGGGTTACGGTTCGATTGTACGGATGCCATGGCCTTTGATTTCGATTGCGATTTCGACTTTGAGGCTAAAGCTGAGACAGGGCTGCACGTGGTAGTTGTTACATTGTCAGGGCAGGCAGTTGTTGTAGTTGTTACAACATTGTCTGGACAGGCGGTTGTCGTAGTTGTGGTTTTTTGGGTACACGTTGTGGTTGTCGTTGTTGGAGCCAAAGTTGTGGTTGTCGTTGTTGGTTTTGGTTGACAAGTTGTGGTTGTCGTTGTTGGAGCCAAAGTTGTGGATGTCGTTGTTGGTTCACATGTTGTGGTTGTCGTTGTTGGAGCCAAAGTTGTGGTTGTCGTTGTTGGCTTTGGTTCACAAGTTGTGGTTGTCGTTGTTGGAGCCAAAGTTGTGGTTGTCGTTGTTGGTTTTGGTTCACAAGTTGTGGTTGTCGTTGTTGGAGCCAAAGTTGTGGATGTCGTTGTTGGTTCACAAGTTGTGGTTGTCGTTGTTGGAGCCAAAGTTGTGGTTGTCGTTGTTGGTTTTGGTTCACAAGTTGTGGTTGTCGTTGTTGGAGCCAAAGTTGTGGATGTCGTTGTTGGTTCACAAGTTGTGGTTGTCGTTGTTGGAGACAAAGTTGTGGTTGTCGTTGTTGGTTTTGGTTCACAAGTTGTGGTTGTCGTTGTTGGAGCCAAAGTTGTGGATGTCGTTGTTGGAGCCAAAGTTGTGGATGTCGTTGTTGGTTCACAAGTTGTGGTTGTCGTTGTTGGAGCCAAAGTTGTGGTTGTCGTTGTTGGTTTTGGTTCACAAGTTGTGGTTGTTGTTGTTGGAGCCAAAGTTGTGGATGTCGTTGTTGGTGCACAGGTTGTGGTTGTTGTTGTAGGAGCCAAGGTTGTGCTAGTTGTGGTTGTCGTTGTTGGAGCCAATGTTGTGGATGTCGTTGTGGGTGCACAGGTTGTGGTTGTTGTTGTAGGAGCCAAGGTTGTGCTAGTTGTGGTTGTCGTTGTTGGAGCCAATGTTGTGGATGTCGTTGTTGGTGCACAGGTTGTGGTTGTTGTTGTAGGAGCCAAGGTTGTGCTAGTGGTAGTAGGAGTTGGGGTTGTCGTTTTTGATGTACAGGTTGTTGTCGTTGTCGATGGAGTAGTTACGGCTGGGCCACAAGTTGTTGTCGTGACCTTCGAGCAGGGTGGCGGTGTGGTAGTGTTGGCCCCGTTGCACGGCGTTGCCGCATCTCTGGCCGCCTGCTTAACCTGGGACTGCGCCTCTACGGTCACCACGGCGCCTTCTGTGCAACCTGGATTGTAGGAGACACAGCTGCGGGTTTTAAAGTCATAGAACCGAGGGCAAGAGTATTCCGTGGTAATGCCGTTGTGGCACTCGTAGAACCTGGAGCAACTGCCCGGAACCAGGGCTCGTATACCGTTGGCCTTGTTGCGGCAGAAAAGCTGACTCTGGGTGGTAACGCTGGCACCAAACGCACTGCTTGCAGCGACTGCAATGAGCAGTAGAGCAAAAGCTGTGGGGAAGGAGGATTGTCACCCATTAGCTATGTCTATCAAAGGCTAAAATCGTTTTATTATTACCGTATACGTTCCTCATGGCTGCAGATGTCGATCAAGTTCTCGATTCTCAGCCCAGGAGGTTACTGTGACCGTTGCCATTCCCGGTGCCGATATTTATACCGGTCCCACCCAGCTTGATTCAGTGCCATTTGCCAAAAATAATTAATAAATTGGCCAATGAAGACGATACTAAATTAGGTACAAGATCTCTATCGTTTATCATATCACAATCAATTCATTCAATTGTACCACGGTACGGAATAGAAGTCATTTTTTTATTTTTAGCGAGTACCTTTTGTATATAAGTATTAAAATACAAATATTAAAAGGTTGTTGTAGAAAATTTTAATAAAATAAAATTAGATATATGGAAAATAAACAAATCAAATTGTGTTTCAAATAATTATTTACCTATATTTGAACTATAAATCTATATATATTATGCAAAATTTTTGGTACTGAAGTTTTACATAAATTTGTAGACATTCGACTTCTAATAACAATGGCGACACAGCCTTATCATAGCCTTATAGCCTTATCTGATAGCCTTATCAAAGTTCCGTGAATTTGGCAAATTTTAGTTCAATTTTAGACATAAGATAAGAGACCTTCTTGGTGTCTCCAAACTAAAAATGTTTCACAATTTTACCTTCCGTTTGATGTAGTACAAGCGTCTTTACAACTTTGATACATCTTTGCCAGACACACTTCATGTTTGTTTGTTTTTTGACTTTGACTATAGAACATTAAGCATTTCTTAAAAGGTACTGTTCTTTAGCTAATCGATTCGCAATTTTTGGTCGCATTTCCAGCATCACAGCAACACCTCAGTGGAGTCCAAGCAACGCGAGCCAACACCACTTGCTAAAATCCTCACGCACAATGAAAAACGACGTCGTGCGATGGAGCAGCCAGCCAACTAGCAACACCAACATCAGCAGCAGCCTAAGCCGCCAAAGCAAAAGCAATAGCACTGGCTGCCACAAGCACAAAAGCAAAAGCAACAAATTAATTGCTCAACAATTAGGGCAACATGCTGGCAGAAGTTGTCGGGAAACGCAGCAGAAACAGCAGCAGCAGCAGCAGCAGCAGCAACAAACAATCATTGAATGTGATATAAGAAATTGCAATTTTAATTGCAATTTATTCAAAACTAGTTATTTAACACAATGCCAACCGAGTGTCGTTGGTGGCAATAGCAAATGCAGCCACAGAGGAAGGAGCAGCAGACATTTGACGCATACGAAAACAGCGCTGCTCCTAATTTTGCAATTTAGTGCCGTAGTTTTTTTATGTAATTATAATGTCGGTTTCGTGGCCGGAAGTGTGGCATCAGCGTCGTCATCATCGTCCTCTTCTTCGGGACCATCGGCGGCCCCACCACCGCCGGCTGCTGCATCCCCCCCTGCTGCGCCGCCCCCGCAATCGTCCATCAAGTTGGATCCCAACGGCCAGTCGCCGGTTCTGCCGCCCTATGTGCTCGATTACGAGGCAAGCGGCCGGGCCAAGCTAACGCCCAGCAACGGCAACGGGAAGTACGGCAATTCGGGCTCTGGGGCCCAGAACCAAATCGGAGTGGGACACTACACACACACCTGGGCTGTGCACATACCCAACGGAGACGACAACGGCAGGGCCGATTCAGTGGCCAAGGATCACGGATTCGTCAATTTGGGCAAGGTGAGTGCGACAATATGAGAAATACTATACTTAGTTTCCACATGATTTTCAAGGTGTGGGAAAGTATTAAGATCTATGAGTTCATACGGACAGACGGACATAGCTATATCGACTAGGCTGTTGATGCTAATCAGAATATACGTACGCCCCCTTCTTCCTCATACATTCTTTTTAAGAACCGGGTATAAAAATGTACTCGTATTCTCAAATCAAGACAACAGCATTAACATTTCATTCCCACCTGCAATCTATAGAAATCGTAGTAATAATAGATGGGGCCTGGGTCTTTCAAACAATTTCCCTTACCTCTACAGAGGTAGTTCCTCCAGAGATTGTTCCCTCCGCTGCCACTATCATTTTGCGAAAGAAGTTCGTGGCAACACCTAAAGCAATCCAGTATCCAGTCAGACTCGTTAGCCAGTTTAGCATATGATTAGAACACTCAAATGCGAGACTATTAAAACTTTGTCGCACTATCACAGGGACCTGTGGACCTGCAGAGAAGTTTCTCGTTTTGGGACGGGGCGGCTCGGGGCACATGTTGATATAGACAAAGTTTGAGCTGAAATCAGTGCTTTGCCTTTGCATGGGCATCCGGAGTGCAAGCTGGAGTGCTAGTTTGCCAGCATACTGCTGGCTTGCTTCGTGGCTTGTCAGTAACAGCAGGGGAGAAGCAGCCAAAGGTTTTCCAAATGCGGGCCCAGGTGTTGCTGCCGAACAAGTTTAATCTGAGAGCCTTTCGACCATGTACTCTCCAGCGCTGGATTGATACACATTGCTCCCTTTTGCTCCTTTTAGCCGTGGACAGACGCGAACCCGCTAAGTGACTGTCAAGTTATCCTGGCAATGGCAATGGCAATGGCCAGCGCAAATGGAGCTCAAATCGCCTTGTAATGGCATCGTTTGCGATAAAACAAGCAAGAGCAGGGCCAGGAGAGTGGGGGAAAACCTGGGCATGGACCAAAGTATGGCTTTACGAATGCCGGGAGTGTAAACTGGCACTGTGAAAAATTGCCAAGTTGCTGTTTTTCTCAAGAATTTACTGCTTACCAATTTTACGGCAATTCAATCTCTTCTTTTAGAGAATTTTCTCAAAAGTGGAAGCCGGAAGCCTTTTTGCGAGTGTACTAAGCAAAAACTTCAGCGCGAACATCCTGGCATTTGGCTGGGCATTTGAAAGTGAAATGCATTCCAGTTATATTTGCAGGTGCCAAGGGTTAAGTCCTCCGCCTGAAATGGAGGTAGTCCGCCACTTGGCATTTGTGTTTTCAATTGAGGAACGACGGCACGCAGGTGTCCGGATGCGGAAAAACCGGAGCCACGAAAAGCTCAACTCTGTCGATTTCCATTACACGGGATCCTCTTTTGTGGCGGCGGATCGGCCGTCCCGGGGAAATGGGAAATGCGATTGGGCAGGGAAAATGCGAACCAGAGACTGAAGTAGCAGCCTTCGTGTCGCTGGAAATTAGTATCACTCGCAATGGCCTGGCTCGGCTTCACTTCTCCATTGACTTAATTGGCAGAAACAAAGAGCGGAAAATTCAATTTATGAGGCGGCTCGGCGTTCGCACAAAACTTTTGTTAGCGTTTCCCCAACTAAATGGGAACGGGAAGGAAAACACAGGAGCAGATGGCCGGATGCGCGGACCCGGGCCGCGAAAGTTAATTGAAAATTAATTTTAAATGGCATTGTTAAAATGAATCCAACTTAAGGCGAACAGACACCGACACCGACAGAGCGAGCAAAAACGAAATGTGCCATTTTGCATAATTAGATGACGCCCGAAATGGCTGTAAAACTGTAATGAGTTTGAAGCTCCCGAGCAGCGGAAGTGGAAACGAATCCTAGACTTCTTACTGTACTTACGTTTATTAATTGCCAACTTGATTGCAGGCAAATGAAAAATGAACAACAAAATGGCTAGTAGAAGCTAAACGATGGCGAGGAAGCAGAAAATTAAGGGTATAATCACGCAATATCATTAATTTTAATAAAATGGTCCACTTCTGGAACATAGTTTCAGCTAAGGGCTTACCCGTAGCTAAAAAACCCACACTTATACCATTATATGTCTTGTATTTCTCTAGTAAGCAATTCCAAATCCAGCTAGAAACATGAGATGTTTCACACTAAATCATGTCGAATGGCTTTCCCCGGTAAGCGTGTATTGCCTCATATATCAAAAACATTACTCAAACTGTGAGTTTATGGTTCTTGGGGCTTGAAGCTGTTCACCTTTTCGATTGAAATGGAATGCTTTGCCAAACCCTTCAACCTAAAGTCGGTTCAGTTTTCCTTGTACTTTCACATCACTCCTAACAAAAACACAACAAAAAAAGTATTTGAAACAAAACTCTCCAAAAGTCACAAATTCTACCCTATCCTCACACAAGTTAACATTAATTTTTACACATGCCTCTTCGATGGCAGCGGTCCGCTGTTGGTTTAACGACTTCAGTTCGGTTAAATGGTCAGGTGTTCTGGCTTCACACTCGACTGTGCGGCCTCTATGAATCGGTTGTGGATCCACTGGGCCAGGCTGCGGTAGATTCCCAGGAAGTCCTTGTTGATCGTGTATGGGA
>JAJJHQ010007272.1:2622-14936 GCA_021223825.1 Drosophila ironensis | reverse complement strand
TTGTGGCCAGTTTCATTTTTTAATAATACCTGGTCGCCTATTTTCAATTCAAAGTCTAAGCTATTTTTATCGTATCTATCTTTTTGTTTCTGTTTGTTAAAATCTAGCATTGTTCTAGCTCTCCTATATGCCTGCTCTAATCTAAATTTTGATTCCTTAGCATAGTCTTCTATATTATAAAGGGGGTTTATGTTATCTATACTATTAAAATGTTTTGGTAAATTTGATGTTTTTCCAAAAACTAGCTCATATGGACAATAGTCATGTGCCATAGAGGGAGTTGTATTAAAAAAATATACGAAGTATTGTTGCCATATATCCCAATCTGTTTTATCAACTGAGATGTATGATAGTATGAACTCGGTGGCGAGTTGTTGTGGCCAGTTTCATTTTTTAATAAAACCTGGTCTCCTGTTTTTAATTCAAAATCTAAACTATTTTCATCGTATCTAATTTTTTGTGTTTGTTTGTTAGCATCTAGCATTATTCTAGCTCTTTTATATGCCTGTTCTAATCTAAATTTTGATTCCTTAGCATAATCTTCTATATTATAAAGAGGTTTTATTATATCTATGCTGTTAAAATGTTTTGGTAAATTTGACATTTTACCAAAAACCAACTCGTATGGGAAATAATCATGAGCCATAGAGGGGGTTGTATTAAAACAATATACGAAGTATTGTAGCCATATATCCCAATCTGTTTTATCAACTGAGATGTATGATCGTATGAACTCGTTAAGAGTTCTGTGGCTTCGTTTCACTGTTCCGACAGTCTGGTGATGGTGTGCAGTTGAATTTATGTTTTTGATGTTTAAATTCTTACATAAATCTTCAATTATTGAATTTTTATATTCTGTTCCCATGTCCGTAATAAACGTCTTCATTGGACCGTACTTTAGAATAAAATCTTCAAATATAGCTTTCGCTACAGTATTTGCACTCTTATTTGGTGTTGGTATAGCTACTAAATATTTAGTTAAATCGCAGATTAATGTTACTGCGTATTCGTTTCCATTGTCAGATTTAGGTAGTGGACCAATTGTATCCACAATTACCCTGTCGAAAGCTCTTTGTGGGGTTTCTGTTATAGTTAGTGGGGTCTTTGTGTGTTTAGTCGTTTTAGACTTTTGGCATTTTGGACATTTTCTTATGTACTCTTTTATGTCTTTAGACATACAAACTAATTACCATTCTGGTTCATCACAATATTACTCACTTAAGATCGTTGTTTTGAGAAGGAATTAATTTATTCCACCTTGTTTTAAATAAAACGCGATTTTTGTGGGCTTTAAATTTATTGAAGGTTGAACCGAACCGATCGAGCGCCAAAATCTATACCAATGTAAAAATGCAACTCGATAGCCTAGGGATGAGTCCGTGCGAACCCATCATAGGTAGGCGGCAATCTTAGTTTAGGCTTTGGGAGAGCTGCCTTTTTGCTCCCAATATGCTCCCCCCGCAGGGAATCGTTGCGCTGACAGGAGACATGGTTTCGTGGAGCAGAACAGCGATCATGCTAATCGCCCTTTTAGTGACGCCGTTTGCAGTCCGTATGAGTGCCACGCGAGCCACCCCGTCGCTCCCAGGTATGACGCTTTCCACCCTGCCCATGCGCCAACAAAGAGGTGGAAGATTCTCATCCTTGAGGATCACCACGGCGTTTGCTTGCAGGCCTTCCTTGTCCAATCTCCATTTTCCGCGTTCCTGAGCAGGCACAGATACGAAGAACTCCACTTCCTCCAAAATGCTTGCTGCATTTGGCAGACCCGCTGCCATCTGCTCAGCCGATCCATTCTGAGATGCGTCAGATCGGGCTCCTCAATCGATGCAATGGCCGCACCGATCAAAAAGTGCCCGGGCGTGAGAATTTCCAGGTCACTTGGGTTTTCTGAAAGTGGACNGGGACAACATAAAAGTTGTCACCGCTCCCGATCAACGCCTCAATGTGTTTCACTAGGGTGTTGGAGCTTTTCTCCCTGATATAGATTGGAGGGGGCTTAGGTTTTTTTGCGGTGTATTGCGCTGGTTGGTTTTCCTCAACCTCCTGCAGTAGGGAAAATCTGTTGCTACTGGATCTGCCTTGTTCTTTGTCGATCTTCTGGACGCGGTAAATTTTTGTTTTATTGCCTGCCGGATTACCCTACGGGCTAAGCTTGCGCTTAATNACACACAAATATGGCGATGTAGCACTTTACTGGCGGACGACTCCTGACCTCCGATTTGTAGAAGAACGGGCCACAAAAATCCACTCCTGTGGTGACGAAGGGGCGACTTGGCTGAACGCGACTGGCAGGCAATGGCGCCATTATGTGCTCCATTAGGACCGGCTTCAAGCGAAAGCACCTTACGCACTTGCTGGTTGCAGCCGCGACAGTTTTACGTCCCCCAACCGGCCAAAACCGTTGCCGTAATGTGGCTAACAAGCTTTGTGGCCCTGCATGCAGAAAGGTATTGTGAAAGTGCGTATCGAAAGTCCATTTCGGTATCGCGGGTTGAAAAGTAAGCGTAGAAGCCGTTTCTTTGGTTCACTGAGCTTCTACGTTCGTTCTCTTTATCGTTGCTCGATGAGCTCATGGCGTGGCACTTTTTTCTTTTGGAGCTGCATATGAATTTTCACTGCTCTTGGTGAAAAAACGATTTTCCACGGATCTGGTGGAGGTATATGCACCACACTACATGCACTTTGTTCAGTTAGGGTTCCCGCGCAGGGAATACTAGTTTCCGTCTCTAATGGTACCGTTTTTCAGGTTTTACACGGCGTTCACACGGAGTGCTCTGGAGGCACGTCTACTCACTTCGACGCTTCGACGCGGTTGAGATACCATGTACCTCTTTTATTTATGAACCATTTCTATGATTTTTTTTTTTTTTTTAATAATTCACCAAATTTTCGTTTGTGGACATCCAAAAAATCAGCAGGTGCACACATACACACACTACTGTATAAATACAGTGCGAACGAATTGAAGTCAAAGAAGAGAGGGATGACGTCACCCCAGCGTGTGCGGCATGCCGTTGGCTAGGGAAGGGGTGGGTAAAACTTTAATTGGCCATATCTTCTATATTTATTGTCCGATCCGTACGTAAGATAATGTCATTCTTTGAAATTTGCCAAGGCCCTTTCCGCTCTCGTATTTAAAAACAAGTAGGAACGCTGTAGTCTATGTATGAATTGCCGTACGGATCGGACAATAAATATAGAAGATATGATATGATATGCATCAGAGAATTGCATGAATGCCTCTTTTTCATACTATAAGTAGATTCGTCAAAAATAGAGTGGAAGTACTACGCGTATTCGCTCTCAGTGGTCGCAGTATTTGATTTACTCGTACGCGGGGAAGTATTTCATTTACTCTATGCGGCTCATAGAGTCCCGCGCTCTTTTCGGCGAGCCTTCAAAATACTTCTGCTCGGGGCAGCAAGTGCCCGTCGTACTGCTACGAATAACGGAAAAACACCCGTGAGGACCGAGAATGCGGACCGAATATCTCATGTATCCGAATCATACTTGCTGGCTCGAGTAAGCAATGTGAGGCTCGGCGTCACCGAATGGACGGCCGCTGCTTGTGATTTTTGTCTTGTTGTTATTATAGCTTGAACCTTTTTGACCTGCTGCGAAGAAATTACCCAAATTTTATGACTTTTCGTGGATTTGTAATTATTATTAACCAATATTGTATGCATTGGAAAATTCGCAATGATGAAAATTGTGTACCTGTCTTTCCTGGCACCTGTTTTTTTGTTAGCTATACATTTAACCCTCTTATGCCCAAATTAAAATGGGCGTGGCTAAAAAATTTTTTAGTAGACGTATATGTTAAGCTAGAGTTGACCCCAATATCAACTGACAATATTTTCAATGTCCTAGGTGTCCTGGTTCAAGAGCTACAGGATGTTGCGTACTCGATCAAAGTTATTGCGGCTTTGTCACAATTTTTTAGAATTTTCGGTCTACCTAAGAAATTAGTTTTCAAACAAGGCGCAGAATTCTCAGGGAACCTATTTAACGACTTTCTGTCTCAGTATGACATTGTTATTCACACGACATCATTCCAACAATCACCAGGCAACGCACCCGTAGAAAGACTCCATTCAACACTCACGGAACTATACAGAATAATCGTTAATCCCAAACAAGACCTTCAACTCAAATGCGAACACGCAGAAATACTCTCAGAAGTATTACTAACATACAATAACGTAATACACTTGTGAGGATCCCAAGGGATCCCACAAAATAGGTACATTAAGATATATAATAATTTATAAATCGGATTTGATGCACGACTTAGTTGACGTAAGGTATAGGTTAACCCACTCATGCCCAAATTAAAATGGGCGTGGCGTGGAGCACAAGTGCACATTACATTTGCTGCATTTACAGCTTGGAAATTCAGTGCTGCATATCCTACATCTTCCTCTTTTTCCCCATTCCGGCCAATGATTATAACCATCAAGTCGTAGTGATTTTGGTGGGTCTGCAACATAAGCTCTTTTATGGGGGTTTGATTCAGAGCCCGAAGAAGGAGCTGGTGATGATGGGGATGAATTCATTGTCAAAAGGAGTGATGATGGACGACCTCTCTTTTTGGCGACAACTGTAGTTTGACTTGCGTTCAAAAGCTCGGAAGCAACATTTACCTGCATAATTTGAAACTAATTGTACGCTCTTATTATCGTACCAACGACAAGCAATCAAGTTGTGCGTTGCTTCATATTTGAGATCGCTTGATCCTCGTCCTCGTTTTTGAAGGTCCTTTTCACTAATTAGAGCACAATTTTTCAATCGGTTGCTTCTAATTGTACCAACGGCCAATATGCCTTTCTCTTTCAGAGCAATCATCAAGCTTATTGACGAAAACCAATTGTTAAAAAACCGTTTGAAATTTTGGTTTACTGGTAAATTGGATGATAAAGATAGAACTATATCTGATAAAATGCCCAAGCCATAGCCATAGTTCTCCTATAGTTCATCCGCAAAGAAAGTTTTAAAATATTTGTTGGGTGAATGAAATCATCCCAATCAAAGTTGGCAAATTTTTCAACCTCAGCTTCAGTCAGACCTTTTGGGCGCATCTTAGAATATGAATTATGTACTTTCGTCTGCGGCGGTTGGTTGTGCATCCGTGGCAGGGGTAGAGCCGGGTTGGTAATCAATGGAGAGTCGGGTGGTCGCTTCGACTCCCTTCCTTTCTTCCGATGGTTATGGTGGGGAATACCTATCTCCGTTGTTACGGCCCTTAAGACACGATAACTAAATTCAATAAGTAGAATGGCTAATGCCGGAGTTTATCATCGAGCTAGTGCTCGTTATTTCGAATCAGAATAAAAACTAAACAAAAGCAAAAGCTAATCCCTGGCCGGGTGCCTGTGGCAGACCGCTGACCTTTCACATTCTGCAGAAGTCCTACGATCGCTCAGCCAGTGAGACAGAGCCGCAGCACATAGTAATGCAATTGCTGGCTAAGCTCTCGGGCCCATTAGGCTGGAACCAATTAAAAGTGGACCATACAATAGTGTCTTAATAATAGTACCAATAAAGAATGATTAATAATAAAAAATGATTAACATTAATAATGATTAATATTAATGAAAGGAATAGCAAATGGCCTGCTCAGCCTACGCTGGGAGTTGGTTGTTAACTACTCCCCCCTTAAATCAGACGCCGTCCTCGGTGACAGCTAATTCGTCGATGGACCTTTGTAAGTGGAATGCCACCCGTCTGCGCCTGCAGTGTTGTTGGAGCAGGATCAAGCCGCATGTGAGGCTAACAGCGACTCCCGCGGCGAACCAAATCTTCGGGGATCCTCCAGCCGACACATCATCTCTGAGCTCCTGCATCAAACGCAGGTTATGCTCGTTCATCCGCTGTAGTAGTGGCAGACTTAGTATGTGATCGTGTCCCGTGATGTTAATTAGAGGGGAGGCCGCAATACCGGGCTCTTATTCACAGAGTAGTTGAGGTTCAGATACACGGAGTCGTTCAGATACACGGAGCCTTCTTCTCGAAAGTGATAAGGTGGGTCCCAACTATAGTTGTTGTGGGACCGTCATCGATAGTAATCTTCGTTAATTTTTCGTTGACGAATATTTCTCCGTCGTCCACAAGGGGTTCCAAATTGCTGGGCCGCGTCCGGCATGTAGCCACCCCGCCTGCATGTAATTGCCTGGCGCAAGTATCGTGGGACGCTTTTGCAAAATGTGGCCAAGTTGGTAGAAGCGCAATCGGAGACTGCTAGGATTATAGTATGGTAGTGTGCGACAGGGAAGAGCAGGACTTTTTTACAAATAAGCTTAACTCTAGGATACTGAACTATGACATGGATAATGACATTAGATTGGAAAATTTTAATCATAGATACATCCATAAGGCTAACTATGGGGACCTCTGTGAGCTGTTCGTCAAAAATAGCCTTTAGCTCATTATGGTTGAAAATAGTAGGGTTTATGACCTGGGTGGGCAAGCCCATGGCTCTTCGGGCTCTCGCGGCTCCCCCCGTTATTCGTAATTTTTGGCGCCAGCAAATCGGGGCAGACGATAGAGTCGCGCNCTCTTTCTCGATGTAGTCTTCGAGAATCTGAAAGCGACATTCTAGTTCTGTTGGGTCTGAGGAAATTGCCCTACTCTGAAACGCAGTTTTAATGCGTAAAATGTCAGCACTGACCCTTTCAAATTTTTGCATACACAATGCCAGGTTTGAGCTGGACTTAATTGCAGATGTTTGCTTTTCTGGCTCCATTTTTATTTATTGAACAATTTAACAATTATGTACCAAAATTTCAAGTATGCTATATGCAATATATTTTTATACCATTTTATACCTTAAGTACAAATGGTATTTAAGTTTGTGCAAAGTATGTAACATGGATAAGGGGAAGCGTTTCCGACCCTATAAAGTATATATATTCTTGATCAGCATCAACAGCCGAGTCGATCTAGCCATGTCCGTCTGTCCGTCTGTCTGTCTGTCCGTCTGTCTGTCCGTCTGTCTGTCCGTCTGTCTGTCCGTCTGTATGTATGAACACGTCGTTCTCGGAGGTAAGAGCTAGAGGTGTAATTCTTTTTGCTTTAGGTCCGTTATATGTGTACGCAGGTCGAGTTTATTTCAAATTTTTGCCACGCCCCTTTCCGCCTTCATAATTTGCATAAAACTTCCTTTTCTTCGATAACTTGGACAAAATAAGAGCTAGAGACCTGTTTCTTTTTGCATTAGGACCGTTTAACTATTATGCAGATAATGTCATTTCCAGATTTTTGCCACGCCCCTTTCCGCCGTCATATTCGCACGGATCGGAAAATAAATATAGAAGATATGGCCAATTAAAGTTTTACCCACTCCTTCCCTAGGCAATGGTCACAAAAACTTTATGTTGATATTTAGAAATAAAAATGTATTTTACTATTTTGATTGATTAATTAAACACGGATTTAGTTTTTATATTATTTTATATTTCATTGGCTTTAAGCTCTTTTCAAGCACGCAACACAACCACACTCAACAGCTATCAGACGCAAAAGAGATCGAGTTACATTTCAATGTGACCTAATTCTAATTATATCAAAATACTTAACAAAGAAAAATACCAAATGTTATTTTTGAATATGGGATATTCAACACGCCCCCTCAAAAATAACATATAGAATAGTAAACAAAATTAAAAAAATTAGTTTCATTATAAACTTAGTCTACTGTGGCTTGTGTGCGTTCTGGGGTAAACAATGTGATCTAGCATTCGCTACGTGGATCAGGGAAAACCCAGAAAAACCTGATCAGACCACTTCTTAACTTAACATAACAATATTTCATACTTCATTTTGTTAAAAAAAATATTTTTAAAGTATCAAACAAAACAATTAAGCAAATAATTCAGTCAGTTTTCGTTATCTGAATAATGCAAATAAAAATAGTGAATTCAATTAAATTAAAAAGGTGTTCTCCATTCAGTCATCTTGCATTCCAATCTTGGTACGTAGTTCATTGAATCTTGCAGCTGGCAACGGCTTGGTAAAGATGTCAGCAAGTTGATTATCTGTGGATATATACTCAATACAAATAACATTATTTTCAACTTGCTCTCTGGCAAAATGATATTTAATATCAATATGTTTGGATCTTTTATGGCAAGTGGGATTGTTAGCAATAGAGATACAACCTTGGTTGTCTTCATTAATTTTAATAGGTCTTTCAAGCTTTATATTAACACTCTCTAGTAAAGATTTTAACCATAAGGCTTCTCTTACAGCTTCAAATAAAGCCATGTATTCTGCTTCAGTTGATGAAGCTGCTACCGAATTTTGTCTTTTGGTATTCCAGCAAATTAGATTCGTATCGAACATTTTAAATAAATATCCCGTTGTACTTTTCCTATCAATATTACTGCCGCCCCAGTCGGAATCTGCAAAACCAACTAAGATATTTTCATAAGAGGGATTTTTCTTAAAAATCAATTTCATATCAATATTTCCTTTCAAATATCTAAGTACCCTTTTTAAGCATTGCCATAGCTCCAAATTATTTTTGCTATTATATCTGCTTAAAATATTTACAGCAGTGGCTATGTCGGGACGTGTACAAAGCATTATGTACATTAAGCAGCCTATAAGATTTCGGCATNTGATTGGCCATTTAGACTGTGGGGTTCAGTTTGTTTAGATAAAGATTTCGGACTTTGGACTTAACGCAAGTTTATGTCCAAGGGATTGGATAAGTGGATAATGGAAATTTTGGGTTATTCGGATAAGTGGAAATTTCCATTAGGATTTGTTTACGGTCAGCAATAAACTCTTTCGGGTGTTCGTGAATATACTTATCAAGAACTTAATAATGAAGTATTGTGAAATACATGGTATGTACTTAGGTCTAGGTTAGACATATTAGAAGTTGTGGGTGTGGATATGTCACTATATATAATTGGATACTCGGCTTTCGGGATTTTCAAACAAATATAATTTTATTTAAATATCACTTAAAGAAAGACACTTGAATGAGTTTACTGATCCCGCGAGTTGGGGGTGAAGAATAAGACAAGTAAGACACTTGAATGAGTTTACTGATAACGCGAGTTGGGGGTGAGGAATAAGACTAGTAAGACACTTGAATGAGTTTACTGATCACGCGAGTTGGGGGTGAAGAATAAGACTGACTCTGCCGGAGTGGCTGAGTTAATAATTTCGGCTCGGCTTAAGAGCTGATCCTCGATGGTTTGGAATTTCAATTCTCTTTGCCGCTCTTTAGCCGTGTGTGATCTGCTTGACCAGACGATGCAACTGTTTAGGGCAGCCGTGGGATTTCCTGAATCCAAATTGGTGCGCCGGTATGTAATTCACTAACTGCGGCAGTTCCATCAGTCGGCTGAGATGGATCCGCTCAAAAACCTTAGAGAAGGTTGCAAGCAAGCTGATTGGGCGATAGGACCCAATAAGCGTAGGGAGCTATCCGCGCACGCTCCATGGCTTAGGGAAGTGCCCTAAGCTAAACGTGGCGTTAAAAATTTTTACTGGGGCAAGGACTCCATTGCGTGGTAAAGATTTCGCCGCTTGATTTTAGATGCCGTCAAGTCCCGGGGACTTTTTTAGTTGTAGGGCCTTCAGTTGCAGAGCGACTTCCTGTGGTGTAGTATGCCTTATGGGGCGAGCCATTTGAGAAGGAGAGTGCAGGAAGGTAGCAACTTCTGCGCGATTATGATCTCCTGTTAGCTCGAATGGCGTAAATGTAGAGGAAAGGCAGCAAAAGCGTTTGCTTTGTCATAATCCGTTTTGAGGCAGTGGCCACTGTAACTCCGGATAGGTGACGGGAATATCGGTTGTCTCTTTATACCTCTATTGAGCTTCCAAATAGGAAATTCACTGTTGTCGTCTGGGCCAGCTCATTCCAGCAAGGTGTCAAAGTATTTCTGTCGGTTTTTGGCTAGCAACCGGTGCAGTCTATTAGTGACGCTGGATAGCGTTTGCTTCATGGCTGGGTCACCTGACGCAATGTACTGTCTTCTAAGGCGCTGCTTCTGGTTCAGTAGAGTGATTGCCTTCGGGCTCATCATCCTAGAACTAGCTTGAAGTGGTGCTGGGGTAGCCTGCCGCGCAGCTTCAGTGGTGAGGGAAGTAATGGACAAAGTGTAGTATTCGTGCTCGTTGTGATTGGTTGTGGGGACGTTGAGTTTAATAGAGGCATCTAAGTGGGCTTTAAAAGCCTCTATGTTAGCGTGCGGTGGCAGATGTTTCGAAACACCTTTGAAAAATTGAGCATTTTCATTTAGCTCAAAGAGCAGAGGTAAGTAATCAGACGATAGTTCAGTAAGTACTTGTGCTGAAATTTGTTGCGGTCTAAAGGCTTTAGAGATGCCGAAGTCAGTAGCGCAAGGAGTGGCATTGGCACGATAGGGGAAGTGAGTAGCTTCACCAGAGGCTACAATACCCTCGTCAGCCTTAAAGGTAGGATGGCTGTCTCCACAGTCTCTGCAGATGTAGAGTAGCGGTGTGTCCATACCCCTGACATCTCTGAAATTGTACAGGTCCAGTTTGCTAACGAGGCTTTTCCCAGATGACGTTGTTCTTACACACAACAAGAATATTTTTGACGAGCTTGTTGCTGTCCGCCTTCTTCAGGCAACTGGTGATGGTGGCAAAAGATTACTTTGTTGAGAAAATACTTGGCCACCGACCAGTAAGCATCCGAGGAAATGCATTGAACAGCAATTTCCCCTGTGTTTAGGGGCTTGACAGAGTAAGAGTCTCCGATCAGAGTGTCCAGTTCCCTGAAAAACCCAGTGAAGTCGGTCACTTCAGGAACCATGATCCTTGGAACCAGTTCCCTGAAAAACCCAGTGAAGTCGGTCACTTCAGGAACCATGATCCTTGGAACCTTTTGTGGCGGCAGGTTGTTCCGTAGATGTCGACTGCAAGGAAGATTTACTCTTTTTAGCGGAGCGACTTAGCTTTCGACGTGCAGGACCTATTATCTTCGTCGGCAGTCTCGACCTCATCACTGTGGTGTTCGATCACCTCCATGCCATCCTCGTCAGCCAGGAGTTAGAAGCTATTCTTGGAATTAGGTAGCTTCCTTTTGACGGTTGTAGGCGAAAGGTGTAACGAACGTGCCGTGTGTTTCTAAGGTTGGGTACAGTGATCTGCCGCGATCCCTATGTCTACTTGGGGGTCGGCTTGGCTCAGTCGAAAGGGGCGTGGGTGTGGGCACGGCAGCCGAGACCAGGCTCGTTACTGATTATCGTCGTAGACAGAGCCGAGGGAGTTGGGAAGTAAGGGGGTTAGGAGGAGGCCGATCCTTGGGTGGGTGGTCCTACTGACCTGCCACTGGAAGGACTGGGTGTTGTGGTCCTTCTCTGGACCCTCCCTACCATGTAGACTACCATGAATGAGGCGGTCGACCCATATCCGTTCGCCATGATCAGAGCCAGAGAACTGCAGCAACTCCCTTTTTTCCAACTCATACTCTATTATCACTCGCACTCGCGATTAATTTCTTCAAAACAAATCAAATCCCTTCATACACTCACTCTCTTCAAGTGCGATTCACACTCTCTACTCTCTTGCCACCAAAAAGAAGGAGTTGTCCCGAAAAAAATAAAAACAGAAATGGTTCATAAAGAAAAGAAGTACATGGTATCTCGTTGTCGAGAAATCTCGACTACAGCGTTCCTACTTGTTTCTTCTGCGTGAGGGTGGTATTCTGCCAGGCAACAGCGGGAATCGGGTTAGCAGGAATATTGGTAACACCTGCCTGGCACCTCTTTGTTGGGCCTTGTAATTGTGAAAATTAGGCTGCCCGATAAAAAACGGCAAAGGCGGCAAATAAAATTGAACAGCGCAACCAGTGAGAGGACTCCCTCCTTGACCGTGCTGGGCTTGCTCAGCGGGTCGGGGTCTCGCACAAATTTATTTGTGTGTTTTGCAGCCCGCCCACAGTGACAGCTGATCGCTTTATTAATTAGTCGCCGCCTGGTTGCAGAGTGGCCCTCGTCTCGTGGCGTTGGTCCCCTACTTCGTCCCTTGTCCGGTTTCGCCGTTAACCCACGAACGCCAAGGAAGCAGGTCAGGATCGGCCAGCCAGGCTGGGTCTCCGTTAACCGCTGCGTTCCGGCTCTGGTGCGCGTTTTCGCCTAGCAACTGGTGCGCGTTTTCACCGTCCCGTGTCTCGTTCACCAGGGGTGTCGTAGTCAGGCTCGCACCGGCCGAAACTGGCTCGCCGTTAACCCACGAACGCCCAGGAAGCAGGTCAGGATCGGCCAGCCAGGCTGGGTCTCCGTTAACCGCTGCGTTCCGGCTCTGGTGCGCGTTTTCGCCTAGCAACTGGT
>JAJJHQ010007202.1:611204-627669 GCA_021223825.1 Drosophila ironensis | reverse complement strand
CTTTCTTGGCACTGAATAAAGTCAGTTATTCAACGAGTCTCCCAAGCGCAAAAAAAACCAAAAAAACAATGCATTCTAAAAACCATTCGGATCCCGAATGTATAGTTGTTGAAGAATGTCAGCAGAGGTCTTATGATGTACCCACCCTCGGTTCGATGGTTAAAATTCCCATTAAAAAATAACCAACACCTTAATCCTCTCATGCCCAAATGAAAATGGGCGTGGCTAAAAATTTATAGTTATGTATGATACAGCTTGGAAATCCAGTGCTGCATAACCTACATCTTCCTATTGTTCCCCATTCCAGCCAATGATTATAACCATCAAGACGTAGTGATTTTGCTGGGTCTGCAACATAAGCTCTTTTATAGGGGTTTGATTCAGAGTCCGAAGAAGGAGCTGGTGATGATGGAGCGGATGATGATGGAGCTGGTGATGATGGAGCTGGTGATGATGAAGCTGGTGATGATGGGGATGAATTCATTGTCAAATGGAGTGATGATGGACGACCTCTCTTTTTGGCGAGAACTGTAGTTTGACTTGCGTTCAAAAGCTCGAAAGCAACATTCAATTGGAAATTTTTGTTTTTTTTTTTTTATTAATATATTTTTATTTGTAATCTATCCTTAGGATAATAAACAAATTTTTTAATGGGTATAATCATGGCAGGACTGATTGCGCTTCAGTAAGTACAATCAGTATACATTGTTATGGACCAACTTGGCCCTGTGTGAGTTTTTATCGGGCGATCCGGCTTGCTCATTCGGGTCGCGGGTTCTCCAACCCGTCTGCCCCTCACACATAACAATAAATTTGGGTCTTCCCCTTTCAGGGCCGACCCGAACAACACAAGACGCTGCACAGACAATGTCAACTCGTCCACGACATACATACACGACGATCAGACACAATTGACAAAAACAAATCAAAGACAAAAAAAAATGACTAACTCAACACAAATCAAAACAAAAGAAAACAAACATCTATGGCACCAAAACGTCTGACTCCACCGGGCGGAGATGGGTACCCTCCACGGGATCCTCCTGCTGTTGCTGAAGCATTGGTGCGTTCCCCTCCCGACCGTGACACCACGCCTGCACCTTCATGTTGTGGCGTGTGTTCCTATTCCTTTGATAACCTTGCCCTGATTGCTTTAGCTCACATTTCCACGAAAGGAAACCTACTCCATATTAATATTTATTTGTTCCTCGTTATAATGTCTATTTATTTCGCTTAAAACTTATTACACCTCCTGATCAGCTTTGACCCTGCCTAAGAGCTCTTAAGGTAATCTCCACCAAAATCAAGGATGGACAATTGTTTACAAGGAAATTAGGAAATAATTATAAATAAATAAATAAATAACATTAATTAATAGATCGAACAAACAAATAAATACATCTAATAAATTAACAAATAAAGCGTGTCGGTCCTCCTTTGCCTATCTTGGCGGGGTCTACTCTAATGGGGCCTATCCTGGCCGTTACTCTGGCGTCTCGGGGCCGTGGAGTTCCCACTTTGAGTTATTATCCGTAATAATCCGGGATCTGCTTGGCCGACGCCTCAGGGTCACCTTGCCAGTCCCTCGGGTCAATGGCCCGCGCCAATGCACAGTGGTTCCTCTAGAGGCCAAAATTCAAAAAAAATGATAACGACGAATAGAAAAAAATATCACGCAAATTGTCTCTAAAATGTTCAAACTTCTTGATGGCAAGCCACTTTTTTCTGGGAATCTAACGGGACTTTCTAAAAATAGAATGCAAAGTGTGATCATGTGTTCATTTTTGCAGCACAGCTGTACTAAGCAAGAATTTTATCAAAACAAAATTGCGATTCAAAGTGGTCAAACGTTTGACATAGTGATCCGATTTTCATTATTCAAAATGCATTTTAAAGTTGAAGGTATTTACTTTAAATGTATATATCAAGAATTAAATAAATCCAACAAATTTTTTAGTGAAATTAACAAAATCGATTTAATTATTTTTTTAGTATTTTGTGAACGTCTTTTTTATGTTTACCTAAAGTTTTAGTTATGTTCCCCCCCGATTCCCCCATAGATATTATGTTCATTGTATTAATCAGAGTTTTTACTTAATAAAAATGTTTAAGTCAGCTGCAGAAACTTGCAGATGTGTGTGCAACAATCAATAATCTAACACCTCTTCTTATTTCTTCAAGGTCAAACCTGTCCAGCAGAGCCCTTGTTTTTGTTTTGTGTGTTTGTCTTCGTCTTTACTTGTGGTTTACATTGTGTATAAAACTACGTAATATTTAAAAATTGTTGTTTTTAACTTTTAATTTCATAGGCGACATGAGTCGGTGTGTGTTCGCACGCCTACATATTTTTAATATATGGTGCTCCAAAAAAGGCACACACGCTGGAAAATTACGACAGGTAGTTGCTGACGTCCAACAAAATTTGGTAAACAACGGCTTTAGAGATGAACTGAATGCGTGTATTCAACCAATTGAGTACATTTGCAAAAAAATTGTTGATTTTTGGATGCGTTATAAACGTAAGAAATCTTCTATTTTACAATATGAGTCTGATTGGCTGACTATGACGGAGTCAATTTTATTGAAAAATACAATAAATGTACCCAAAGAAAATGCGGAAAGTGCTTCACGGGGCCGTAAAAAAATAAATTTTATGGAGTCTTCAAAGAGGACTAAGCGTCGGCGTATAGCTCAGCTGGTCGATTTTGATGAGACCGCTGTCTCTGCATTACGCAACGAAAACCAAACCCAAAATGTATTGCCAGCGGATCCCACAGAAGTCATTTCTCTTTTAATGGAGACCGGAATGACCAAACACCAATATTTGTTGATTCGGAATTTTGTAAACAGCAAAATATTATTTGATTTTTTTCCCAGCTATAAATGCATTTTAAGTTCTAAAAAAGATAGATATCCTGACAACATATCTGTAGACGAATCCTACGCAGAAGTCGAACTTCAAAGCTTGTTAAATAATACAGCCTCGAGCATAATTGAGCTTCAATCTAATGTTATTGAAACAATTGCAGATGATTCTGTTGCTCATCTGTTATTAATTGGAAAATGGGGGTTTGATGGAAGTACGGGCCATAGCGAGTACAAGCAAACGTTTTCCAATAATGATGTAGACGACAAAAGTTTATTCGTTACATCTTACGTACCTCTTCAACTTATTTCAAAAACTGATCAAAGAGAAATTTGGAAAAACCCTCGGCCTTCGTCAACTCGTTATTGCAGACCAATTCGATTCCAGTTTAAAAAAGAGACGACCGAAGTATCAAAATCAGAGGAAATATACTTTAAAGAGAAAATAAATTTTCTAATACCTACAGAATTATGTGTCCAAAAAAGAAAAATATTCGTTGAGCATAGCTTACAATTAACTATGGTAGATGGAAAAATTTGTAACGCTTTAAGTGAATCGCACTCCACTAAATGTTATATTTGCGAAGCAAAGCCAACGGAGATGAACAATTTGAATGAATGTTTGGACAAAAAGGTATCATCAAAATATTTCGAGTTTGGATTATCTCCACTGCATGCAAAAATAAGATTCTTTGAATACTTTCTTCACCTTTCTTATAAGTTAGTCATAAAAATGTGGCAAGCCAGAGGGCCCCAACAAAAACAAAAAGTTTTAGAAAGAAAGAGAGAAGTTCAACGGGATTTTCGAGATAAAATGGGCTTAATAGTGGACCAGCCTAGAGATGGTGGCAAAGGAACATCCAACGATGGCAACGTAGCGAGAAAATTTTTTTCGAATCCTCGGTTGTCTGCAGAAATTACAGGCCTTAATGAAAATTTGATTCATCGTTGTTCCACCTTACTGCAAGCTTTGGCATCGGGACACAAAATCAACGTACACAAATTTAATGAATATGCCCTCGATACTGCCAAAGGGTTAATCAAGGAGTATCCCTGGTACTATTTACCTGCGACGGTTCACAAGGTGCTTATTCATGGATCTGCCATTATAGAGCACGCAATTGTTTCAATTGGAGAGCTCTCGGAGGAAGCTGCAGAGGCGAATAACAAAGAAATAAAGAAATGCAGACTGAATCATACCCGCAAAATGTCGCGAATACTTACAAATACAGACATATTAAATTATTTGCTTTTACGGTCCGACCCATATATTACTGGGCAGAGAAATATTGAAAAAAAGAACAATTTAAAATTATTTCCCTCAGTTAATAGTTTGCTTGACGAGACATCCTAATATTTTTGTATTATTTTGAAGTTAAAACCATTGTAAATTTTGTTTAGTACATAAATGGCTCATAAATTGTTATTGTTTAATTATTTCTTAAATTTTATTGTTTGGGGTTCATTGGTTGGCGGATTTTTTCAACTACAAACACTATTTACGAAGCTTGGTAAAACTTTCAGCCCTCTATTGCCATTAAAAGCATTTTTGGCCGCGGCTCCATACAAGCGGAACCACTGTGCAATGGTTCAATGTACTTAACCCCAAAAAACCCCGAATTGTTCCGCCGGCACTGGTCCGTCACAGTCGGGTCTGGAATGAATAGCCTTATTTTCCATCCAGGCTCCACTCCCTACCTCGACCACTCACCCTCTTTTTTTTCCCAACTGGGCGTCGTCCCGTGCAGGCGTATTAATAGTATTTTCCTCTTGTCCTAGGGTCACAAATATTTTTTTACTGCTTGGCTCTTTTCTTTGACTTCCCGCTTGCTTTCTTCACTTCACGTTACTCTTCAACTTTTCAAATCTCCACTCCCCCAGAGTATCTCACCACACCTCCTATTCCCGATAGGCGGTGTCCCCACTCCCCCCATCGATAGTCTAGTGGCCATAACATCCATCAGGGTACGCCATGGTCCATCTAGTGTTGAAGGCTGGTGGCCAGATCCCACTTCTGATGTCGAATCATGATCGTTGTTGTTGTTGTTGTGTACATATTCCATTTTTGCGAAGAAGATGGCTGGAACAGCAGCAAACGAAAACGTGGTGGGGGTTGTGGAAGTAGAGCAGCGCGCACGAGGAATAATTTAAATTAATTTAATTTATTTAAATGCTGGTGCTGCCCATCGATGCCACCAACCAGTGGTACCATACATTACATAAATACCCGGTTCTCAGTTTCTCAGATTGGCGTTTTGATCTGCTTGTAAGTTGGTCACTCTATTTTTCAGTGGCAAAGTTTACTTCCTAAGTCGCTGCGAAACAATTCATTTGTCGTCGAGCGCTTGAGCTGTTAGCTCCTTCTCCCAACCGTTCTTTAGTATTAAATAAGTTTTTTTTTATTTTAAATATTTTAATTACATTTTTTTTGGGCTATTCCTCTTCACGGATTCCAATTCGTCAAAGTATTTTTATTCTAAACTATGCTTCTCTTCCATACTTTTCGTGGATTCCCCACCGTATCTTTTTTTTAATTAAGTTTTTTTTTTAGAACATAAGGTTTTCTTATACTTTTATTTTTTTTTACTTTGTCCATCGTTCTTCAAAGGTCCGGAGTATGCATCTTTTTCGGAGTTTTGGGCACAGAAGGTTCCAAGCCATTGTCTGATGGACAATGGTTCCATGTGATAGAGCGAGCGAGCGAGCGAGGTACATTCGCTGTTCAGGTGTCACCTTCGGAACTGCGCAGGCCTTCGCTATTGAGTTTGAATTGGCGGTCTTTGGTTTGCGCCCTGGACCACGGCCCGCTTTTCAAACGGGGGCATTTTCATATTAATCTGATTTGAGACATATTTTATTTGGTGCGTTTTTGAAAAGGCAACCAGTTTCATATTGATCGATGGCCTTCGTTTTGGTACAGGATCAGCCCGCGGGCGTTGCGATGCCGGCAGTGTGGCCTCTCGACGGAAATGGTTTTTCCCCTTCCAGTGTGATATGGCTTATGGCAATTGTTGCCCAGGCAGCAGCGATCAATGTTGCTGCATATGTTGGTTTGTCGCTCACGGCGCAGCAGGTTTCTCAAGTGGACCTGGATCGGACTGTCTTCGGTTCCTCGGGCCAAAGCGGAGTGATAAGATAGATAATATAAGATTTGTTGGTGTTCTTAAAAGTCGAGGGATGTAAATGTTGCATTGGGTTTTTTCGTAAATGCAACACATCCTAGCTTTCGTTTTCGCCCAGCAAGCAATTTGAGCGTTTTCTGACAGTTTTTTGATAGTTTCTTATGAGCATTTTATATCATAAGATTCCGAAACGAGCAGTTTTTCCCATGAAAACGGTTGCACTTAAAAGAGGTCAATGTCTGAGTCTAATATGACCCGTTTTTGGTAAAGAAATAAGGTCTTTCACCCGCCTAAGCAAGCTTTGAAAACGCACAGAAAATGATTTAAAAGTATCGTTTTTAGGCACTTAAATCGCCAAGAAAAAGGTTTATTTCAAACACTTAATTGAAAAAGAATGTTTCAACAGCGATCCTTATTCTTGTCATAGCGTTGCTTCTCATATTCAGCACTATTCTTTATATTTTGCAAGGCCTTCGATCTAACATGTTCAATGTCAATGTCCACTTCTTCTACCATTGGCATCATGCCCAATGGTAGAAGAATGCATCATGCATCATGCCTCTTTACCAATTAATAACTCTAATGGACTAAGCTTTGTGACTCTATTGGCCGTGCAATTCATGGCCAACTGCACTTCTTTCAAGGCATCCTGCCAAGATCGCTTGCTTGTCTCAACTGCCGTCAACATTGCTTTCATGGTACTCATAACGCGCTCAACCTGTCCATTCGCCCGGCTTGCACCGGTCGCTATCAGATGCAAATCAATTTTTTGTGTTAAGCAAAATTGCCTAAAATCACCACTCGCAAAACTGCGACCTTGATCGGCAATGNTTGTACTTAAAAGAGGTCAATGTCTGAGTCTAATATGACCCGTTTTTGGTAAAGAAATAAGGTCTTTCACCCTCCTAAGCAAGCTTTAAAAACGCACAGAAAATGATTTAAAAGTATCATTTTTAGGCACTTAAATCGCCAAGAAAAAGGTTTATTTCAAACACTTAATTGAAAAAGAATGTTTCAACAGCGATCCTTATTCTTGTCATAGCGTTGCTTCTCATATTCAGCACTATTCTTTATATTTTGCAAGGCCTTCGATCTAACATGTTCAATGTCAATGTCCACTTCTTCTACCATTGGCATCATGCCCAATGGTCTTGCCTCTTTACCAATTAATAACTCTAATGGACTAAGCTTTGTGACTCTATTGGTTGTGCAATTCATGGCCAACTGCACTTCTTTCAAGGCATCCTGCCAAGATCGCTTGCTTGTCTCAACTGCCGTCAACATTGCTTTCATGGTACTCATAACGCGCTCAACCTGTCCATTCGCCCGGCTTGCACCGGTCGCTATAAGATGCAAATCAATTTTTTGTGTTAAGCAAAATTTCCTAAAATCACCACTCGCAAAACTGCGACCTTGATCGGCAATGATACGAGTGGGTACCCCAAACATACAGATAGTGGACTTCAATGCCTCTATGCAACTATTAGTGTCGAGGCTAAGAGCGTGGTGTAGATGAACATATTTAGTGAAAGCATCTATTTGCACTATCACGTATTCTTTGATGTCATTTTTGCCACTCAACTTGCCACTTATATCCATGTGCACGGTAAGCCATGGTATGGAGACTTTGGGTATGGGGTGTAGTTCTATTTGGGCCTTTCCCGACGTTGACTTTGACAGCTTGCAGGTGATGCAATTCTCAACAAATTTTCGCACATATTTCGACATATTTGGGAACCAATACTGCGTATACACCTTATCTAGTGTTTTCTCCCATCCCAAATGCATTATGGCCTCATGTACGTGATTAATCACAGACCACCTAAANTGTGTTTTTATTGTACGCCGAATAGTTTGCGCCGAAACTGCCTTCCCATGATCGGCAAAGAGTTCAGCCGACAGTTCTGGAGCACTAACTCGAGGATTTTTTTTAATTTTCCTCACTATTTTGGCTTCTTCGCGATCCGTTAATTTTTTCGGCTGTCCTTTTTGCTTAATTAGTGACACTCTTCCTTCGTTTTTGAAGCGTCGGACGATGTCACCGACTGTGTTAGCCTTCATATCAAGGATTTCGGCAGTTTTGTGGAGTGAATTGGACCGTCGTATACACCAAACGCCGATATCATCAATATCAGATTTAAAGGAACGGCTTAAAGAAGAATGGGCGAAAATTGGCGGCGAATATACAAAAAAAATTATTAAAAATAAGCCAAAACGCCTAAGCGATACCATTAAAAATAATGGGTATCACACAAAATATTAGGATATATTTAATTTTTAAGATAAAATCGTTTTTTCTTGGGTCTATAAGGAAAAACCGAATATTAAAGTAACGTACATTTTTGAGTTGTTATTCGTTTTTGTTAAATTTTAGTTTTAATTTAAAATAAATTACTTATGTATATATATCTATGAAAAGGTAATAAAAAAAGCTTTAATTTTGCATTTAAAAGGGAAATATCCTTCCAAAGTTCTTGAACCTCAGCAATCGTCTCTTCGCGAGTTCTTGTTAGATTAATATTTCTTTTACGCACTGTATATGCCCACACATTTTCGATTACATTCAAATCGGGACTCTGGGGTGGCCAATCTAATAAATTGACGTCCAAATCCCTTAAGAAATCCATTATCATTTTGGCTTTGTGACAAGGAGCATTATCCTGTTGCAGGATAAAGTCTTGTCCGATAAGCCTGTCACCGGAGGTGAATGCGTGATCATTTAGGACATATAAATACTGTCCTTTATTCATCGTGCCATTAATGGGTATCAAATCGCCGATCCCGTTAAAACACACACATCCCCAAAACATAACAGACCCTCCACCATGTGGAATTCGTTCGCATACTGGTCTTTGTATAAATTCTATGACTACAAATGTTTGAATAATATTCAAAAATAAAAATAAAGGAATCGACTTCATTTCAAGTATAGATATGAAATTTTTTGTTGATTTAAATTAATCATAACGTAACGCATATTTTCCAGTGTATTTAATATCAATTGATACATTTTTTTGACAAAAAAAGTTCAATAAATTTCTTGCCGAGTATGGACAATTTTTGGTCACTTACCGAAAAGGTCGACCTCTTGGCGACGACAGACTGTGGGACACTCGTAAATGTTAATTACACTCATTCTTACTGCATTAAATTTTTCATTATTCAGCGAGCTACACCAATTTTTTTTTTTTTTAATATGCGGTTCTCCCTTTTTTTCCGGTGTAGCTTCCAATTAGTCTCCTTCCTTATCATTGCACTCGCGTCATTCTCACAACTAAACTTCTGATTTCTCACCCTAGAAAAAAAATTGGTTCGCCATCGTTCTAACTAATTGCACTTATATTATCATTTGGCTAAAATAATTTTCACATTATTTTATGCTTTAATTTAAAAATTTATTGGTCTCCTATCCAACTGAAATCTCCACTATCTCTTTTTCGTGTTCCGCATCCTCCTTGTTGGCAAGTGCTCCGTTCCTTTATTTCCAGCACGCGATCTTTTGCGCATCACTGGCGAGATCCGAACACTGTACTTTTTCGGGCTCTCCGGGTTTCTCTTTTGGGCTCCTCTTCCTAACGGGCCTGGTTAACCCCGTTCGCTCCTCACGCGCCAGCTCTGTTGAAAGTGAGTGCTGGCCGGCGGGGAGGTGGTACTGGGCCACGCGGTTTCCTAGACCCGTTCCTGACGGGTCTGGCCAATCACGTTTACCACTGGGGATGCTCCGCTGGACTCTGCGAGTTTTATATTCTCCCGATTAAATTAAATTAAAGTTACGTCGCTAAAGACGCCGTTATTTTGCCATAAATAGAAGATACGCTGGAGACTTACTTTGGCATATCGGGGCTTTGAATTTTTCTATATACGTACCTACACTGCGAGAAATGGCTTACTGAAATTAACAAGAAAGAATATATCAAATTTCAACTTCTAAACAAATGTTCAAGCCTCGAAGCCAAATTTACTCTCAACACGCCATTACTTAATTTTAATAAATTTTAGCTTAAAAAAATTCCAAATGAGGTTAGAGGTTCCCGGGGTTTCATTTTCTTCGATGAGTCTGTTGACGGAAGGTCCGAAAACCGGATTATGGGTGATCCAGGCGCGATAGTGATTTTATGGATCCTCTTAAATTCCCATGGCTGAGACTCGGTGCCCTATGATTTCGGGCTGGGCGAAGGGGCCGGACTACCCCCAGAACAAAAAAATCCCGGATGTTATTGTACTCCGATTAGCACTATTCAAATTGCATACCTACCCCAGAGATCCAGCCCCTCGAATTTCTGGGTAAAATTGGCGGCTGACCGAGCATGCAATGGCTACTAGCGCCGCTTGGATATTTAGGTAATTAACCAGGTCCCAATTTCACATAATCGACCTAATCTGGAAAGTGTGACAGACAGGACATACAAACGGCATTGCGGCGACGTTACGAGCTGACTGGGGCCATTGAGTTTTATGCCGCAAAAAAAAAACTGGAGAAGGATTTGGAACAGTCATTCCGTAAAAAAATTGATCGCATCAGATCTCCTAACCACGAGCGATAGCTATATTGCGAGTGTCCGGGTTATAGAAGGCGGTCTCTGGAGCTTCAAGCAGTTCATGTACCCGTGCGGCCACGCCCGAGAATGGGATTAGCTGAGCACTTGGTTCATGCGATGTTCTTCTGCCAAAAAAATTAAATTTAGAGCATAAAATTCGCACAGTCATCTACTTACATATTGTCAATATTACGAGTATATGGGAGGTTTCAGTACGTAGACGCCGAAAGGTGAAATGTATAAGTTAACAAAGCAGCGGGATCCAAGACGAAGGCACGGTGACGAACTGCAGATAACCGACGGGCGCTGGTCGGCGGCTGTTATCTGCGCGACATAGGGTACGACTAAGCTCTCCCTCTCTTATGTTAATTAGTTCTGAGCTGGCCGCCAAGCATTAAAGGCATCTCTTCCAAACCCGTTTGTGTTATCCTATTTAATCACCGCGGGAGCAATAGCTGGAGCCACGACCCGGCTACCAGCTTAGAAGAAGACGGTCAACAGCATTATTGTCACTGATCCTGGCCACCACCTGGCCTCGATCGATTCTCTGTCTCACCCTACGAGTGCAGAAGCATCCTCCAAATGAACAAAAAAAAATAGCCAAATGCCTCGTCATCTAATCAGTGACGCGCATGAATGGATTAACGACGGACGTCAAATCGAGGCGGAGAGCTAAGTTTTTCGCAAAAAATCAATGTTATTCCATTTGCGCTTGTGAAGCACGTGGTGCAAATTTTCCACTGCAAAAAAAAAAGAGTGAGTACATACTTCTGGGGTGCACGGTTTTTCTTCTTTTCGTTGCATACCGTTGAAGCGCTCACCAAAGGAACCATAGCAGCTAGGCGTTGCAAAGGCGAAATGTCTGAAAGTGAGCTCTCGGCGAGTAGCCTGACGAGCAGTCGCGCCAGCAGCGTAGCAGGTGAGACAAAGAATCGCCGCCGGAGTCGAAAATCGAAGGCGAGCTCAATATTTGCGCCGACACAGGCGAAGTTATTGGCCCTGCCTAACGAGGGAAAGCCGGAGCCAGTGCGATAGAGGAGATGGAGTTCTCCTCTTTAGAGATCCCTTCAAACGCCGCCGGCTTGACAGCATTGTCAAGGACGGAGCTGATGGCGTCCTCGAGGAGACGGCGAAAATCAAGGAGACTTTTGTATCATTGATCATTGGGATGAACATTGATCCCACGCAAGCTATGTCGCTGATGGGATGCATCGGTCGATACGACGGCATTGTGCAGGCGCTTATGACGCGCAACGCAGTGCTAGAGGAGACCGGCAAGCTGCGAACGATGATGCCGACGCCACCACTGCCGGTTCAGATGCCAGCTGTATCAGCTGTGGTACCCCGGGCACCTGTTGGGTATGCATCCGCATATCCCAGCCGCCCTCCGCTGCTCCAGTTCCCGCGCCGCGAAAACCACGTGACACGTGGTCGGCTGTGGCGCTGACCAAGGACCTTAAGCTCTCGGGCAAGGAAGTTGGCAAAAAGGTGCGCCGGGAGATTGCACCTTCGCTGGGAGTTCGCCTGCCCGAGGTGAGAGGGCTAGCGCGTGACGGAGCCATTATCCGCACCCCCTCGTCAGGAGAAATTAAGCGGGTAGTGGCGAACAAGAAGTTCGGCGAAATTGGCCTTGAGGTCAGGCAGAACTCTGCGCAACGGCCCAAGCTGATTGTGCAAGAGGTCGCAACCCAAATAGCACCGGAGGAGCAGAGTTGTACGCCAACAACCGCCGTTAGCACATCCTGGAGGCAGAGTCCCGGAAGTCGGTCCACTTGGAAACCAAGTGCTAACAAGGGTGAATGCTAGACATTAATGCTTAGCTTCATCCAAGCAAACTGTGGTCGAAGCCGAGCCGCGACTATTGAGCTCGCGGTCCGGCAAAGGGAATCCAGATGCCTGTTTGCACTGCTTCAAGAGCCATACGTTGGCAGCGGCACGAAGGATGTGCTGCCGGAGGGAATGCGGATATACACCGACCGTAGGAAAAAGGCAGCCATACTCGTGGATCACCAGGATGTCATCTGCATGCCGATGGAGCTCCTCACCACCGATTATGGCGTATGCGTGAGCGTAAAAGGAAGTTTTGGATCAATCTTTGTTCTGTAACTGCCAGTTCAGTACCGAGCTAGAGCCGTACCGCAGGTACATGGATGCGGTCCTGTTGCAAGCCAAGAGAACCCCCGATATCCTGGGACTCGACGCGAATGCAGCATCCCCCCTGTGGCATTGCAAACTCCCTCGGAATCCCGAAGGACAAGCTAATTACAGCCGGGGTGAATTACTGTCTGAGTAGATGCTGGCGAATGAAGCCGTTGCCCTAAAGCAGCCTAGCCCGGTGTTCCCGTTCGATATCTACCGCACGCCTAGCGATATCGACGTGATACTTGCCAACTATGCAGCATCGATGTGGGCCACATTCGAATGGAGAGTGGACGAGTGGGAGTTGAGTGATCACAATATGATCACGGTTGTGGCAACACCAACGACCACAAGCACAGTTGACAGCTTAGCTCCTGTGCCGCCCTGGAACATCTCTAATGCTCGCTGGCAGTTATTTGAACGAGAGATGGTGGTTCGAGCAGACGATATTCCGGAAGATTTCTCACAGTCGCCGTTGGTCCAACAGGTTTCGACCCTGCGCGGCTTGGTTCACGATGTTTGTGACCTTGCTCTGGCAGGCGGACGCCGAGATCGCCTAGGAGAAGGAAGCCAGGCTGGTGGACCGCCAGCCTTAATATGGTCAGACGCGAAGTTAGGAGACTTCGCCGCCGGCTTCAAAACGCTCGTCGTCACGGAGACGATGATTCGGCTGATCTGCTTACGGTCGCGCTGAGGCAAGCCCCAGCCGATTGTAAAAAGATCATCCTGAAGGCGAAGGAGGACAGCTGGAAGCGATTCGTGGGAGAAAACGCACACGTTCCCACAAGCACACGTTGGGGGCGCGTCTACAAGATCTGCCGAGGACGCAGAAAGTGCAAGGAGATTGGGTGTCTTCGCGTTGATGGCGAGGTGATCTCCGATTGGAGTGACTGTGCGCGTGTGCTCCTCCGTAACTTTTTCCCAGTTGTGGAGTCCGATGCACCGATTTCCAGAGCGAAGAGTATACCACCGACCCTCGAATAAGTCGAGGTTGATGCGTGTGTCGGCAGGTTGAAGAGCAGGCGCTCTCCCGGCATGGACGGCATCAATAGCACGATCTGCAAAGCAGTGTGGCGTGATATACCTCAGCACCTGACGGCGCTATATTCCCTATGCATCCAATGGGGTTTCTTCCCCCGAGAGTGGAATTGTCCACGTGTGGTGGTGCTACTCAAAGGGCCCGAAAAGGATAGGTGCGAACCCTCGTCGTACCGAGGGATATGCCTGTTGCCGATATTTGGCAAGGTGCTCGAGGCAATCATGGTTGATCGTGTGAGAAAAGTTCTTCCGGATGGATGCAGATGGCAGTTCTGATTCCGCCAAGGACGATGTGTCGACGATGCTTGGAGGCACGAGCTGTGTCGCCGCCAGCCCGGCGCGATATGTGCTCGGCATTTTCGTCGACTTCAAGGGAGCGTTTGACAATGTCGAATGGAGTGCTGCATTGCGCCGGCTCGCCGACTTGGGATGCCGAAAGTAGAGCTTGTGGCAGAGCTTCTTCTCAGGCCGAAGCACAGTGATCCGAAGCAGTTCTGGAACAGTAAGCGTTCCGGTAACTAGAGGTTGCCCGCAGGGATCGATCAGTGGCCCTTTTTTTTGGGATCTGCTGATGGACGTCCTACTTCGGCGCCTCCAGCCATACTGCGCTTTAAGCACGTATGCGGATGATCTGCTGCTCCTTGTCGAAGGCAACTCCCGAGCCGTGCTCGAAGACAAAGGTGCGCAAATGATGTCCATCGTAGAAGCGTGGGGTACGGAAATCGGTGTTACCGTTTCCACCAGCAAGACGGTGATTATGCTGCTCAAGGGTGCCCTCGCGCCCACCCCGTTGGTGAGATCAGCAGGAGCAAATCTCCCATATGCCGGTACCTTGGCATCACGGTCAGCGCGAACATGAATTTTCTCATGCACATCAACGCCAGCGAATGACCGGAGTCGTTGGAGCATTGGCGCTTGTGCTGCGAGCCGACTGGGGATTCAGTCCTCGCGCCAGGCGGACCATATATGCTGGACTCATGGTGCCCTGCGCACTATTCGGTGCCTCGGTGTGGTATCTCGTTACGCCACGGCAAGTTGTAGCCAGGAGGCGACTTCTTGCCTGCCTGAATGCCTTCAGTCGGAGTGGCAGAGCAGATGGGATGACGCTGACTCACCCGGCCGGGTGACCAACAAATTCATCCCAGATGCCTCATTTGCCTACCGGAATCCAAATTTTGGATTTTCGATGCGCGCTGGATTCTTGCTGACAGGGCATGGGTCGTTAAACGCATTTCTGCACAGGAGAGCGCTCAGCGACACTGCTGCATGCTCATGTGGCGATCCTAATGAGGACTGGGAGCACATTTTATATGCTTGCCCCTCTATGGGCTCCGCTCTTCCCCACGCTGCTCTCCGGGGCTCTGCTCTCCCCCACGCTTCTCTTCTGGGCTCCGCTCTTCCCCGCGCTTGTCCCGTTAGGCGTGGGCTTTCCTCTCTTCCGTCTATGTTTACAACTTTACTTACATGCTAATCTACATATATATTTAACGTTCTATTCAACCTCCACCTTACGTCAACTAAGTCGTGCTTCTAATCCGATTTATAACTTAATATTATTACTTATTTTGTGGGATCCCTTAGGATCCTCACACTTCCCCCTATCTTCCTCAGGCGGAAAATTCCCTTTTCCGCCGCATCACTAACTACTTTGTTCACACCAGCTGGCACCTATCGGTGCTTCAGCGCTCCTCCCCGAACTTAACAGTACGCCTTAACAGCCGCTCTGGAGTCGATGAATTTCGGACCTGGCAAGGGCGGAAAAAAGTGCCCTCTCCCAGGGGAATTAAAAGTAATCTGATTTATATATACTTCGCGCCGCGAACCACAAAGCATCCGACTGCTACACTCCTGCGACTGCACCAATCCTCCGAGTGCAATAGCATCAATACAGCAACAACCGTAAAATCAACAACCCAGACTCCGACGTTCGCCGGGCCCTCAACGAAGATGCCGGCTCCATCCCCTATCACCGTGCCAGTAGCCGCTCCCGCAGACTCCGAGGGAGCCCGCTTCCAACCGACCAAGGAAGATCGCCGCTGGAGCAACTCGCCGAGGGACAGCCACCAGACCCTACTACAACGCCGCAGCTGCCGCAGCCCTCCGCAGGACCACATCGGACCCCGTGCTACGCCTTTGCCGTACTGCCTCGCTCCGGCCGCTGCCCCCCACCAGCCTTCGCCCGAAACATTGGTCCTTCGAGCCGGATCGAACAAAGATAAGTACTGTGAGGATCCTAAGGGATCCCACAGAAAATAGTAGTAGTAGGATAAATAGTAGTAGGAAAATACGAAGACATAGTAGTAAGATACATTTGTAAACGTAGTAGGTAAGGTTAATGTAAAGTAGCATGTAAGAAAAGTAGAGGTAAAGTAGCGTGTAAGATTACGCCTAGCAGGGGAGTAGCGGTGGGGAAGAGCCGGCGGCCGTACCAACGGCAAGATGGCGACCCCGGACAGCAGGAGAGACGGCGGAGATGCGGAGAAGGCGCCGTTGGACGGGCCGCGGCGTAGTTGCTAGCCGAAAGGAGGACGCGGAAGGCAACGGGAAAATGGCGTGAGCTGGCGAATTGGCGCCAGAAGAGGCGGAGAGACGCCCGGAACGGCGGAGGAGACGCCGTTAGGACGGTGGAGGAGACGCCGTTAGGACGCGGCCGCGGCGTAGTTGCTAGGCGAAAGAGAACGCCGAAGAAAGCACGCAGCCGCGGCTGCGCAGGCATAAAAGGGAAGGAGAGATGGCGGCGCGGGACAGTCGAGTGCGGGAAGT
>JAJJHQ010007202.1:581655-593771 GCA_021223825.1 Drosophila ironensis | reverse complement strand
GGGTCATCATTGACCAGACTTTTACGCGGCTCTGCGGTTTCTTCGCTCAGTGGCTGCTTGCATCATGCGCCTTTGAAGGATTGCCGCAAAGGATGGCAGTCTCACGTTTCGCTTCTTGTTGCGGAGCAGATATTTGAGTGTCGGATTAACTAGGAGGGTGGCCGTGGTCCGGGTAATAGTACACGGCGCCCAAAGCAGATAAAAGTGATTGGTGGCATGTCCAATGAGGGCCAGGATTAGATACGAAAGCGGCAAGGTGAAGCAACCGAGCCAGTAATACTCGTACTTCTCAACAACAGATACCGACAAAGCGCTGCAGAGCATATACTTTATTGTGGTGTAAATGATTAGTTCTGCAGACTCCCAGATTTGCAAGCCAATCTGTAGTAAAACCACAGACACACCGAATTCGTAGATCCACTTGAAGAACTTTGGCATGAAACGGAACCTCGCCGGGATGAAATCATTATCGTATATAAGATCCAGTACCGAAATGCCGAACAGCACGGTAGGCAGAATAGGCCCCGGGGAATAAGGTGAATTCATTTCGTCAAAGAATACAAAGTACTGCCACACTCGGACAATACCAGCGAGGCACACGCACATTAGATTCGTCATTCTTGGTGGATTGGGACTCGTCTAACTTAAAATTTTAGTTTCACTTTCGAATTTCGGGAAGCCTATTTTCAAATACTTGTACAGCTTTCACAGAGACACTGAAAATAAGTATGTTTGTGTTTTGACAATTGTGGTAAACGAATAAGATTTAGAATATGGGTAAATAAGTATAGAAACCCATAAGCGTACTTGTATATCCAGACCCGGAACGCGGCGGCTAACGGAGACTCAGCCTGGCTGGCCGATCCTGACCTGCTTCCTGGGCGTTCGTGGGTTAACGAGCCGGTTTCGGCCGGTGCGAGCCTGACCACAACCCCCCTGGTGAACGGGGAACCGGACCAAGGACGGGTAGGAGACCGACGCCACGGAAAGAGGGTCACCCAGCAACCCGGCGGCGACCAATCGAATAACGCAACGAGGGAATAAGATCTGAAAGAGTAACCCGGCTGTTGTCACTGTGGGCGGGCTGCAAACACACAAATAAATTTGTGCGACACCCCGACCCGCTGAGCAAGCCCAGCACGGTCACTGAGGGAGTCCTCTCAATGCTGATCAAGAATATATATACTTTATAGGGTCCGAAAAGCTTCCTTGTCCCTGTTACATATTTGGCATTCGCACAAATTCAATATACCCTTATTCTTTTTTAAAAGAACCGGGTATAAAAAGGGCCAAATAAAAGAACAGGCGCCATCCTTTCTCCTACAACCATCAAAAGGAAGCTACCTAACTTCCAACTCCTGGCTGACGGGGATGGCATGGAGGTGATCGAACACCACAGCGATGACGTCGAAACTGCCGACGAAGATGATAGGCCCTGCACGTCGAAAGTTGCTCTAAGTCGCCCCGCTAAAAAGAGTAAATCTTCCTTGCAGTCGACATCTACGGAACAACCTGCCGCCACGAAAAATCGCTGTACTTCCAAGGTTCCAAGGATCATGGTTCCTGAAGTGAACGACTTCACTGGCTTTTGCAGAGAACTGGACACTCTGAGAACTGACTCTTTCAGTACAAGTACTTACAGAACTGAACTGTCGTCTGACCATTTACCTCTGCTCTTTGAGCTAAATGAAAATGCTAAATTTTTCAAAGGCGTTTTGAAACTTCTGCCACCTCACGCTAACATAGAGGTTTTTAAGGCTCACTTAGATGCTTATATTGAACTCAACGTCCCCATTATCAATCACAACCAGCTCGAAAACTTTGCTGTGTCCTTTACTTCCCTCATCACTGAAGCTGCGCGGCAGGCTACCCCAGCCCCACTTCAAGCTAGTCCTAGGATGGTGAGGAGGACGGCAATTTTGAGCCCGGAGGCAACCACTCTACTCAACCAGAAGCGGCACCTTAGAAGACAGTGCATTGCGTCAGGTGACCCAGCCGTGAAACAAACGCTATCTAGCGTCACTAACAGACTGTTAGCGAAAAATCGACAGAAATACTTTGACACCTTGTTTTGAAGTTCACTGGAGGCACTACCCCGCATATCTCTGCGTACACCCCAAAAAAATTTCAAATTCGAACTTTAAACACCAATAATTCGGCCCAATTTCCACATATTGACTCAATTCTTTTTTTATAATAAACTTTAATAAAATGTCTTTAACGAAGTATTTTTTTTAGAATTAAGGAACAATATCTTATATTTTATTCTTAATTTTAAACATAACTCAACGAAAAAGTGTACCCGCAAAAGTCTGCGTACAAGTCTGTGTACAGATGTTTAAACCTAAAATATTCTTATTTTAATATCATGTAGGGTATCCCTTATTTTGCAAAACTTCCGTTAGGCGTCTCGGCATGGAATCCACAAGATTTTTTGTCTCCTCTGGTGTTATTTTTCCCCATTCCTCCAAAATGACATCCTTGAGCATTTTTTTTGATGTTATCGTGTGTTTCCTGATCTTCCGCTCCAGGAGATCCCACAAATGCTCAATTGGGTTGAGATCAGGACTCTGTGGCGGTGTTCGCAGCTGATTTTTGACATTATACAGCAGCCAAAGCTTCGTATTATGTGCCGTGTGCTTGGGGTCATTGTCCTGCTGAAACCAATAATCGTTTTCCAAACCCAATTTTACAGCACTTTCACGTAAATTTCTCTTCAAAATGTCTATATAAGCTCCTTGATCCATAACTGTGTCTATAAATGTCAAGTTTCCCACGCCGCTTGCTGCCATACACCCCCATACCATAATACCGCCTCCTCCATGTTTCACCGTGCCAACCAAATTTTCTTTTTTAAAGGCTTCTCCGGCCTTCCTCCACACCAACACTCTGCCCCTTATTCCGAATACGCAAAATTTGCTTTCATCGGAAAAAATAACTTTGTTCCAGAAATCCGGGGGCTTGGATATATAGTCATTAGCAAACGCTAGTCGCTTTTGCCTATTTGCATTCGAAATATGAGGCTTCTTCCGTGCGACTCTACTAAAGTAATCGGCCTTATTCATGACACGGCGGACAGTATCCTCGGAAATTATTTTGGAAAAATTTTCCTTAACTTATAGCTGTGCCTGGTGAGCCGTCATCCTTGGGTTACGCTGTATAGCTTGGATTACCGACTTCTGCTCGCGGTTTGTCAATAACGGTGGACGGCCAGGTCGGGCCTTTGACAAAATACTGCCAGTCGAATTGTAATTGTCAATTACTTTTTGGATAGAGCTGTGAGCTCTACCAACTAGAGAACCAATTTCGCGGTAGGATTTCCCTTCCAAAAATAGTTTTATAATGATTTTCCGCTCGTCAACGGAAATTTCTTTGCCTTTTTGGTTCATTTTAAATGAGTTGAAAATGTGACGCCAAATGCAAACTTTAATTGTGCAGTTCCAATGCAAAGGCAATGTGAAGAAGATAACCAAAACAAAACTTAACGGTAATTGCCTAATTTTGCATTCTATGGAATTCCAAATATCTGTCCATTTATCTGTACGCAGACTTGTACGCAGACTTTTGNAATTCTTAAAACTTCTAAAGACTCACAAGTCGACACTGGCCATCTATATGAAACACTCCTGGCCAGAAATAGAATGTTGATGATGGAATTACAAAACTTGATGCTTGCCATTACACTTGCTAAAGCTAATATTGTCAGCCCCAATATACTCGATCACACAGACCTGAAGTCAGTTTGGCTTGAGGAACCCACTAACACCCCCATAGGGGACCTTATGTCCGTAGCGTCCGTAAAGATTTTACAATCTGCCAATGCCCTTCACTTTATAATTAAATTTCCAAAGATTAAAAACGTTTGCAAAAAGGTCACTATATTCCCTGTCACTCACCGTAACGTTATGCTGCGAATAATGGACAACGTTGTGGCCATGTGTGGTGGAGAAGTCCATACGATTAGGAACTGTGCCGTATCACCGGGAGCCACGTTCTGTCAAACGTCATCAGACAGTTCATGCGCCAGAGAACTCCATGCAGGCGTACTGGCACACTGCGCAACCCAGCCAAGTGACCTACATCCCGTCACTCGAGTTGATGAAGGAATCCTCATCATCAATGACCAAACAGCTAAGGTCAGAGTAGACAACGGTACTGAGGTCTGGGTACACGGTACGCACCTCGTTACCTTCGTGAGTCGTGTCTTCATCAACGAAACCCTCTACGTCAACCACGATAAGGCCCACACGAGAACTCCAGGAGTAGCAAGATCATCATTGCTCAACATCACATTCAATCAAGATGTGCTCAGCCTCCCTTACCTTCAACGATTAAATGAACGTAACGTGGAGCTTATTAAGGAGTTCGACAAAAACACCGACACCAACCAGACGTACCGCGTATCACTGATCGTGGGAGTATTCTGTTGTGCGATGATCTGTGTCGGTATGGTCTATCTGCATTTCTTCAAGGCCAGAAGATCGGCAGCCCAACTGAAGGAAGTCATTGCCGAGATAGCGCCGGCCGAGGGCGGCCTTAATCCAGAGGGGGGAGTAGTTAACAAGTTAACATAAGCTGACAGAAGTCAATGACATAAGCATTGATTTCTGTCCCTTATCCAACTCCGGCCGAAATTGCTGATGTTGCATTTGGGCCGGACGCTCGTGCACAGACGGCAAACACTGCATATTTGCGTGGCCGCTGTGAGTCTTTTGTTAGCTCTAAGTTTCATTCTTATGTTTAGTTCATAATTGACATTCAATAAAGTAAGAGCACAAGCTCATGCAAATGAATCTCCGACACTTAGTCGTTAAACCATTTATTAATTATTACACTGACTGAGTCCCTAGGCCAGCAGTGTTGAAGGGAAGTCAACCTTCCAACCTAACCTTCCTATCTCAGCATTGGAGGTACCAGGTCAACCGACCGCACACGGAGTAAGCAGCTAGCATACATTGGAGACGGCAGCGAGGGAATTCTGATAGTTCATCTCCTGCACCCCCTACTTATTTAATTGGCATGCTAGAGAGCAAGAGCAGCTGGAGAACACAGTTCAGCATAGACGCCGGCGGGCTATATCTGGGGTTCGACAGCAAGAACAGGCGATCGATACTTTGCGTCGATCTAGGCGTAGACAAGATCCGACATATAGAAGGATTGTTGAGCAAGCGCGAAACACAATTCAAAGACGAAATGCTAGGTTACAATCACGACAAGCAGCTTTTGATGCAGTTAGACATGTTAGTCAAAGAGTTAGCCAATATAGAAATAATAGGGAAAATAGAATTCAAGAAAATCAGAGAAATGCAAATCGCAATCGAGTAGATCGCATAAATGCTTCTCAAATAGGTAGAATACCCCGCAGCAATACCATTGAAGCTCAGATTGATGTTTTCAATCAAATGGTAAAGCTTGGCCCTGACCAAATTTGTATTTCATGTAAACGCTTGTGTTTTCCTCAGCAAACTGAGAGAATAACACGTGTGTTTATAGAAACTCATTACGAGTATAGTGCGGATATTTTAAGGCTCTCCAGTCAGTTTCCATCTGCTGACGATACTTTCATATTTTGCAAAACTTGCAGCCGCGCTGTTAAATCAGGTAGAAAATCAAAGTTTTCCATTTCGAACGGCTTAGATTTCCCACATTTGCCCGAATGTCTTAAAGGCCTAACTCCACTAGAGGAACGATTGATTTCACCTCGTCTTCCTTTTATGATAATTAAGTCATTAGGTCATGAACGCCAAAGCGCTATTAAAGGAGCTGTAGTTAATGTACCCATCCCAGTTAGTAATGTCGTGACTTCCCTCCCACGCGCATTTCATGAAGCCGAGGTTGTCCAGCTCCACCTCAAACGTAGAATGGAATATAATCATGATTTCATGGCTGAAACCATTAGGCCCTCAAAAGTTGCAGCTGCAATTAGATATTTAATTAGCACAGAGTTGTACAGAAAGCATAATATAGTGATAAATGAACAGTGGATGACTTCTTTTGCATCCGATACTGTTCCCTTCGTAGCTTCTGAAGCAGACGCAGAATTAGTGGAGGGACTTTCCCGCGAAATACGCGATGTAGACCATCTTCAAATAGATGAAGAAGTCGAAGAGCTTAATCCAGGTGGTCAGGAAACTCTGCTTGAGAATAATAATAGGTTAGAAAATGGCATGCAGAGAATAACAATTGCTCCTGGTGAAGGACAACGGCCCCTGGACATGATTCTCGATACTGACTCTGAAGAGTTAGCATTTCCCACTATATTCGCGGGTATTAAAAGGAAGACTTCCCAAACTTTTACAACTATTGTTAGGTCTGAACTTCAAAATGTAGATCGACGAGGTTGTAGAAATGATAAACTTTTCTTTAATTATAAGAAGCTGGAATTAATCCATATTAGAAACAACACTTCAATCTGCTTAAGAAAGCATAGCGCCCCTCAAGGCATAACAGTTTCTAACGCTCTTAATGAAGAACATATAGATCGTATGATTCGCCATGATGAAGGCTATAGAGTCCTTCAAGGCATTCGTACGTCTCCTGCTCATTGGGAAGCAGAAAAGAAGAAAGTCATGGCCATGATCCGCCAGTTTGGCCTGCCAACTTTCTTCATAACTTTGTCAGCTGCAGAAACTAGGTGGTCAGAGCTGCTTGGTATTTTAAAGAAAACAGTAGATAGGGAAGATGTTACAGAAGAGGTTGCATCTAATTTAAGATTCAGCGAGAAAGCTCGATTAATTAGAGCAGACCCTGTAACTTGTGCTAGGTATTTTGATTATCGGTATCGACAGGTTTTAAAAGTTATGAGAAGAGAGGGAGGCATTTTTGGAAGGCATTACGTTTTTAGGTATTATTGGCGAGTTGAATTCCAGCAGAGGGGCTCACCCCACATTCATGGTATGTTTTGGCTTAAAGATGCGCCGGTAATGGATTTCGACAACGAATCGTCTATATCTGAAGTAAAAGCATTCATTGATCAATTCATTACCACGGATTTAACAAATACAAATGTAGCTCAATACGTTGAATACCAGAAGCACAATCATGGCCATTCGTGCCAACGTGAAGTTAGAGGGAACTCTATTTGCCGCTTCGGTATTCCCTACCCCCCCATGCCACAAACAGAAATTTTAAGACCCTTATCTGAAGAGACTGAGAATTTTTCTACTCATTGTGAGAACTTCAGAAAAATTCAAGCTGTATTAAACTTCCCTTTTAATGCAGATACAGTAAGTCATTTGAGCATATTCCAGAATTTTCTAAATCACGAACAAGTGAACCTCAATTACGAGGACTATTTATATGCTCTAAGGTCTGGCTTGAAAAAACCACAAATTTTTCTGAAGAGAACTTTTGAAGCAATTAACGTTAATGCTTATAATAAGAATCTTCTTTCCATGCAAAGGGCAAATATGGATATTCAGTTTATATTAGATCCCTATGCATGCTGCAGCTATGTAATTAACTACATAAATAAATCTCAAAGGGGTATTTCCAAATTGATGCGTGAAGCCGTTAATGAGATTCATAGAGGCAACCTATCAATTAAACAAAAGTTGCAATATATCGGCCATAAATTTATTTCAGGCACTGAGATCTCTGCTCAGGAAGCTGTTTATTGTTGCCTAGGTATGCGATTGTCTGAGACAAGCAACGCAGAGGTGTATATTAATACTTCGTTACCACAGCACAGAGTTCGAATGCTCAAGCCTAGGCAACAACTACAAAATATGGATCAAGATTCAACTGATATATTTGTACTGGGTCTTCTCGATCATTATATACAACGACCAGATATTTTAGAGCGTTTGTGCTTAGCCGATTTTGCTGCTTTTTATACCTTTACCAAAAGGTGTAGTACAACGCGCCAAAATACCGAAAACGGAAATGACGATGAAAATGAAAATGAGGTCCTAGGCAGCTCAGTTTTTCCTCTTCGCGATGGTAGTGGATTTATTAGGAAACGGACCAAACCATGTATAATAAGATTTAGGAAGTTCAATGTCAACACCGACAGACAGAACTACTTTAGGGAACTTGTCATTTTGTATGTTCCGTGGAGAGATGAACAGTTAGAATTAGTGGAAAGAAACTGCGAGGAATTTTATACAGAAAATGTAGATTCTATTAGGGTACAATATAATAAATATAATGTATTGGAAGATTTAGAAGACGCGCTTAGGAGGGTCACAGAGCTAGAACAAGTAGAAGAGGAGGATATACATAATCAGGTAGAATTTGATAATGAGTTTAGATTCTTAGGCTTTCCTGAAATTAGTTCACAATTAAATGTTTTAAACGTAAACGCAAATGATAGTGACAATACAGAGTCGGATAATAATATCCGAGTTGTGAAGCTTCCGCCCATTATATCTGCTGAAAATATCGCAATCATGGTTAGGTCTTTGAATTTAAAACAAAAAACTTTTCTGACCCATGTTTTGCATAATGCAAAGAACAATCTAATTTTTCATGAGTTTGTAGGTGGCGGAGCTGGTGTAGGCAAGAGTAGGCTTATTTCAGCTATATTTCAGACCCTCTCTAAGGAGTTTAATAGTAGAGCCGGTTGCGACCCTACAACTGCTAAAATACTTCTGTGCGCTCCCACAGGAAAAGCAGCTTTCGGAATCGGGGGTTCTACCCTTCATTCCATGTTTTCACTTCCTGTGAATCAATCGGGGTCTTCCTTTAAAGAATTAGGAGCAGACTTATTAAATACTCTTCGATTAAAATTTATAGATCTCAAAATTTTAATCATTGACGAAATTTCAATGGTCGGTGCCAAAATGTTTTCCCACTTGGACTCTCGCCTTAAACAGATTTTTAATAACAGAGATTCACCATTTGGAGGAATTTCTGTTTTAGTTTTCGGAGATCTCATACAATTACGTCCTGTAGGAGATAGATGGATATTCCAATCCACTTTTTCGTCGCATAATCCATATAGTGCTATCTATGGGTCTTCTCTGTGGGATACTTTTAAGTTTTTTGAACTCACAGAAATTATGCGGCAGCGAGATGACCAAGATTTTGCAATAGCATTAAATAACATGGCATCCGGTCAAATGTCGGGAGAAAATGTAAGTTTGCTCCGATCTAGAATTTCAGATTCGAATAGTGTACCAGATGATGCCATTCATCTGTTTCTTAGGAATGAGGACACAAATATATTTAATACGGCAAAACTTAGTTCAATACCAACTGGACAACACATTTGCATAGCTATAGATTTAATAAAAGCCGCCCATCTTAATCCAGAAAATAGAAGAAAGTGTTTAGAATCTGTAAAAAATTTTAAAACTTCTCAAACTCAGGGTTTACCCACAACCTTGATTTTGAAATCGTCTGCCAAATACATGATGACTGTCAATATAGATACGGCAGACGGTCTGGTCAATGGAGCTACAGGAATTTTAATGGAAATCGGTTTCACATCGCATTCCCCTATAATTCTTTGGGTACAATTTTTAGATGACAGTGTAGGAGTAAATGCTCGAGCTAAATGCCCCCATCGTAATGAACCTTCTTGGACTCCAATTCAAAAAACGATTAAAAGTTTTCAGTTTCATTCAAACGAGCAAATTACTATTGACCGAAAACAGTTTCCAGTAATACCTGCAGAAGGTATAACTATACATAAAAGTCAGGGAGCTACATATAACAAAGTGGTGGTCCACACAACTCCCGGAATGCAACGAGAAGCATTATATGTAGCTTGCAGTAGAGCCACAAGTGCAGCAGGTTTATTTATTGTTGGGCAATTCATCGCCCCTAAGCCTGATCGCGGATCAGATGTAGAACAAGAGCTGCAACGCCTTCGCAGCTCAAAGCTACTAAATACCCATTATGAAAATCTATTTGACAGATCTAAATTTAACATTTTATTCCATAATACGGAAAGCTTGCACTGCCACATTGGCGATGTGGCATCAGATCAGCTACTGCTTAAATCTTCCATCTTATGTTTCGTTGAGGCTTCCACGTACTCTAACGAATCATATGATATACCTGGTTTTACCAATCTAGTGCGTCTAGATTGTCCGGCGGTCTTAAATCGAACTCGACCAAAAAGAGGCATTTTCACATTTATTAGAAGCGATATATTTGAGAATGTTAGTCTTTGCACCAGCGGTCGACATTATGCAAACGCAGAAAATTTAACTTCTGCGGTGTTTGAGTTTGCTGTATTTAAATATAAGTCTATAGGGTTTTTAGTTATTTATAAAACGCCGTCCTATCCTTTGCGTAAATTTAAAACTGAATTTGAGGATTTATTTCAGAGGTTTCCTTTCTTAAATTTAAATAGTGTTGTTTTAGGAGATTTTAATTTGTGCCTGCAGTCTCTTTCAGGGTGTAGTAAAGAAATTTTTGATTTCTTAACTAGTAATAGATTTAATTCTTTGTTAGATTTGAATACGTCCACAACTAATTGTGGTACTCACATTGACTGGGCGTTTTCAAATATTTCAGAAGGAAGGACCATTGCGCGCACATATGAAACCGTTTATAGTTACCACAGTGGTATAGTTGTTAGCTTGGAAGATAGCTGTATTTAGGAATTTATTATGTTTTATTTATATGCTTTGTAATTTAATTATTGTTTATAAATTAATATTGTGTAATTTAGTATAATTGAAATTGTCTTATTTATATGCTTTGTATTTTTTTTATGCTTTGTAATTTAATTATTGTTTATAAATTAATATTGTGTAATTTTGTATAATTCAAATTGTATTGGACAAAATAAATATTGTATATTATACACTTTTCTTAGTGATTATAATTTAAATAATTTGTGTTTGTATTATTTAATTTATTTTTTATAGTTATAATAAAATTATAATTATATTAAAATTGTTTTATTTTATAAATTTCATTCAAAATTATATTATGTATAATATAAAATGTGAAGCGAAATTTTATCAATGCTAAATATTTATGAGATATTTTATTGATTATAAATAATTATTATCCTATATTTATTCTATATTTGTACAAAATTAGGGATTTTTGGAGAACTATGTAGTTACTTTAAGTAACTTAAGTCGACTCGTAGGTATCCTATACATTTGCCTTGTATTGGAAACCCCATTGCAGTTGCAATGGCCTCCTCGTGGTGTTCCCTGGGTACCGATTAAATAAATAAAATCGGAAGCTAATTCGAGCGGCGATACAATCTAAACTTATATGAATTATTTATTACGTACAGTGGCGTGCAAGTCTGAGTACATGTTTGCAACTACTGACTTTGGGATCGCATAAAAAAGTTATTAGTTGAGTAAATTATCCAAAATTTTTTGTGTTTATTCTTTGAATATTTATTAACAAAATCTTATACAAAGTATTACAAAAAAAACTAACGGGTCTGATTAAGAAATAAAAAACAAAAAAAACTCGCATGTACTCAGTTATGCTCATTTTGAACACTTTTCTACAAACTCTTATTTTTTAATACCTGGTCCAAAAACCCTTATTTCTAATTACGCTATCTATGCGATCTGGCATACTTTCTACCAAATTTAAATGAATTCTTTGGGGATAGCTCTCCATTCCTGCTGGACTCGTTGAAACAACTCGTGCTGGTTTGCTGGTACCGATTTGTAGAGTCCCAATCGTCTTTTCACTATCGACCACAAATTTTCGATAGGATTGAGATCAGGACTCTGTGCTGGGCACACCATTGACCTGAAACGCTGTTTTGCAATACATTTTTTAACGATTTTGGACGTGTGCTTTGGGTCCCCATCTTGTTGAAATGTGATATCACTCTCCCTATATGCACGTTTGTCAACAAAATCGCAAAAATGGGTCTTCAGAATATCGAGGTAATCTTCCTTCTTCATTATTCCAACAATTTTTTTAATTGGTCCGACGCTCCACCAACTAAAACAGCTCCAGACCATGGCATTTCCTCCTCTATGTTTCACTGTTTCTTATACGTGGCGTCTCTGCAGCGACTCCTCAGGCTTCTTCCAACAATATTGCTTACCATCCGACTGGTAACGATTGATTTTTCATCAGACCATATAACTTTCTTCCAGTCGTCCAGATTCCAATTTTTATGCGCCCTCGCAAATTTTAATCGCGCTTTTATATTTTTGTCGGACAAGGCCGGTTTC
>JAJJHQ010007202.1:560263-581576 GCA_021223825.1 Drosophila ironensis | reverse complement strand
CCCTAAGCCTGATCGCGGATCAGATGTAGAACAAGAGCTGCAACGCCTTCGCAGCTCAAAGCTACTAAATACCCATTATGAAAATCTATTTGACAGATCTAAATTTAACATTTTATTCCATAATACGGAAAGCTTGCACTGCCACATTGGCATCAGATCAGCTACTGCTTAAATCTTCCATCTTATGTTTCGTTGAGGCTTCCACGTACTCTGACGAATCATATGATATACCTGGTTTTACCAATCTAGTGCGTCTAGATTGTCCGGCGGTCTTAAATCGACCTCGACCAAAAAGAGGCATTCTCACATTTAATAGAAGCGATATATTTGAGAATGTTAGTCTTTGCACCAGCGGTCGACATTATGCAAACGCAGAAAATTTAACTTCTGCGGTGTTTGAGTTTGCTGTATTTAAATATAAGTCTATAGGGTTTTTAGTTATTTATAAAACGCCGTCCTATCCTTTGCGTAAATTTAAAACTGAATTTGAGGATTTATTTCAGAGGTTTCCTTTCTTAAATTTAAATAGTGTTGTTTTAGGAGATTTTAATTTGTGCCTGCAGTCTCTTTCAGGGTGTAGTAAAGAAATTTTTGATTTCTTAACTAGTAATAGATTTAATTCTTTGTTAGATTTGAATACGGCCACAAATAATTGTGGTACTCACATTGACTGGGCGTTTTCAAATATTTCGGAAGGAAGGACCATTGCGCGCACATATGAAACCGTTTATAGTTACCACAGTGGTATAGTTGTTAGCTTGGAAGATAGCTGTATTTAGGAATTTATTATGTTTTATTTATATGCTTTGTAATTTAATTATTGTTTATAAATTAATATTGTGTAATTTTGTATAATTCAAATTGTATTGGACAAAATAAATATTGTATATTATACACTTTTCTTAGTGATTATAATTTAAAAAATTTGTGTTTGTATTATTTCATTTATTTTTTATAGTTATAATAAAATTATAATTATATTAAAATTGTTTTATTTTATAAATTTCATTCAAAATTATATTATGTATAATATAAAATGTGAAGCGAAATTTTATCAATGCTAAATATATATGAGATATTTTATTGTTTATATATAATTATTATCCTATATTTATTCTATATTTGTACAAAATTAGGGATTTTTGGGGAACTATATAGTTACTTTAAGTAACTTAAGTCGACCTATACATTTGCCTTGTATTGGAAACCCCATTGCAGTTGCAATGGCCTCCTCGTGGTGTTCCCTGGGTACCGATTAAATAAATAAAATCGGAAGCTAATTCGAGCGGCGATACAATCTAAACTTATATGAATTATTTATTACGTATATTACATATATATTACATAACTCTTTGTTGAAATATTTGAATAAAAATACATAGGTACATGGTATCTCGTTGTCGAGAAATCTCGACTACAGCGTTCTACTTGTTTTAAGCATATCTTAAGACAGCGATGGGCACAGATTTTCAGCTTGGGAGCAGACCACAAAAAGAAAAAAAAATTGTCTACGTCCGATTTTTTTGTTCTACAAATTTTGTTTGTGTGATTTCACACATTCCCTTTCACCCATTCGGATCCGGAATCAATAATATGCATTAGTTGCTGGTCGCATTGCAAATCGCATAACTCCAATTGAAATTTAGGTCCTTGGTCTTCTATCTTGACCTGTTTCGGGCCTAAAAAAAGCGTTATGCACTTTTTTATTTCCGTAAAATCGTTAAAACGTGTTTCAAAGATTTCTTTCAATTGTTTCACGTTTGTACGAAATGATGAAAAGCGAAGGGATGGATGTTCGCTTAATAGCTCGCGGCAACAATCAAAATGAATCCGAATGAAGTTTTGCTGCAAATCGTCGTGCAAAATTGACAAATTTTGCTTGAAGCCATCTATTCTGGACAGCATTTGTACCAATGACTGTTTCGGGACTTGTAGCTGCGAATTTAAAATATTTAAATATTTTATAATATCCGTTGTGAGGATCCTAAGGGATCCCACAACATAGATAGTAATATTAAGTTATAACTCGAAGTAGAAGCGCGAGTTAGTTGACGTAAGGTGGAGGTGGAGTAGCACGTAAGATATATATGTAGAGTAGCATGTAAGTAAAGTTGTAAACATTGGCGTAAGTTTGCATGTAAGCGGAGAGCTCCGTGGGGAAGAGCGGAGCCCGGGAAGCAGCGTGGGGAAGAGAGGAAAGCCCACGCCTAACGGGACAAGCGTGGGGAAGAGCGGAGCCGGAGAGCAGCGTGGGGAAGAGCGGAGCCCGAAGAGCAGCGTGGTGACTTAGCGGAAGAGCGGGCACCGGGAGCCCAGGAGAGGAGCTGTGGGGAAGAGCGTACGCCCGGACCAACGACAGAATGGCGAGTTGGCGCCAGAAAAGCAGGAGAGACGCCCGGGACGGCGGAGGAAACGCCGTTAGGAGGCGGCCGCGGCGGAGGTGCTGGGCAAAGGAGAACGCCCGATGGAAAAGTACGCAGCCGCGGCAGCGCGGACTGGGCGCATGTAGAAAAGCGACGGAGCAATGGCGGCACGGGACAGTCAAGTGCGGAGATTTTAAGCGGAGTGGAAAGTGCAGTGAACGCCAGCGGGCCAGCAGCAACACCACGCGGGAGGATCTGTAATGTTTACATTACAAGTATAAGCACGACTCACGCGACACGGCGGCGTCAGTCAACAGTCCACCCCTAGGCAAGCGCGGATTGGCGGGCATGGGGCGGCCACAATGGCCGCCGGCATAACGGAACGAGCGTGGGGAAAAAGGTTTGTGCTGAGCGGGCCGTGGAGAAATGTTAGTACTGGAGAGGACCGTGGTAAATATAAAAAAAAAGGAAAAAAAATGTATATACTATATATAAATACAGTGAATCACATTAATATTCGGTTTTTTCTTTTCTCGATTTCAAATGCAAAGAAAGAGAATAAAAAAAAGACTTAGAAGAAAAATTTAAATGGAAAATGAAAGCTTATTTTATTACCTATTCATAGAGATATATACATAAGTAATTTATTTTAAATTAAGACTAAAATTTAACAAAAACGAATAACAACTCAAAAATCTACGTTACTTTAATATTCGGTTTTTCCTTATAGACCCAAGAAAAAACGATTTTATCTTAAAAATTAAATATATCCTAATATTTTGTGTGATACCCATTATTTTTAATGGTATCGCTTAGGCGTTTTGGCTTATTTTTAATAATTTTTTTTGTATATTCGCCGCCAATTTTCGCCCATTCTTCTTTAAGCCGTTCCTTTAAATCTGATATTGATGATATCGGCGTTTGGTGTATACGACGGTCCAATTCACTCCACAAAACTGCCGAAATCCTTGATATGAAGGCTAACACAGTCGGTGACATCGTCCGACGCTTCAAAAACGAAGGAAGAGTGTCACTAATTAAGCAAAAAGGACAGCCGAAAAAATTAACGGATCGCGAAGAAGCCAAAATAGTGAGGAAAATTTAAAAAAATCCTCGAGTTAGTGCTCCAGAACTGTCGGCTGAACTCTTTGCCGATCATGGGAAGGCAGTTTCGGCGCAAACTATTCGGCGTACAATAAAAACACATGGGTACAATGGCAGGATCGCTCGCATAAAGCCTTTGCTATCTGAGCGCAACCGAAAATTACGGAAAAAATTTGCCTAGGAGTACTCCATCACTCCCGAAAATATTGAATTTACTTTCGTCCAGAAAAATGACATCGTCCCACCAGCTTTGGTCCTTTTTGGAGTACTCCTGGGCAAATTTTTTCCGTAATTTTCGGTTGCGCTCAGATAGCAAAGGCTTTATGCGAGCGATCCTGCCATTGTACCCATGTGTTTTTATTGTACGCCGAATAGTTTGCGCCGAAACTGCCTTCCCATGATCGGCAAAGAGTTCAGCCGACAGTTCTGGAGCACTAACTCGAGGATTTTTTTAAATTTTCCTCACTATTTTGGCTTCTTCGCGATCCGTTAATTTTTTCGGCTGTCCTTTTTGCTTAATTAGTGACACTCTTCCTTCGTTTTTGAAGCGTCGGACGATGTCACCGACTGTGTTAGCCTTCATATCAAGGATTTCGGCAGTTTTGTGGAGTGAATTGGACCGTCGTATACACCAAACGCCGATATCATCAATATCAGATTTAAAGGAACGGCTTAAAGAAGAATGGGCGAAAATTGGCGGCGAATATACAAAAAAAATTATTAAAAATAAGCCAAAACGCCTAAGCGATACCATTAAAAATAATGGGTATCACACAAAATATTAGGATATATTTAATTTTTAAGATAAAATCGTTTTTTCTTGGGTCTATAAGGAAAAACCGAATATTAAAGTAACGTACATTTTTGAGTTGTTATTCGTTTTTGTTAAATTTTAGTTTTAATTTAAAATAAATTACTTATGTATATATCTCTATGAATAGGTAATAAAATAAGCTTTCATTTTCCATTTAAATTTTTCTTCTAAGTCTTTTTTTTATTCTCTTTCTTTGCATTTGAAATCGAGAAAAGAAAAAACCGAATATTAATGTGATTCACTGTATATATAAATATACATTAATAATAATTAAGCGGGGGAAAAAAAAGAAGAAAACACAAATGATAATAACATTGAGTGATAACAATTTGCAATGTTTTTTTTACATCTTCATTCTATTATGGCTCCTAAACGCAATGTTCGGCCTAAGAAATCTCGTCGTGGCCATAAGAAACAGAAGCGTATACGCGTCTCTCACCGAGCTGCAGCCGCTGCGTTCAGACCAGTTCCCATTACCAGATACCCATGTCTAAGGACATTTCAAATGTATCCCCAACGCGTCAAACAGCACCGTAAAGCTGAAGACTTTTAATAAACCTACCTACCCTTACTAACCTAGAACGATGCTTGGCGTCGTATTTATTAATAAACTAATACGAGGTGAAATTGACTGTACAAAGTTTCTCGGCCAGTTAAATTTCACCGTGCCCTGTAGACTAACTCGCAATTTCCTCCCCATTAAACCGCGGGAGGAGACCCCACCACCGCCGCCGCCACGGTGGGTGGAACAGGCCGACGCGCCGCCGCCGCGACCGGAGGAGACCGGAGAGCCACCGGAGGCGTGACCGGCCACGCCGTGGGTCCAGCAGTGGCGATGGGCACGGCAAGTCGGCTGTCGAGGCTGGTCCGGACGGAAGGGCGGCGCTTCCGCGTCCGGTGGAACCGGGACGGAGTCAGGGTGCTGGAGGAGATCGGTGGCGAGGAGGGGAGATGAAGGGGAGGAAGGGGAAAGTAAGGTGAGGGAAAAAAAGGGGGAAAAGGAAAATAGGAGGAAAAAAAAGAGGGAGGGGAAAAAAAAGATAAAAAAAGGATAATAAATCTAAAAAAAACACAAAAAAAATATATAAAAAAAGAGGGAAAAAACAATATATATAAAGAAATGGAGTAATAATAATAAGTAATGATAAGTAATGATAAGTTCTAGTGTTAAGAGTGAATGGTGAAGGAGTTAGATTTAAGAAATGGTGTAGGGTGTAATAGTTAAGCAATGAGGCGGAAAAGGGGATTTTCCGCCTGAGGAAGAAGTGGGGGGAGTGTGAGGATCCTAAGGGATCCCACAACATAGATAGTAATATTAAGTTATAAGTCGAAGTAGAAGCGCGACTTAGTTGACGTAAGGTGGAGGTGGAGTAGCACGTAAAATATATACACTGCGCGTCATCAGGTTAGCATACCCCTGGCCTAAATACGAGCCCCGACCACTATTAATTCGTACGGCAAGTTTTTTTACTCGTATATAATGTTCAGCAAACGATATTGTCAATAATAAGGTATACCACACATAAAAATGATTTTTTATAGTATTATAACTTTATTCTCTTAAGTATGAAACAAAAAAATTTTATTATATTTTAACAACAACGATAATACTTATTTCATTTAATGTGTCATTAAACTGATAACAAAGGTTCGACCACTATTAATTCGTACAGTGACAAAAGCTTAGCTTAGAGTTAAAAGAAGATCAAAACAAAAGGAAACAGTGAAACATAATCACTATCTAGTCTTCTACTGTAAAAAGTTTCAGAAATCAGAATTTTAGTTCTGGAAAACTATAAAAATGGGAAAAGTTTCGGTGAAATTGCCAAGCAATTTTATCTGGCTAAGTCATCCGTTCAGGGAGTTATTAAAAAATTTAAGGAAAATGGCAATATTGAAAATAATATCGCAAAAAGAGGTAGAAAATCGGCAATAAGAGCCCGTGACAAGAGGGCCCTGGCGGCAATTGTAAAGGCTGATCGTCGCCAAAATTTACGAAGTATAGCATCTGCGTGGTCCGATAAAATCGGAAAAGGTGTTAAGCGTGAGTGTACGCGCCTGAAGTTGCGTGAAATCGGATATAAATTCTATAAGGTATGTACTGTTATAGACTATGTTACATACTTAATAGATTAACTTACTCTTCGGCCAAGGAAAAACCATTGATTAAGCTTCGTCAAAAAAAGAAGCGTTTACAATGGTCACGAGAACGGATTTCCTGAACTCAAAGGCAATGGAGCACTATCATATTTAGCGATGAAGCTAAATTTGATGTAAGTGTCGGCGATGCGCGAAGGAGAGTCATCCGTAAAAAAACTGAAGCCTATCATGAAGACTGCCTCAAAAGAACAGTTAAGTTCCCAGCCAGCATAATGGTGTGGGGCTGTATGTCTGCCAAAGGAGTAGGCCAACTGCTCTTTATTAATGGGATGGTCAACGCAGAAAAATATGTAAATATACTCGAAGAAAGCCTTCTCCCGTCAATACCAAAGCCAGCTGACTGTGGAGAGTACACATTTCAGCAGGATGGAGCATCGTCTCATACTGCCAAACTAACCAAATCATGGCTGCAAAACAAGAACATTGAGGTCTTAGATTGGCCATCGAATAGTCCAGACCTAAGCCCTATTGAAAATATATGCGGAATTATGAAAGGAAAACTAAAAAATGAGACTCAAAGAACATTGCCAGAACTAAAACATAAGCTCCAAGAGGTTTGGGACTCTATTTCAACAGAGCAGTGCCAAAATTAGTTAAAATCAATGTCAAATCGTTGTAAAAAAAAAACAAAGAATTTCTTATAAAAACTTAATATTAAATGCACCGTACGAATTAATAGTGGTCGAACCTTTGTTATCAGTTTAATGACACATTAAAAGAAATAAGTATTATTGTTGTTGTTGTTAAAATAAAATAAAATTTTTTTGTTTTAAACTTAAGAGAATAAAGTTATAATACTATAAAAAATCATTTTTATGTGTGGTATACCTTATTATTGACAATATCGTTTGCTGAACATTATATACGAGTACTAAATCATGCCGTACGAATTAATAGTGGTCGGGGCTCGTAGTTTTGTTAAATTTCTAGTAAAACTAAAGAAGCTAAAATCCTGAAAATTTTTCCTATTAATAACAAATCAATTTGCCAAAAAACAACGCTAAAATTGGGGCTTTTCTATTTTCCAATATTTAATTATTTTTTTTTTAAATAAACCGAAAAATTAACAGCTTAATTTTTGAGTCATCAGGTTAGCACATGCAATTTGTCTTTCAATTAACTTCGGAACGGGAGCGCGTATTAACACCAAATTTTTTGTGCTGTTTTTAAGATCTATTTATTTTAAAATGGGTAAAGGAAAAGCGCTATCGGTAGAAGAAAAAGTCAAAATTGAGGCTTATGAAGTTTTCAATAAGTGAAATATCAAAAAAAATCGGTAGAAGTCGAAAATTTATATATAATTTTTTGCGTGATAAGTCGGGCTACGGTAAAAATAATAAAGGCGGAAATAATAAAGTGCTTTCCGCAGCTGATAAGAGATCAATCTTAAGAGAAACATCCAATTCTTATGAATCAACTGCAAAAATTAAAGCAAAAGTTGGCATTACGGCAAGCTTATCGACTGTTCGAAGGTTAATAAGGAGTGCTCCACACTTAAAAAGATTGAGATTAAAGAAAAAGCCACCACTTAACAAGGTCCGAAAAGAGTTACGCATCAGTTTCGCCCGAGAGCACATGACGTGGAAATCTGATTGGCGCTATGTTGTCTTTTCTGATGAGAAGAAAATTAATTTGGATGGACCAGACAGATATAATTATTATTTCCACGATCTTCGAAAAGAGGAGCATCTGCTGGATCGGCATCATAGTCGTGTTGGTTGTTCGATGTTGTGGGGGGCCATCTCCTACTATGGTACGTGCGAGCTACAATTTTTAAACTCAACTATGAACGCAATGAGCTATAAAAACGTCCTGGCAACTGCTTTTCCGCACTTTCAAAATCTGTTTGGCAATATACCATGGCGATTCCAACACGACAACGCTCCGATTCATAGGGCCCGGGTGGTTAAATCGTGGATTGAAGGTGAAAACGTCAATTTGTTGCAATGGCCGCCTTATTCACCGGACATCAATATCATTGAAAACGTGTGGCTGACTCGCTAAGTCTATGAGTCTGGACGGCAATATTCCACAATATTCCACTTCCTTCCAATATTTCACTTCCTTGTGGAACTCCGGCTTCGATGGTGTAGTCACCCGTAGTAGCTGCGTTGCATCTCACTGGGAATACCCTATTGTAGAGGTATGATTCCAGTAGGCTGTGGGTGTATGTTGGCAAATACGTCTTAATTTTGTGCATCAGTCCCTTAAGCCAGACTCGGTCGAAAGCTTGAGATACGTCAAGAAAAATGGCGCTGCAGTATTCTCGCTGTTCAAAGGCTGAGCGTATTTCGGATGTTAATCGGTTCACTTGCTCAATGGTTCCGTGGTTTTTTCGGAAACCAAATTGGTGTGTTGGGATAATATTGAAAGTTTCCAAATATGGTATTATGCGAGTTAGCAAGCATTTTTCAAACAATTTAGAGAAACAAGATAGAAGGCTTATTGGTCTATACGATGTCGGAATTTTCCATGCTTTGTAGCGTGCATGCGGCGTCGGGCTTTATGTTGTTTTTCAGCTAACTGAAGGACGCTGTTTTCTGGGTGAATGGGGGATGCGTACTTTGACTAGGCTCGGTCCTAGTTCGCCGTGGCCGGGGTTCTTTTTCACCCAAAGAACACATCACGCTCACACACTAAGCAGACAAAAATTATAGTACGCGATAATTGAATTACTTTACAAACAAAAAAAAAGGAGTGTCCAACCGACACAAACAAAACGGAGCAATCCACCTAACCGCTGTTCGTTGAAGAGATTTGGATGAAAATCCCTCCTCTTTCGCTACCCTCCCAACCGTGACAATTTAGGTGTCTTTGTAATTGTCCCTAATCCAACCTAAGATAACTTACACGGTACGACAGAGCATTATCTTGGGTACTCGACAGACAAAAGGAAGAGAACTAAGCTGACATTTTCTTTTCAATCATTATAATATTTAATGAGTTATTTAAATCTAAATAACAAAAAAATATTTTTCTTACACAGAACAAACTAATACTAGAAATTGCTTCAATTAACTAACATAACGATTTTTCCAATGGCTCGGACAGGAATATAAATAAAGAATATATACGTATAACGCATATTTGCCTGGGGGGCTTTGGTCGGGTTAAGCAATACCTCTTAATCTACATTCGGTTGTTTTCTTATCTTTACTCACATTTTTTCTCCTCCGGCGTCGTAGTTGGGGCCAATTTGACGTGAAGGAATAGCTAAATTATGGATTACAATAATAATTTAATATCTTATACATATATATATATATTCACATTCTCTTCGCCCAATCCTGTCGCTTTGTTTGGTTTTTTTTTTAAATTTATTTTACTCTTATTACTCTACAAATTTACATTTTCTCTTTACAAACTAAACATTCAACACAGTTAATTTGCATTAACCAAACAACAGAATAAATATCTTTACGCGGGGGCTTTACGTTTACGTTAGAACTTAAACAAAATAAACTCGGGGAAACAAATTATTTCTTCTAAGGGCACAAAAGATTCGATGGATCTCTCGACACAGTGGAACAAAATTTGGCGACGAGGTTTTCTCTTTGCACGCAGAGCGATCTTCGTCCACCCTGGGCTTCGCCGCCTGCCACGTGGCTAAAAATTTGGGGGTAATTTAATTCGAGGTATTTACCTCCGAAAAACTCTTACCTTCCCCAGATAAATTTCACTACACTTGTCCTTTTCTTGAGTTTAATTGCACAATTATGTTAAATTATTTGTTTTTTTTTTCTCAGTGCCTTGCGTATTTTCTTCACCCGCGCAAACGAAGCTCTAGCCGGCTCTTGGTTTCTATCTTTAATGTGCCGAAAAGTGCTTTGAGCTTCCCTATATAGGCTTAAAGCACGTGGCTACTTTAAGCTCAACCCGATCCTACGGTATAATCGTTCGATCGCTGACATTCGGGTTGCACTCAAGCGCACATAAACAAAGAAGAACATAGAATAGGACATAGACTAAAATAGATACATGGAATACTACAGAAACATAGGATAGGGGAACAGATCGAATTTAACGAAGACAAAGCTCTCGGATCGGAACGTCGAAACGTTCTGGCCTCTGCTCATGAACTCCACAGCTTCGGTACTATTATGATGATAGATTTCTTCCACTTTTTTGGGAAATAGCCGAGATTAATGATCCCATTAAATAGTTTGCAGATGACATCTATAGCGCATTTTGGAAGTTCGATCAGCATCTTTGGCGCCGGTAGGTCACCGCCGGGTGCCTTTTTTGGATTTAGCCCTCTTATTACTTTTTCAATTTCGTTCGGCCGGTGAGAAGGGGTAGTTGGAAGAGGGGTAGCTTCTGGCTGGATTAGTGGCAGGACAAATGAATTCGAGGCAGGGTTTGGCTGGAAGACACTTTGGAGATGTGTTGCGAATGTTTCAGCTCTGTCTTTGTCGCTACGAGCCCAGGATCCTGAAGAGTTCCTTATCGGGGTGGTCGTTTCAATTGGGGCGCTAAGACTTTGGTGGGCCTTCCACAGAGGATACTTTGTGCTCGTTGGCGAAAGATTCTGGATGTACCTCAGCTGTGCATTTTCTTCCTGTTGGTGCAGGGCCTGGTCGAGTGATCGGGTTGCTTCTTTGAGGCGTTGCTTTGAGGCTGGTGTTCTGTTTTTTTGCCAATCACGACGCGTGCGCCTCTTTTCTCGCACGAGCTGTTCGATTTGCTGATTGGATTTGTAGTATTTGATTCGGTCTACTTCCTTCCCTTGAGGAGTAGAGATTTTGCTCGTGGTGTAGTCGATCTCCGATTCCATGTTAAGCTCCGGGGCGAGATCTATGTGGGCACTCACGTACTTCTTGTATTTAAGCCAGTTCGTTCTTAGCGACGTCAGACTGAAGGGGTGTTCGGTTGGTTTTCCTCAACCTCCTGCAGTAGGGAAAATCTGTTGCTACTGGATCTGCCTGGTTCTTTGTCGATCTTCTGGACGCGGTTTATTTTTGTTTTATTGCCTGCCGGATTACCCAGCGGGCTAAGCTTGCGCTTGATTTTAATGTAGCGCTCCATTCCGGTCTGTGTGGCCGGGGCCGCTTTGGCACTTACAGAAGTTGTTGTTTTTGTACTCACTGTGGCCGTTGGCGTCGCGGTAATTTGAATTGCAGTGGTTGTTGCTGCTGTTGCTGAAATTGTAGCACTACTTGTTGTTGTTGGGAGATTTGGTTCCACCATTGGAGGGGGGCTTTACACTGCGAACTCAATGATGCGGGAGTCGGAGTGAGCAGAGCGGGAGAGCAAGACCGTGCTCTCTGGCTTTCAGCGGTTAGTAGAACCGCGTTGCTCTTTTTTTTTTTCGCGCGGTCCCGTTGCTCAACGTGCAACTTCCCACCTCCCGCCCAACCGACCGAGGGGCGCGCCGTGTGTCGTTCGGCTCGAGTCGCGGGAATAGACCCGAAAGAAAATACGAGGAAAACTTGATAGAAAGAAAGAATACGAGGAAACTAGTTTAGATGTTGTTGTGATAGGTAAATTAGTATTAGGGTTTTAAGGTTGTTAGGATTAGAGTTAGAGGTTTTTTTTTTTTTTAATTCAATATTTATTTACAATCTGTCTTGTGACAATAAGTAAATTTTATAACTAATATTTTACAGGACAGGAGTAGCAGACTTCTAGTGAAACCTGCTATTAAATATAACATCTTGTTTACTTAAATTAGCCTATCAGGGAGATCAAGAACGTGAAATCTTTTAAGTCTTCTATATGTTGAACTATTGTCTACTAGGCCTAGGGCTAAATTATTCATATGATTGTGAAGTCTGTCTGTATATTTCCTACTGTATTTGTTAATTTCTTCTTTTATTGTTGGAATGTTTAGGTCTCTGTGGATGTTTGCATTGCTTACATAAAATGGAGCATCGACAATTTTTCGCAATGTTTTCGACTGAAGTATATCAATATTTGAGTTGCTAGCTGTTCCCCAGAGCTGGATAGCGTAGGTCCAAACAGGCTTCAGAATGGTTTTGTAGAGGAGAATTTTATTTTCCAAAGAGGCTGCAGATTTTTTATTAAGTAGCCAGGACATTTTCAGTGTTTTTATTCTGAGCTGTTGACATTTCGCTTTTATGTGGGGTTTCCATGTTAGTCTGCGGTCGAGGTGCATGCCAAGATACTTCACACATGAATCTTGTGGAATGGCTGAGCCGTAAAGTGTCACGTTAGGGCAGTTTCCTGGTCTTAATGCAAATGTTATTTGGACAGACTTCAGGGAGTTGATTTTAATTTTCCAGCGAAGAAACCAGGATGCAATAATATTGAGCTCACATTGCAACAGTTGAGAAGCTTCGTCTCGACATGAACTTGTTGCCAGGATAGATGTATCGTCAGCATATGTTGCAATGGTGCAATTATTTGTTACTGGCATATCTGCCGTGTATAGGGTGTAAAGGACTGGTCCTAATACACTCCCTTGTGGAACGCCTGCGTTTATGAGAAGTAGTGTTGACGTTTCATTTCTCTGCTGCACGTAGAAGCATCTTTTGGACAAATAGGATTTCAGTAATAGATAATATGGGGCAGGTAACCATTTCTTAATCTTGTAGAGTAATCCCTTGTGCCAAACACGATCAAACGCTTGTTGAACGTCTAGGAACGCAGCAGTACAATATTTTTTGTGTTCAAGCGCAGATACAATTTCATTGGTGACCCTATGACATTGCTCAGTGGTGCCGTGACCTTTTCTGAATCCGAATTGGTATTCAGGAATGATGGAAAGTTCGTCCAAAATTGGCAACATCCTCTTCAATAGTATTTTTTCAAATACTTTCGAGAATATTGTCAACAGACTAATGGGACGGTAAGATGATAGTTCTGATTCTGTCTTATTTGGCTTGAGGATCATGATGATTTCTGCACATTTCCATTGACTTGGGAAATGGTCTAACCTGAGCATGGCGTTAAACACTAGCGTAAGAAACCGTATACAATTTAATGGTAGATTTTTGAGAGTGATGCCGTCTATCTTGTCCGGGCCTGGCGATTTTTTGTTACTTAGGCATTTAATTTCTGTCACGACTTCGTCAAAGTGAATTCTTTTAATTGGCAAGCTCATTTGACAGGGTGACCCAAGAAAGTTTTCTACTTCAGCTTCCGTTGTAGGATTGGAAATGTCGTTAGGCTGGAACACAGAGTGCAGGTGTTGTGCAAATGCCTCAGCTTGTTCATCATCGGATCTACACCAAGTTCCATTGTTTTTGCGGATGATTGTGTTTCTTTTGCATGGTCTCTTTAGATATTTAGTGGCTCTCCACAGATTGTAATCTTTGTTGGTAGAATTGGGGTCTAAATTTCTCAGATATGCCGCTAGAGATTCATTTCTTAGGTTAGACAATAATTGTTTAAGCTCAGATGTCGCTCTATTATATAATCTTTTGTCAGCAGGATAGCGAGTTTCTTGCCAACGTTTCCTCAGGTCCCTTTTGAGTTTAATCTTTTCCCGAATTTCTGTTGAAAGATACAATTGGTTTGATTGTTGGTTTCTTTGGCTGTGATTCGTATTTAAGTAGCTCGCTTTGTGAATTGCAGTTGTGAAAAACTCCACAGCATAATCTATATCCTCTCCTGTATTTAACGAAATGTCTACGTTTATGGCTTCTTCTAGGTAAGTTTTAAACCCGATAATGTCTGTGGAAGCAGAGATGACTCTATAGGGCTTGTCGAGCATTTGAGCTATTGTGCTATATGTCGCTATTATCGGAGAGTGATCTGAGTTAAGTTCAAAACTTTCCATTAGGCGCATGTGTGTTTGAGGAATACCAGAAAATACTACGAAGTCAATCAAGTCTGGAGTTTTTCGAATATCCGTTGGCCAGTATGTAGGCTTACCAGTAGAGAGAGTTGATATGTTATTGTTTCGTATGCATTTGTACAACTCGGATCCCTTTGGGTTAATGAGTCTGGAGCCCCAGTATGGGTGTTTGGCATTGAAGTCGCCTCCAACAATAAACTTTGTCCCCAGTCCTTGAAAAAAGTTCTTGAAATCGAGCTCTTTTATTGTAAATCTTGGTGGGAGGTAAATTGCTGAGATTGAAACATCTGCGTGCATGCATTTAATAACAATTGTGGCAGCCTGCATAGCATTTTCCCTAGTGCTGTCCATGATTTTAAATTTTAGACCCTTCTTAACAATAATTGCTGCGCCTCCATGGGCTCTATCTACTATGGTACGAGGGAAGGTGTTGGTTTGCATCCCAGTTAAGGCCACGAAGTGCGAAAATAAGAAAGTTTTTTTGCACCGATTCAATGCTGTCTTTGTGAACCTCGTATTGGGGATTCCAGACACAAGACCCGTATTCCAGAATCGGACGAACTAGGGACATATGTATATAAAGTTTTTGTAAGATATGGGTCGTTAAATTCTTTCGACCATCTTTTTACAAATCCCAGTACACCCCTGGCTTTGTTAACCATACACGATATATGGTCGGTAAATTTAAGTTTAGGATCTAAGCGGATGCCAAGATCGTCAATAAGCTTTAAACGATCCAGGGCGTCCCCATTTAGGTGATAAGTCGCAAGTATGGGATTACAACGACAGAAGGTCATTGTCTTGCACATAATTGTCATGCTCTCAGACCCTTCTCTCTTGCGGCTCTATGCGATCCACAAGCGCGAACGCACAGAACACAATAACAAAAGGGGAAAAAAAGAGAACACCAAAATGCGCAAAACACTTAAGCGAATTGTGCAAAAGATAATGCACTTTCAATCGAACGACGACTTCCACTACGATAAACATTTATTGCCCTAGCGATTTAGCTAACTTTTAAGCCCGTTTTAGACAATTAAAGCGACGAAAAACGCGAATTCGCAGAGCGCCGATCGATACGCGGCTTTACTCGTTTCTACTAGTTTCTACTAGTTTTCTCTTGTAAATTTAATTTTATTTGACGACTTGTCATTGCATCGCCTGGTTACCGTTCGGCGGGATAGACGTATTCTTTCAACTTCTTTACTTACTTCGACGGCCTTATCATCAAGGCACTTGTTAATGGACCAACTTGGCTCTGTGTGAGATTTTTATGGGTGATCCGGCTAGCTTATTCGGGTCGCGGGTTTTCCAACCCTCACACATAACAATAAATTTGCGTCTTCCCCTTTCAGGGCCGACCCGAACAACACAAGACGCTGCACAGACAATGTCAACTCGTCCACGACATACATACATGACGATCAGACACAATTGACAACAACAAATCAAAGACAACAAAAAATGACTAACTCAACACAAATCAAAACAAAAGAAAACAAACATCTATGGCACCAAAACGTCTAACTCCACCGGGCGGAGATGGGTACCCTCCACGGGATCATCCTGCTGTTGCTGGAGCATTGGTGCGTTCCCCTCCCGACCGTGACACCACGCCTGCACCTTCAGATTGTGGCGTGTGCCCCTATTCCTTTGATAACCTTGCCCTGATTACTTTAGCTCACATTTCCGAGCGACGCTGCTCCGCCTCCCTGCAAAGAAACCTACTCCATATTTATAGTTATTTGTTCCTCGTTATAATATCTATTTATTTCGCTTAAAAAGATTCCACCTCCCGATTAGCTTTGACCCTGCCTAAGAGCTCTTAAGGGAATCTCCACCAAAATCAAGGATGGACAATTGTTTACAAGGAGATTAGGGAACACATTAATGATAAATATAATTATAAATAAATAAACAGCATGAATAAATAGATTGAACGAATGTAAGGAACTGTTACCCTTCATAATAATATTCCGAATCTGGTGTTACCCTGGAAACCGAGCGCACGCGGGATGTATCCGGATGGCTGCTTGTCGGCTGTTGGGTGGGTGAAAATGCCCGGTTACAGATGGAGCCTTTGCTACCGATACTCTAATCTAAATTTTCGCGTGCGAGACAAGTCAATGAAGCCAGTAAGGTCCACACCAAATAATTCAAGGGTTTTTAAAAATTCCCCATTGCACCGACCAAGTCTTTCCTCCTGCCTCTCTAGATGACCCAGAGGCTACTCAATGCCCGCCCTTCCAATGGTCGCCCGATCCCCCCATGAACGGAATCGACCGTGGGAATTATTCAGACCTACAGGAAGAGCGCAATGGCCATCCTTTCCGGATTCTCCGGTCTATGCCCCTCCTACGCAAGCCTCTCTCCTTTGCGTTGCTACGCTTCCTCTTTTATGCAATCTTAACAATATTAAATTATTAAGAAACTTCTTGCACTTACCGCCGGTTTTCCATCTATGAAGGCGCTTTCGTCGAACTCCGCGGCTATGCTTGACAGGGATTAATTTTCTTTGCAAACGATTTGATTGCCATACAAAGAGGTGACCGTAACACTACGAAAAATTCGAGATTCTTGATCTCGGACATGCACTAATAATCTAAAACCATGTTACGCGAACTCTTCGTGCAGCTCATACAAATAAATCCACGACACTTCCACTTTTACATTTTCATTTCTTAACCTACACTATACTACGATTATTTTTGGGAGTTTACTCCCTCGGTGTTCCTCCTGCGACGGCAACTAGCGGGTTTTAATTTTTCACTATAACCCCGAAATTTAACTTTTTTCCTCCTTTTTCTTTAACCGGCCGGAGTCGTGGACGACGCCAATGGTTCCGGTCCGCGCGCGATCGGGAGACTGCCAATCACTCTCGCTTCGCCCCTCTGGGAGCCGCTTCGCTCAAATTGCCCTCTGCGCTGTTGGCTGCCACGAATCGAGCTCCAGTTTTTGCCGCTCCCGCTCCTAGATTCCGTCCGCCGCTTCTGCTTCCGCGCAAAACGGAACGTGGAATCGTTTCTAGCAGCGAATCGGCAAGCGGACTTATATTCAGCTGCAAAGCGAAAACCCAGAAATTATTTCCTTTCCTCTTATGACACTTTCCTGGCCACTATCGCTTGTCGATGTCCAACCGGACGGACGCTTGTGAAGCCAAAAAGAAAAAGAACGTGACCCACGCCAACATTTCGGCGGTCACCTCAGCCATGGAGAAAGTGGTGAAAACCTGCTCCGAAAGGAATTGCTATTTCCCCCCTACTCTCTTCCAATCCGAAAATAATACGGCTGCCCCATCCCTGCCGAAACGAGCCCCAGATGGCGCCACCAACTCCCGGATAAACCCCATCGCTGAAATTCCTCTTCGCCTATGGCAAGCGCTACAAATATATGTAGATAATAATTATAATAAATATAATAAATATTACAAAAATTATATATGGGCATTTTCACGGGTCGCGAACGTTGCTAAAATGTCAACAGACGCAAAGGACAAAAAAAGAAACGCCAACGGACTCCGGTGCTGCTCTGCTCTTCTAAGTGTAAAAGACCGTTTGCGTTGAGTTTTTTGGTCAATCGTTCTTTTGCTGACTCTCAGTTTGCGACCGTTTCTGGTTCAGGTCTTTACGAACTGCTCTTGAAAGACCGATCTATACCGATCTATAGAGGTCTTTGGAAATCGGTCAACCGAAAACCTAAATGAAGACCGCAAAAGGGTCTTGTTCAGAGCAAGACCGAGAGAGTATGTTCTTTTCGGTTGTGCTAGCAAAGAGAGCGCAAGAGTAAAAACGGTCGACAGTTATTTGCGTGCTCTGTTCCCTTTTGATCGAGACCTTCTCTTCACACATTCCCTTTTCACCGTCAAATTCCGAGCATTTGTTCACGGTGGTTCCCTTTTCACCGTCAAATTCCGAGCACTTAATCCCCTTAATCCCCTCTTGGAGACATGCTTTGGGAGCACTCGGAGCAAAAGTTGCTAGGCGCTGCCAATGGAGGTTTTAAGACCCAGTCATTGAAGGCACATTAAAATCTTTAACGCTATGCTTAGGGCACTTCCATAATGCGTGCAAGCGTGCGCAACCCCGAAGGACAAGCTAATTACCCGGGGTGAATTACTGCCTGAGTAGATGCTGGCGAATGAAGCCGTTGCCCTAAACCAGCCTAGCCTGGTTTTCACATTCAATACCTACCGCACGCGTAGCGACATCGTCGTGACACTTGCCAACTATGCAGCGTCGATGTGGGCCACATTCGAATGGAGAGTGGACGAGTGGGAGATGAGTGATCACAATATGATCACGGTTCATGGCAACACCAACGACCACAAGCACAGTTGATGCTCGTTATACAGCGATCGGTTCAAAGAAATCTCAATAGTAGCTTCGTGCATAACAGGCAGAATTCGTAAATATATGTACGTTAGGCGCATATGTGTAGTGTGTAAGGTATGATGTATAACGTGTTAAACTATATTTTTTTTGGAATAGTAATTTATGAGAGTTGTGAGGATCCTAAGGGATCTCACAAAATAGGTCTAAACAGGGGAACAAAGCAGTCAATACAATATTTTTATAAGTCGGTTTAGGTGCACGATGTAGTGGACATAAGGTGGAGGTTAAGCAGTTACGTACTGCAGTAGTTGTAATTAGCATGTAAGTAAAGTTGTAAACGTAGACGTAAGATAGCATGTAACTTTCCCGGCCGTGGGGAAGAGAATGAAGCCAACGTCTAACGGGACACTGGTGGGGAGAGCGGATACCGGGAGCCCAGGCGAGGAACCGTGGTGAAGAGCGAAAGCTCCCGGACTAACGCCATTGGAATCGGGCAGCGTCGTAGTTGCTAGGCGAAAAGGAACGGCGAGAATAACGGGATAATGGCGTGATTTCGCGCCCGAAGGCAGGAGAGACGCCCGGAACGCAAAAAGAATCGCCGTTACGACCGCGGCCACGGCGTAGTTGCTAGGTGAAAGGAAAGCACCGATGGAAAAGCACGCAGCCGCAGCAGCGCAGACTGGACGCAAGTATAAAAGGAGAGGAGTAATGGCGGCGGGGGAGCGTCGAGTGCGGGAATTTTCAAGTGCAGTGCGCATCGAGTGAAGTTAACGCCAACGGGCCAGAAGCAACGCCACGCGGTCTGCAGCTCATTAGCGGAACATGGACGTTTGGAATGATTCTGGGGAGCGACGACAGGACCAGGTTCCTAAGCCTTTTTTCTCGCCGTGTGGCTAGAGGAGAAGAATGCTTCCACAGCTCGGCATGGCTTGTCGTAGGAGGCGAGTAACATGGCAGGCCCCTCATCCGAGCCTGTCGGAGCTAAAGGGGTGGGTCATCGAGCCCACAAACTTCGGTGCCACGGGTTGGACAGTGTCCAAGCACTACCATTGAGGTAGGCCCCCTAGTGGGAGCATGGTGGTGGCTGTGGTTGTTACACATATCGCGGGTAGAATCTTCGGATTCGACGTGGAGTTGCGTCATACAACTCGGGTGCTGTGACCAATAAATCATAAATCAGTCCTTGCCCATGCACTATAACATATGTCTCTTGTAGGTATATTCGAGTGTGGTGTTTGTAATCCCTTCAGTGTGGAACACGCCACGGTAAACAAGTTCGAAGAGATCCGAAACACAAGCCTGCTGATTTAAGGCGTCCTACTACTGCATTGAGTGCCAAACCAAAGGGAAAAACTCAATTAAATTATCAATCGGATCAAATACCAAAAACGGTTGTATGGCCCATTTAAAATAAATATTAAAAAAATGAATGGGAAGTAAAAAATGAAACAAAACACAAAACGTCTTGCAGTGGAATGAAACTACAAGGGACTGCCTGTCTCTATTTATAGCAGTTAACAGATCAAAAGTGTGCCCGTTCTTCAGCTGTTACAAAATAATCATAATAAATACATTTTGTATGGTTTTTAGTGGTAACCGATTAGCTATCGAAAGAGCGGGCTATTCAAATTATTACCTATTATTATAAATCCCTATTCAACATATAAGTATATTGGTTTTTGAATTTTAGTAATTTCTATAGTGATCAGATCCTGACTCGATCGGCGGTGGGTAATGATAGGAAAACAATAAACACATGCAAATATTAAAGATCTTATTTGTTATGGCCACTTAACAACTATCGATAGGGGGAGTGGGGACACCGCCTATCGGGAATCGGAGGTGTGGTGGGATACTCTGGGGTCTTGGTGGAGTGGAGATTCGAAAAGTTTAAGAGTTGTGAAAAGTGAAGAAAGCAAACGTGAGCTAAGAAGAAAAAAAAAAAGCCAAGCAAAGAAAATATATATAACCCCGGAAAGGAGGATAAGGAGAACACGCCTGCACTGGACGACGCCCAGTTGGAGAAAACAGAGGGTGAGTGGTCGAGGTAGGGAGTGGAGCCTGGAGGAAAACTAAGGCTATTCATTCCAGACCCGACTGTGACGGACCAGTGTCGGCGGAAAAATTTGGGTTTTTTTGGGGTTAAGTACATTGAACCATTGCAATGCATTGGCGCGGGCCATTGACCCGAGGGACTGCCAAGGTGACCCTGAGGCGTCGGCCAATCAGATCCCGGATTATTACGGATAATAACTCAAAGTGGGAACTCCACGGCCCCGAGACGCCAGAGTAACGGCCAGGATAGGCCCAATAGAGCAGACCCCGCCAAGATAGGCAAAGGATGACCGACACGCCTGCAAAGGGGCGGCAACGGGAGCCCGACGGCTTCAGCTAGTTTTTTTTTTATGTATCGTTTTGGTTAATTTGTTCCTTACGTTATTTTTTTTTTTTTTTTTTTAGTGGGAAATAGTGTACACACAGAAAAAAGTAGGTATTTATTTGATTTATTTCAAATGCCATTTNTCCGTCCGTCTCTCCGTCTGTCCGTCCGTCCGTCTGTCTGTATGTATGAACACCTCGTTCTCGGAGATGGTAAGAGCTAGAGGTCTAGTTCTTTTTGCTTTTGGTGTGTTATTATTGCAGGCAGATCAAGTTTATTTCAAATTTTTGCCACGCCCCTTTCCGCCTTCGTAATTTGCATAAAACTGAAGGTACCTCTAGCCCATAACGACACATTAGCCCATAACTTGCACAAAATAAGAGGTAGAGACCTATTTCTTTT
>JAJJHQ010007202.1:529060-543879 GCA_021223825.1 Drosophila ironensis | reverse complement strand
CGTCCTTCAAATCCAGACTGGAAATGAACATGGCCCTGGGAAGCCTGCTTAGGATCGCGTCGATCTGTGGCAAAGGGTACGCGTCGCCTTGGGTGAAACCATTCACCTTCCTACAGTCTAGACATAGGCGGACTTTTCCTGGTTTCTGCACCAAAACTACTGCCGACGACCAAGCACTTTGCGACTCCTCGATCACCCCTAGCTTGATCATCCTCTCGACCTCCCCGTAGAGCAGCTTCTCGACTGCCGGAGACACTGGATAATGCCTCTGCTTTACTGCTTTCGTCTCTCCGACATCGATGTTATGGCTTATCAGGTGCGTCTTGCCCAATCCCAACTTGGCGAACGACGGAAACATTTCTACCACTGCTTTCAGTCTGTCCTGTTGAGCTTCGGACAACTCCTGGCTGGCTGAGATCTCGCCTACTTCAAACTCCGATGGCAACAGCTCGAAGCTCCTCCAGAAGTCTATGCCTAAGTACAGGTTCTGGCACAGCGTGGGAACCAGGTGAAAGTTATGTGTCTTGGATTTCCCTTTGAACTCCACCACCGTCGACAACTGCCCTACAACCTGCTGGCGTTGTCCGTTGGCGGTGCTCACCATCGCTCCTTTGCGCTTGAAGTCGGTCCCGCTCCTTATAACTCGCTCTGCGAAGCTCCCCCCGATGCAACTCACTGCTGCCCCTGTATCCAGTAGGCCCAGGACCTCCTCTCATAGCATCCTCACCTCCGCAAACGGCCGCCTGTCCGCCGCTTTGTACCTGATGGCTTCAACCGTCCTTCTCGCCCGCCAGTACAACCTTAACCTATTCGTATTCCTAGATTTATTCTTATCTTCTACCTTAGCATTCCCGTGCTCTCCCTTGCACTCCTCCCCTACTTGTCCTTGCCCAGGTTTGACGGAACACGCTGAGGTGGACGATCCAGCGCATTCGCCTTCCCGTTTTTTAGGCACCTGGGACTTGAAGGCTTGTACACGTTCGGGGCTCCACACCCGAAGCAAAAGACTTTTCGCTTGCCTACGCAGTCATGGTATCTGTGGCCCTCCTTCCTGCAATTCCAGCAGATAAGAGCCACAGCCTCCACTTCTCTCGCTTCGCTGTCCGAGAACTCTTCGGCATCTTCCCATTCTGGGTCGCCCCCCACTTCCGCCACTACCTTAGATCCATAGCTCCTGTGCGCGCTCTTTTCTTCCCGCCTTTGAGTTTCGCCCTGCGCCTTCCTCAACCATCCTGGTTTGGAAGTGCTTGCGTCTCGTCGCACCTCCTCTAGAAACCGTTCCCGGCACCTGCAAACTTCCCGTAGGTGGCCTATCGACCTTATCGCTACTTTTAGCAGCTCGTGGCGGATTTCTGACCTCAGGTTCCTCTTCACTATCTCCACCAGAGTAGCTTCGCTCAGTGGAACGCTTAGACCGTCCATCAGCTGCTCCACCGCCTCGTAGAAGGAGTCCAAGCTTTCGCCTTCGCGCTGCTTCCTCTCCCTCATCGCTTCGCGAATGTCCTTATCCGACCGGTCGTCCCTGAAATGGTTTCTCAGCGCGTCGCATAGATCGCTCCACCTCATCCCTCTATTTAGCTTATGGAAGCGCCAATAAAACTCCCCGGCTTTCCCGTCGAACAGCAGGCTCGCGTTTCCGCAGAGTGCTGAAAAATTGCTATCCAGCGTTTGGTGGGTCAAGGCTTCCACTCGGTATATGAAGTTGTCAATGGTCATCCCGTCGGGATGACCACTGAAACGGATCTTCCAGCCGTTCAGAATTTGGCCCACTCGGTCTGGTCTGTAGCCCCAGCTTTGGTCTACTTTCTGCCTCGGGAGACTTCGGATGCTGTCACCCAGGTCACGGGCTGCCCCTCCGTCGTCATAGCCCCCACCGGGCTGAGCGTAGCCTCCTGCTCTCCCTTCTTCCTCTCTCTCCACTAGTCCCCTCTGGCGAAACAGTCTGTCGACTTGCGCTGACAGCTGTTCCAGCACCGTCGCCTGCATGGCATTTACTGACTGGGATATGATCGAACTTATTTCAGCCGTGCTAACTGCGGATTCTGCCTGGGAGCCTGCTTGACTGATCCCGCAGGGTGAATCCGCCCTACGAGTCTGCTGGCTCGTGCTCGCCGTGACCATCTCTCCTCCCCCCTGCACCTTCTCGAAGCACACCACTTTGCACGTCGGGCATTGCGTCTTCGATCTAGCGTGTGTCGTTATGCAGGTTTTGTGGAACTCATGTCCACATATGGTTCTGGCCCTGCCAGTTGCCATTTCTTTGTTGCATAACATGCATATGGGCACCTTCACGGGTGTCGCTGCCCCCTTCTCTGCCTCTGCTGGGTTCATCCTTGCCTATTCTATTGTTCACTGCCTACCTTAACTGAATTTTCGCTTTACTGTGATTTTCTGCCTGAAATTAAACCTCGCCTTCGTTCGTGCCTGCCTGCGCCAATCCGCGCTGCTTTCTCTCTTTCCTCTCACCCACGCCTGACTCTCCTGTCGCTTCGGTCGGGAGAAAGCCAACAAAATTTCCCCTGCTTCAGCTTCTTGTCGCCAGCCCTGCTGACTCCCAGGCGCTGCGAACTCTCGGCTGAACCTTTTCGGACGTGGTTCTCTCGCCAATTCTGCGACCGAAGTCCAAGCGTCCTACTCCTCTCTTAGGGGATGACGGGTTGTAGCTGATCGCCTTTAGTCGTGGTCAGATAGCAGTCTGCTAACTGCTGCAGCATCTCCAATCGACCGGGGCCCTAGCTTTCCCGTCCCTTTGCTCCTTTCGTGGCCTGCTATCCGGTGCTCGTGGTCAGTCGGATCCTGTTTCCTCCTGCTATCCTACGCGACCGCCCGTCCTGCCAGGCCCTACTTGGAACTGCCGCTGTGGCTGCCGGTGCACCGTGGTCTACCCTCTCTGCTGAGTGTATTCTCCAAGGCGATGCACGCGCCACTGCTGGGGGTTTTGGTCTGGTTCCTGCCATGCCACGGTAACCAGCCGAAAATGATTTTTTTTTTTTTTTGCAAAGCATGGTTGCGTCTTAGCCGTGCTCCAAAAACATGGCCACTTAGTTGGATAATTTTATGATCAGACATTATTTATAACTGTAACGATTCGTCACAGCGACGAGGTGGCATCCCTCGGACTTCGGACGGGAGACGGGGTGGCACGCTAGGTCCGGCCAGATCTCGCCGGCTAATGGGCGGGTTCTGATAGGCACCCCCTCTCCATCCATACGCTTCCCCGTCGATCATAAATCTTACCATATTTCTTTTAAGCGTGCCTGGTCTCTCTACTCTGCGGAGACCTAACAGGGCTTTCCCCCATCCGCGCGCGTTCTCAGGGCCCTTTCAGGGTCCCTCGGGAGCCAGGGAGGGCAAAGGGAGCTAGCGCGAAAGGCGGCGGCAGGCTGCACGAAGGCGAAAAATATTCTCCTACTCCATATTAAATTCCATTTTTATTCTATTAAAATTAAACATACAATCCAGCCTATCCTTAATCCTAATCCTTATACATATGCGGACCGCCTTGTGCGGCAATGGCTGATGGCCGGCGGTTCGCCGCTTCGTCTCCTCCTGCGACGGGATGGGGTCGGCTCGCGTCAGCTGCTTTCTCACCAACCTCTCTGGCCAGGACGCACCAGCGCTTCCACCTTCCCCGGAACGTATGCGTCAGGGCGGCGCCCAACAAAAAACCGGTCTCCTCGAATCTTTATCTCGGGCGGGAGGCAAAACCTACAACAAAACGCTATCGGTCATGCCCCGGATCTATTTAAGCACGGTGTACCCACCCTCCGACACGGCGAGATCGCGCCGGCAATGCGCCCTCGAGGGCTCTAACCCGCCAGCTTGTGGGGACCTCGAACAAAGATGGCGGCCTGTGGTACTCTGTGGATTCAGCCTGTGTAATCCAAGGGAGGCGGCGTCTCGCGGAGCCCTAAAATGCCGCTCCGAGCGGACTCATTCCGGGACTGGGCGGGGGTAGCGGCTGCACTCCAAAACAACGGCTTGGCCGCGCCTCGTTCGGGGTCCCAAGACCGCGCTCGGACCGAAGGCGCCCTTAAGCCGGGGTATGGGCGACGCGGTTCCCAGTACCCGGAGCGCTCCGCGTCGCTTCGGTGGCTAGCTTACGTCTGACTAGAACTTACCCCTTTTTCCAATGTCCGCGACGATCCGACGAAGCGCTTCCTCGTGCCGCAGCTGGAAAAGAGAGGGAAACACACTCGCGCGCACCGCCACTCGAAGCCCGATTCGGACGCGTCTCAGCCTCTCCGGCCACCGTTCTCGCGATCGCACGATCCGCCGACTCGCGGGCGTCTTTAAGCCCGAACTCGCGCCCTCGTCGCCCCGGCTGGACGCTCCTCGCCGGTACCGCGGGTGCTCTGCCGCGCTTTGGGCCGTTCCCGCGAAACGCTTGCTGCCAATTGTAAACACGGCTCGCCCCGTTCTGGCTTGCCGGTACTCCTGCCGTTGCAGCGGCGCTCGCAGCTTCTCCTCGGTTCGCTTTCTAGACTCTCGGTCTTCTTCTACCTCTGCTCGGTCGCTTTTCTTCTTTCTCGACAACAGGTGCGTTCTCGTCCGCGTCCCAAATCAAAAAGAAAGGCCTTCTCCTCCCACGCCACTTTCTAAGCCGAGCTTCCTGCCGGCTGCCAGATCGTCGGGGGAGAAGGAGAATACGGCCCTCACATCCCGAAATGTTGCCACCTAGGCGCACTCTCTTCCCTCACCCGGGTTGCCACCCCGCCGACCTATCGCCGACGTTACAGCAGCTATATGCATCCCATCCACTTACGTGTGTCCATAAACTTGTTGCGTTTGAGATGCATATCTGTATGTATTACATGTAGAAAGATCTTAACGGCCCACTGACACACAAATCGCGGGACCAAAGCGCCCCGCCCGATGCGATTTTTTATTTTTTTTGTTAACCATAGAACAAAGGAAATATTATCCGGATGATGCGGAAAATATTAATCTATCAAATATACTTTAAATAATTCATGTAAGTATAACTAGCTTTTTTTAACTTTTTTTTTCTAGGATTCCGCTTTTTTTAGATTTATTTTTTGGTTGATCCAGCTGTTTTTGCTCAGGGAAAAATGGCAGCACTGATGGGCAGCACCAGCATTTAAATATTACAATTAAAAAGAAAAAACAAGTAGGAACGCTGTAGTCGAGATTTCTCGACAACGAGATACCATGTACCTCTTATCTTTATGAACCATTCCTTTGATTTTATTTATTTTTTTTTTCAAATATTTCACCATATTTTCGTTTGTTGACATCAAAAAAATCAGCAGGTGCACACATACACACACTACTGTATGTATACACGTGCGAACGAATTTAAGTCACAGAAGAGACGGATGACGGTACCCCAGCGTGTGAGGCATGCCGTTGCCTAGGGAAGGGGTGGCTAAAACTTTAATTGGCCATATCTTCTAGATTTATTGTCCGATCCGTACGTAATTTTGCACGTACGTGTTTGACGTAGTGGACTTATTGGACTGAAAATTATGCCTCTAGCTTTTACCATCTCGAAGATATCGATTTTTTTGCAAATACGAGGGCGGAAAGGGGCGTGGCAAAAATCCAAAAATGACATTATCTGCGCAATAGTTAAACGGACATATTGCAAAAAGAAATAGGTGGCTCTTATTATGTCCAAGTTATCGAAAAAAATTCAAATACAGTTTTATGCAAATTACGAAGGCGGAAACGGGCGTGGCAAAAATTTGAAATAAACTTGACCTGCCTGCAACAATAACACACCAAAAGCAAAAATAATTAGACCTCTAATATCTTACCATCTCCAAGAACGAGGTGTTCATACATACAGAGTCTGTATTACAGACAGACGCACGGACGGACGGACAGACGGACATGGCTATATCGACTCGGCTGTTGACGCTGATCAATAATATATATACTTTATGGGGTCGGAGATGTCTCCTTCTCCCTGTTACATACATTTGCACAAAGTTAATATACCATTTGTACCTGTTCACACCAGCTGACGCCTATCGGTGCTCCAGCGCTCCCCCCCGTGCTGTTAAGCGGGACTGTTAAGTTCGGCTTAACAGCCGCTCTCACCGATTGTCAGGGGCAATCGGCTGGTCAGTTTTCTGCTTCTGATCCGAGAAGAAGCGACAAGAGAGAAGAGGAGGAAGAAGAACAAGCATCCGATTGCCACCCCCGCACTCCACGGCAACTGCCCCGCAACGCCCTCTCCGTCATCACTATCAGCAGCCTCCGAGGGAGCCACTCCAAGCGCCAACAGAGAGGATCGCCGCTGGAGCAACTTGCACCGTGGGACAGGACGGAACCCCAGCTACACCGCCCCGGCTTCAGACTGCTCCGCTCCGGCTACCGCCCCCGCCAGCCTTCGCCCGAACAGTACCTTAAGGTACATGGTATGAAAATCAAGACGATGATCCCTAATTATTAGTGACACCAACGTGCTCTTTAGGTATGCAAACTAAATGAAATTATGCATAACTTATGCATAATGTAATGAATGAAATATTGTTTTAATCTTAAGTATTATATACATACCTTTATGCAAGAATATCGAAAACCATCCTGCCCGTCCAGGATGATAAAAATTGCAATATACAAAAAACTTAAACTTAATTATAGAGTTTTCCAACCGTAACCAACGCAACTGTCAAAGCTTGTTGAATAAATTCGCGAGTGCTGTAAAAAGCAAATCAAATATAGTCGTTATTTTGTAATGTAAAATGCAATTTAATTATTATGTATGACAATTAATTTTACAAATTTTCTAGTATAAAATAAAAACGAACGAATCTAAATATATACATGGGTCATCATTGACCAGACTTTTACGCGGCTCTGCGGTTTCTTCGCTCAGTGGCTTCTTGCATCATGCGCCTTTGAAGGATTGCCGCAAAGGATGGCAGTCTCACGTTTCGCTTCTTGTTGCGGAGCAGATATTTGAGTGTCGGATTAACTAGGAGGGTGGCCGTGGTCCGGGTAATAGTACACGGCGCCCAAAGCAGATAAAAGTGATTGGTGGCATGTCCAATGAGGGCCAGGATTAGATACGAAAGCGGCAAGGTGAAGCAACCGAGCCAGTAATACTCGTACTTCTCAACAACAGATACCGACAAAGCGCTGCAGAGCATATACTTTATTGTGGTGTAAATGATTAGTTCTGCAGACTCCCAGATTTGCAAGCCAATCTGTAGTAAAACCACAGACACACCGAATTCGTAGATCCACTTGAAGAACTTTGGCATGAAACGGAACCTCGCCGGGATGAAATCATTATCGTATATAAGATCCAGTACCGAAATGCCGAACAGCACGGTAGGCAGAATAGGCCCCGGGGAATAAGGTGAATTCATTTCGTCAAAGAATACAAAGTACTGCCACACTCGGACAATACCAGCGAGGCACACGCACATTAGATTCGTCATTCTTGGTGGATTGGGACTCGTCTAACTTAAAATTTTAGTTTCACTTTCGAATTTCGGGAAGCCTATTTTCAAATACTTGTACAGCTTTCACAGAGACACTGAAAATAAGTATGTTTGTGTTTTGACAATTGTGGTAAACGAATAAGATTTAGAATATGGGTAAATAAGTATAGAAACCCATAAGCGTACTTGTATATCCAGACCCGGAACGCGGCGGCTAACGGAGACTCAGCCTGGCTGGCCGATCCTGACCTGCTTCCTGGGCGTTCGTGGGTTAACGGCGAACCGGTTTCGGCCGGTGCGAGCCTGACCACAACCCCCCTGGTGAACGGGGAACCGGACCAAGGACGGGTAGGAGACCGACGCCACGGAAAGAGGGTCACCCAGCAACCCGGCGGCGACCAATCGAATAACGCAACGAGGGAATAAGATCTGAAAGAGTAACCCGGCTGTTGTCACTGTGGGCGGGCTGCAAACACACAAATAAATTTGTGCGACACCCCGACCCGCTGAGCAAGCCCAGCACGGTCACTGAGGGAGTCCTCTTAATGCTTATCAAGAATATATATACTTTATAGGGTCCGAAAAGCTTGCTTGTCCCTGTTACATATTTGACATTCGCACGAATTCAATATACCCTTATTCTTTTCTAAAAGAACCGGGTATAAAAACAAGCATCTCACTAAATGGAATGTGTTGTTATTTGAGAAGTAAGTTTTATAAACTTTTTCTATTAGTTCGAAAATGTGATCAGGGGCAAAAATTGCGTATGTCTTTTTCTGTTTTAATGACTGCTTGAGTAAGCTTGCAACATCATTGAACTTAAACAAAGGCCTGCGGTATTCTTTCCTCAGCTTATTACACCATGTACCTTAAGGTACAAATGGTATATTACGTTTGTGCAATGTATGTAACAGCCAAAAGGAGACATCTCCGACCCCATAAAGTATATTTATTCTGGATCGGCATCAACAGCCGAGTCGATATAGCCATGTCCGTCTGTCTGTCTGTCCGTCCGTCTGTATGTATGAACACGTCGTTCTCGGAGATGGTAAGAGATGGAGGTGTAATTCTTTTTGTTTAAGTCCGTTATATATGTACGCAGGTCGAGTTTATTTCAAATTTTTGTTACGCCCCTTTCCGCCTTCGTAATTTGCATAAAACTGTATTTTCCTTGATAACTTTGACAAAATAAGAGCTAGAGACCTATTTCTCTAAGTCCACTGATCGAGAAACACGTGCTTGTAAAATTAAGCCTCGACCGGACAATAAGTATAGAAGATATGACCAATTAAAATTTTACCCACCCCTTGCCAAAGAAACGGCATGCCGTGCCAGGAGAGGTACTGTCGGCTGAACTCTTTGCCGATCATGGGAAGGCAGTTTCGGCGCAAACTATTCGGCGTACAATAAAAAAACAAGGGTACAATAGCAGAATCGCTTGCAGAAAGCCTTTGCTATCTGAGCGCAACCGAAAGTTACGGAAAAAATTTGCCCAGGAGTGCTCCAAAAAGGACCAAAGCTGGTGGGACGATGTCATTTTTCTTGACGAAAGCAAATTCAATATTTTCGGGAGTGACGGCAAGACCATGGTTTGGAGGAAGCCAAATACTGAGCTGCAAAAAAAACACATAAGGCCAACTGTAAAACACGGCGGGGGAAGTGTGATGATTTGGGGCTGCATTTCCACAAAAGGAGTGGGAAATTTAGTATTTATAGATGGCATCATGAATCAGGACCAATATTTAAAATTTGAAGCAGTTATATCAGGACAATGACCCAAAGCACAAGGCCTATAATGTCAAGTCCTGGTTGCTTTACAACTGCCCAAAGGCCTTGGAAACGCCGGCCCAATCACCTGATCTCAATCCCATTGAACATTTGTGGAGTGAATTGGACCGCCGTGTACACCAAACGCCGATATCATCAATTGCAGATTTAAAGGAACGGCTTAAAGAAGAACGGGCGAAAATTGGCGGCGAATATACAAAAAAAATTATTAAAAATATGCCAACACGCCTAAGCGATACCATTAAAAATAATGGGTATCACACAAAATATTAGGATATATTTAATTTTTAAGATAAAATCGTTTTTTCTTAGGTCTATAAGGTAAAACCGAATATTAAAGTAACGTACATTTTTGAGTTGTTATTCGTTTATGTTAAATTTTAGTTTTAATTTAAAATAAATTACACATGTGTATATATCTATGAATAGGTAATAAAAGAAGCTTTAATTTTCCATTAAATTTTTTCTTCTGTCTTTTTTTAAATCTCTTTACTTGCATTTGAAATCGAGAAAAGAGAAAACCGAATATTAATGTGATTCACTGTACATGGTATCTCGTTGTCGAGAAATTTCGACTACAGCGTTTCTTATTGTTTTCCATGACTTTTAATATAAATTATATTGCAAATAATATATACATATATCGTAGAATGGTGAATTAGCCCACTGAATATGTGTGTCATAGAATGGTTAGTTTGACCATTGTGCATGCATGTACATTTTCGAGAGGCGACACGGTGTCGCTAACGGTTCTCAGAACGCACAGTGGTTCAGGGAAAGAGGCGTAGAAAAGAGATGTGATGAAATAGCTTCGCATATGCGAAATAGCTGTGAAATAGCTTCGCATATGCGTGTCGAGTAAGTTGATGTTGGGCCACCGGGACAAACAGAACTTGCTGCGTATTGATGATGGGAACTTTTGAGGCTTCTCCGGCATATACAGGAAGCCTAATACAGACCTTGAAAACAAACACCTGAAGGCGACGGTAAACACCTGTATGGCTGCATCTGGGGTCGGAAACTTAGTTTTCATTGAAGGAACAATGGATGCTAAAATGTACCTAAGCATTTTAAAAGAAAATTTGGCACAAAGCGCTGAAAAATTGGGAATACTGGACCGATTCAGATTTTACCAGGACAACGACCCCAAGCACACTGCTACCAATGTGAAGCTTTGGTTGGTCTGGAACTGCCCACACGTAGTAAAAACCCCAGTAAGTGACCAAGTGACAATTCCCGTCTCTGCACTCTAAGATGGTCAGGATAGTTCGATGCGAATATAAGAGAGATCTTGCGTGAGGTTAGAGGTTTGAGAGAGAGATACGTACGCAATACGAGGCGTGATCAAGGGTATTCGCCGTATACAATATGCGCAATTAAATATGGAAAATCTTAACGTTAATCCGACATCAAAAGTGGGATCAGTGCCAACTCCTACATTTTCTGAAGATCAGTGGCGTACTATTATGGAACTGAAAAATCGCAATTTCGTCGAAATTTGTAAAGCTATGCAGGCGTCTGTGGGTCCACAAAATGACGTGGTTTTTCCAAAATTTAACCCAGATTTAACTGGGGCTGATGCGACTCAATGGTGTGCAACGTGGCTTGTTTAAGAGCTATTTCTACAGCGTTTCGAGATTAAGGAAACGCCGGCAGCTATGAGTCTGAATCTGCTGAACAGCCGTCCAGCTCACAATGAGTGTCCTGCAGTGTATCCAGCGTACTTGCGCATATGGCCAATTTTGACAACTGTTTGCAGCGAATGGTGTTTTCGTCAATTATATAAAAACTAGAAGTCAACTGAAAGCATTTACATTTGACAAAAAGTGGAGTGCTGGAAGTACTGATGGTAATAGCGGTGACATAGCGGATAAGCATCTCACAAATAATATTGTAATTGGTAGGGAAATCCTAAGTCAAGGATACGAAATCATCTTGACACCTGATAAATTTGAATTTGTCAAGTCTAAATCTATGCTAGCCCAAGTCTAAATCTGTAAACGTCTCCAAAGTATCGAAGCCATCTGCCTTGTTACTTAATGTTGATACTGAAATAATTGGTAATGACAAAGAAAACTTAATTAAATTACTTAAAGACTATTCAGCTTGATTTATTGATGGAATCCCTTGCACAAGGGTTAATACGGGTGAAATGACTATTAGATTAATTGATCCAAACAAAACTGTGCAGCGGCGTCCACATCGTTTGAGTCCAAATGAAAAAGAAATTGCACGTGAAAGAATTACGGAATTGTTAAACTGTAACATAATTCGACCTAGTTGTTCTCCCTATGCTAGCCCTATACTCTTGGTTAAAAAGAAGATCGGATCCGATCGACTTTGCGTTGACTATCGTAAACTGAACAGCAATTCTGTTTCTGACAGATATCCCTTACCACTTATCAACGATCAGATTGCTAGACTTGCGAGTGCTTGTCTGGATATGGCTAGTGGAAACCATCAGATACCCATGCATCCCGATTCTGTTGAATATACCGCGTTTGTTACACCTGATGGGCACTATGAGTATCAGACAATGCCATTTGGCCTCAAGAACGCCCCGTCTGTTTTCCAGCGAGCCATTATAAACGCATTGGGAAATCCTGCATATTCTTATGTAATAGTCTATATGGACGATATAATTGAGGAGTGTGTTGGATGTATTGACTGTAGCGGGATTGTCTTTTAACATAGCGAAATGTGGGTTCTTAAAAACTACTGTACAATACTTGGGGTATGAGGTACGAGCTGGTGAGTTAAGGCCTAGTCCGCCAAGAATTCTTGCGTTGAATTCCTTGCCACCATCGCAAACAGTTCGTAGAGTAAGACAGTTTATAGGATTGGCGACTTATTTTCAAAAATTCGTGCCTCGGTTCTCACAGATTATAAAACAGATATATTCCTTAGCTTGAAGTAAAAGTTAAGTGTGTTTAATTGGAACAACGAGTTGGAAAGTAGTAGAAAAAATACAAAAATGGCATGTAATAGGCGATGACAAGATTAAAGTGAGTGCTCGCAAAAAACATATTCAGGAAAAGTTTTGGAATGATATGGGTCTTCAAATAAGCATGCCGAAACAGAATGGCAGCGGCAACAGCAATGACGGTAATACAGCAGGCAGAGCTTTTGCGAAATGTGAACAACTATCATCCATAACCGGCTTTGACGAAACCCTTTACAATAAGCTTCACGTTATAGTAGTAGCAATTTCCTGTAACCACTATATAAACTCTGAAAAGTTTCAAATTTTTTGTAAGAAAACGTTTGACTTATATATGCAGAAATATCCGTGGTACCCAATGTCACCAACAATTCACAAAGTATTAGTCCACGGTTTTTAAATAAATAATTCGACGTTGGTTCCACTAGGGTGCTTAGGCGAAAATGCTTCAGAGGTACGGAATAAAATCTACAAAAGACATGTACATGTAAAGATGATTATATTTAATATTTATTGATTAACCTTAGCGGTGGTATAAGAACAATGATTTCGCGTACAAAAGATCAAATAACGGCGGTTTACTGCTGTCAATGTCTATACGGCTGCCGCTGTCGACTGCTGGNTGTTTATTGATTAACCTTAGCGGTGGTATAGGAACAATAATTTTCGCGTACAAAAGATCAAAATAATCGCGGAAAATAACGGCGGTTTACTGCTGTTAATGTCTATACGGCTGCTGCTGTCGACTGCTGGCTTCAAACGGCGGGCGAAGACTGCCGCGATCGCTGATGTTCTGCTTCTCTTCTGCGCTGCAGTAACGGTGTTTCCCGGCTGATCATATTCTTGCTCGCTGATGTTTGGCTTCTCTTCTGTGCTGCAGTAACGGTGTTTCCCTGCTGATCCTATTCTGCTTTACATTCGGCCCTCCTGATCCTCTTCATCTGTCCCAGATGACAAAAGATCTTCATTTTTGGCGACAAATCTCCGCAGCTTCATGTTATCGCAGCTTGTTGCTGTGATCTCCACATTAACCGCTTTGGAACTGCGTATCGTCCGTTACCCTTCGACTTGGTGACCTCATAGGGACGTAGATATCCTGCAGCCAGTTTACGACCAGCAACAAATTGTGTTCGCTTAATCGCAATAAGGTCGCCTACATGGTATTTAAAGCAAGCGAAACAGAACCCAAATTCATCGTCATAAAAAGAACGGACAACAATTCATTTGAAAATATAAGCCCCTTCCTAATAAAAGAAGTAATTGACTATACATGCAACGGTGTAGTCGAATCTTGTAAAATAAAACAAGAACCGGCACACTACTAATAAAAACTAAATGAACTTAAAGAAACAGGACTCATCATTATAACCTTTGCCTCATTGACTCTGCCAGAGACAATGATGATCGGTTATGAAAAGGTAAACACACGACCATACGTACCACGCCCACTCAAATGCCGCAACTGTCATAAACTTGGACACCCCACAACAGCTTGTAAAGGACCCGCACTATGCAACAACTGTTCCTCCGAGAAACACACAACCCCAGAAGAAACATGTAATAACGAAAAATTCTGCATAAACTGCAAATATGAAATACCTAATAACAAACACAGCCCAATGGACCGAACATGTCCAGCTTTTATAAAACACAAAGAGCTCACAGCAATCAAAACACTGGAAAAAGTCGACCACAAAACTGCTCTGAAGATATACTACACTCGTCACATCCACAAAACAACACTATATTCTACAAAATTAGCAGAACAACCTAAAAAAACTTCAACAATAACCACAAACCCATCTGGCTCATTATCAAATCCGCCCCCACCCGAAGACAAACCCAAATCACAACAAAGGAAATTAACTACATACGACGACCTCGATGCTGCCATGGATCATCATCAACATCAACACCTACTCTCAGTGCATCCCTATCAGAAGACCTAAAACTTAGAATCTATTCTAATAAACAACACACACTTGCCAAGCCCCTCAAAACAAAAGAAAAAAACGAACAAAAACCCAAAAAGAACAATAAAAACAAAAACCCTCTACTCAACAGTGAAAGCGACAGCATTTAATTATACCTAATTCAATCCAAACACACATACACTTTAATACATAAGTAAGTCTTTCTAACAATACTTAGCCTAAACAATGGTAAAAATACTTCAATGGAATTTAAACGGATACATAAATAATTATAATGAATTGCAAACGCTTATTAAAATCCACAATCCAAAAATTATATCCCTACAAGAAACCCACCTATACTCTACTCAAAATATCCCCATCCCAATTTCCTACACACTTTACCACGAAAATACAGCTATTAACGGATATGGAGGTGTGACACTCCTAATCCACAACTCCATACAACAACAAAACGTCACGATCAATGCTTCCGACTTCGACACAATAGCAGTAACAATCCACTTCAAAACCAAATTCACAATAGTCTCCTCGTACATTCCACCCAATAAAACCTTCAAGATCGAAAACCTTAGAAACATATTTGATACTATACAACCGCCCCTACTTATAACTGGAGACTTTAACAGCTGGCATAGAAGCTGGGGCTCTCCAGCCAACAATACCAGAGGCAACATATTATTCAAATACATTAACCAGTCCTCACTTATAACTCTCACTAATGGCTCACCAACTCAC
>JAJJHQ010007202.1:277187-519065 GCA_021223825.1 Drosophila ironensis | reverse complement strand
AACACATTTACTTAGTTTGTGTTTCAGATTTTCTTTTAGTTTCTTGCTTATTTCGTTTACTCTATGGTGTAAAGGGTCTCTGGATCACCGTTAAATGGCATAATATCTTTTATCTTTTTTTACAAATAATAAGTTACCCTTATATGTAATCATTTGCTCATCTATACTTTGAAATTCTTCTTGCGAAATTTCATTGAATTTTTTTTTATGGCGTCCAACAAAGGGCGAACCTTGTGCAACTTGTCGTATTCAGGAGTTCCCTTCTGAGACTGTTTAGAGTTATCGTTCAAATGGAAAAACTCTTTAATTTTTTCAAATCTGTTTCTCGGTAATGCATTTGCAACGGCGGATAGTTTGAAATTTGTCGCCCACGCCATTCTATAAGCTGGTATTTTCACAACTGGAAGGTAAAGAAGTATGCCAACAAACCTTTTAATTTCAGGCACAGTGCATTTCAATTCTAATCCCTTCGTTTGCATGGCATATAGATTCGTTTCCTGACATATTTTCTCCCATATTTCATCCGCAAAGAAAGTTTTAAAATATTCGATGCGTGTTTTTACCGCATTGCAGCATAATTCACTTTTCCAAGTGGAAGAACCGCCTGATTTAGGTCCTTAAAAAATGTTGTTGGCACTCTACCCTTATGGCATGGAGTGTTGTCGTGCTGTAATATCCAATCGTGACTAGGAAATAGTCTACTTCCAGAAGTGAAGGCATGATCATTTATGATATGGAGATATCCTATTTGGTTTAGTGTCCCCTCTATCGGCACTAACATAAATCTCCGAATCCATAGTAGCAGAGACATACCCAGAACATCACCGTGCCACCACCAAATTTGTTCAACGGCTGGACAGCCAAATGTGATTATGTTGCTGGATTTGCTGGCAGTGAGTTCCAATAAGGAATAAAATTAAAAAAGCAACGAGAAAAAGCAACGTTTAGATTGCAGTTACTGCAAGTTCATACCCAATCGCCCGCTTTGATGGGCAAAAGCTATTACTATTTGACACTTACATTCCACATTTAATAAAAAAACAAGTAGAAACGCAGAATTATGTCTCTTGATTTTACCATTTCGAAGATATAAATCTTGCGAAGGATATTTCAAATGCTAAGGCGGAAAGGGGCGTGGCAAAAATTTGAATTAAACTCGATCTGCCTGCATTAATACGCACTGAAAGCAAAACTAATTACATCTCCGCGCTCGTATCATCTCCGAGAACAACGTGTTCATACAAACAGACAGATAGACGGACAGACGGACAGACGGACATGGCTAGATCCACTCGGCCGTTGGTGCTGATCATATACAGTGGCGAGCAAAATTGAGTGCATGTTCACGATTTCAACTTTCGTTACCCACAAAATCATAATCGCACCAGAAAATCCAAAAAATTGCGTTGTTTTATTTTGATTATTTAGTTCTTTAAAGATAAAGATCTATTCGAGGAGATTAAAAGTAAAAACGAAAATAACCCACATAAACTCACTTTTCAAATAGTTTTAATCATTTTTCGGGATAAGCACATTAAAAAAAAAAATTGGGAAAATTGGTCTTCAAAATTTGTAGGTAGTCCTCTTTCCGCATAATACCGTCTATTAGGTGTAGAGGGACAACATGCCACCATGTGAAGCATTTCCAAACTATAATACTACAGCACCATGTTTTGAAGTTTCTTTGACATGGTGTCTCTGTATTCGTTCTCCAAGTCTACGCCAGGAATATTGCCTTTCGTCAGAATGAAAAGGTTAATTTTGGACTCGTGAGACCAGACAACACGTTTCCAATCGTTAACAGTCCAATTTTTGTGTGCCCTTGCAAATTTCAGTCGCGCCTTAACATTTTTCACTCTTGAAATATATCCGATATCTCGAGGCGCTCTTCTAGCAGTCCATTCGCTAACATTCTTGTTGATAGCCAAAGAAGCACCGTTTGGTGTTAAAAGCTTGTTCCTTCTCATCTCAGACATCATTAGTCGAGCATCTGCCTCCTTTAATTATTTTGTTTGACCTGCGACTTGCGCTTTTGGAGTTGCATTCCGTCTTTTCTGGAGAGCGATTACCGCCGATTGGCTTATATCAAGCCTCTTGGATATTGCACGTGAAGTACAACCATTCTCGGTCAGACTTACAACATTATTTTCAATAATTTCAGATAATTTTATAATTTTTATACTCTCCAATTTTTAACAAATTAATTATAAGTACAAGCTAATTTAATAACTCTTTGCTTAGTCTAAAGCACGTTTTAATTTGCACTACGAACATCAAAAACAATACAAAATCAAATATAAAAGTGAATCTTGCTGATTTATGCTGAGAAGAGAGGTAAGAAAGCGAAAAAATATGAAAAAGTGCCAACGTGCAAAATTGAGTTTATGTGGGTTATTTTCGTTTATACTTTAAATCTCATCGAATACATCTTTTTCATTATTGCTTTTACTTAGAATTTATTAAGAATAAAATAATCAAAATAAAACAAAACAATTTTTTGGATTTTCTGGTGTGATTATGATTGGGTAACGAAAGTTACTTTATAGGGTCAGAAACGCTTCTTTCTCCCTCTTACGAGTACATAAATTGCACAAACCTTATATACCATTATACCTTAAGGTACATGGTATAAGAACCAGTAGAAACGCTGTAGTCGAGATTTCTCGACAACGAGATACCATGTATCTATGTATTTGATTATATCTGTATTATTTATTGTCTGATCTTCGGTAAATGACTAGATCTTGCAATTTCCGGCTGTGAGCAAAAATATTTACATCTATTTCTATAACCAATTCGGATATATAGACAAATATGCAGGAGTTTTTCGAAAATAACAAAGGCGTGAATAAAATTCAAAAAAGGACGTATTTTACGTACATGATAAATGCACTTAAAGCAAATTATGTACATATATTGCTCTTACCATCTCGGAGACATTGTCAAATATGTGGAAGAAAGTACAGATTTATGCAAATTACGAAGGCAAAACGCGGCGTGGCAAAATGTTGTCATAAACGCTATCTGTGTACACATATAACGGACCTAAGGCAAAAAGAATTACGTCATGGCCAGATCGACTCGGCTGTTGCTGATCAAGAATACATATGTATGTATACTTTGTGGGTTCGAAAACGTCTCCTTCTCCCTGTTACAAACTTAATACATCATTTGTACCTTTAGGTACATGGTATAAAAACAATGAATAACAACTAGATATAGCTGGTATATCCTTTGCTCTAATCTTTGGGTTCAATACAATAAACATTTTTAGACTTTAATAAAACGCATGTAAGCGAACTCTCTTGCCACTCTAATTTTCGAGTGCGTCGTATTTAATGCTTGCGTCAGCTGATAATCGACTCGGAACTGATTGTGCGGATCTTGTTGCCCCGTCTCCCGTCTCCCTTCGCCCTGGAATCTCGAGTCTCCGATCGCTGTCTCCGGTCATCCAAGGCGGCGTTCAAGCGGAACGAACGATCTCTCCGATGGCAACGTTATTGTATTGCTAGAGATTCGCTGGCGGAGGCAATCAGTTCGCCAGCGTCCGCCGCTCGAGGAGCATCCACAACGATGAGCTGTCCCTATGCAGGAAACGGGTGAGCAGACGCCCCGCCACGTGCGGCGCCAAGATGCCCTTTCTCCACGAAAGTTCGCCACTGAGTTTGTAAACACCATTAAAATATTCCAGAAACGACCATGACGATGCGGCAGTCCCTTTGTCCAACGAGGTGGGCAAGATCTATGGGGAGTACCTGATGCTGGACAAGCTGCTTGACGCTCAGTGCATGCTGTCCCAGGAGGACCAGCGACCGGTGCACGACGAGCACCTGTTCATCATCACGCACCAGGGTTAGCACCGCGGAATGCGAGTGCCCGAAAGTTTTTGACGGATTCTTTTCTTTTACAGCCTACGAGCTCTGGTTCAAGCAGATCATCTTTGAGTTCGACTCTATTCGAGACATGCTGGATGCAGAGGTCATTGACGAGACCAAGACCCTGGAGATTGTCAAGCGCCTCAATCGAGTTGTTCTCATTCTGAAGGTAGGTGCGTCCAACTAGAAAAATATAGCTGGTTGCTATTTACTTAATTTATTTGAAAGATTCACCTGCTTCTCGGGATACCCAATGCGCTTTGTATTGAAATGAATGTGATATTATTATACCATGTACCTTGAAGTACAAATGGTATACACTGCCGCTCAACTGAATAGGTTCATGATCTCAGAGATAGAAATCTATCTATAATTGCTGAACCAGTTTTTCGATTTACATAATTTTTTTCTTTAATTCCAAAATCATATTAAAATAAAAATCCGATGAAGGTTTCTCAAAAACATATTATTTATTCCTTATCTATTTTTTCTTCTAAAAGGTTAACAAAATCAATGATTTTTTTTTTCGTTCATCTGAGTAGGTTCAGCTGAAAGACTTTTAGTTTGCAGTTAAACTTGGCGGTGTAGTGACACATTTTTTGATGCAAATGTTTAATTTCATATATTTTCTTTAAAATAATTGAAAAATGGGACGCGGGGAACAATTATCCGAGTATGAAATAGGCCAAATTAAAGCCTACCGTGAAAGTGGTCTTAGCCTAAATGTTGTGAGTCTTTTTTTGTAAAAAAAAAAAAACAGAATATGGCAAAAATAAAAAGAAATTTGCGGTGTTAAAGCCAGTGTGTCAACAGTTAAAAGAGTGATTTCATCGGCTGATCATCTAAAACGAATAAAACTTAAAAAAAACATTAAATGATGCACGTAAAGCTTTACGACTGCTCTTTGCGGGCAAAATCACCTGAGCTGGGCGAGCGAATGGCAGAAAGTGTTTTATTCCCGATGAAAAAAATTTAATTTAGATGGCACTGATGGATACAATAATTATCACGATTTTCGAAAGGAAGAGCTCTTCCTGAGCCGCCACCATAGCGGGGAGGGAGGCGTAATGGTTTGGGGTTCGGTATCAGTCTTTGGCACTTGCGACCCGCAATTTGTTACTTCCAAAATGAACGAAGAAACCTACAAATCTATAATACAGACTGCGTTTCTTCATTATTCAAACATTTTTCATGTTATTAGGTTCCAGCAAGATAACCATACTATTTTAAAAAATATGTAATATAAAGTGTCAAATAGTAATAAAACCTTTGGCTCAGTTTTTTACAAGAAACTTTTTGCTTTACCCTTTTTTTATTATTATTAAAACAATCTTTGAATCTTTGAAACCATTGCGGGAAGATGAAGTTTCGTTTTTTTATTTACCATCTAATCAAGTGGGTCTTATGTATGTGAAGTAGAAGACTTTTAAATTTTTCGGTGCTTTTTATACCATGTACCTTAGGGTACAAATGGTATATTAAGTTTGTGCAAATACATGTAACAAGGAAAAGGAGGCATTACCGACCCTAGAGAGTATACATACATATATGTATATCCTTGATCAGCATCAATAGCCGAGTCGATATAATCGTGTCCGTCTGTATGTATGAACACGTCGTTCTCCGAGATTGTAAGAGCTAGAGACGTAATTCTTTTGGCCTTAGGTCCGTTATATGTGTGAGCAGAGCGAGTTAAAATTTAAATTTTCGCCACGCCCTTACGGCCTTTGCAATGAGCATAAAACTGTATATCCGTCCATATATGTGACAATATCTCAGAAATGGTGCGTTTAGCATATTCGCAAAATATATCATTATTGAATTTCAATCACGCCCCGATTAACCTGTATGTTTGTCTATATCTTCGAAATTTTTGGACCAAGAGATAAAATCTTTTATCTTACCATCTCCAGCTTCTGGTGGACCAGGTTCCCATTCTGGAGACCATGACGCCGCTTGATTTTATGGACTTCCGCAAGTACCTGGCCCCGGCATCCGGCTTCCAGTCGCTACAGTTCCGGCTGATCGAGAACAAGCTGGGGGTGCTCACCGAGCAGCGGGTACGCTACAATCAGAAGTACTCCGACGTCTTCGGGAGCGACGACCAGGCCATCAACGCCATCCGGAACTCAGAGATGGAGCCGTCGCTGCTGGAGCTCGTGCAGCGGTGGCTGGAGCGGACCCCTGGCCTGGAGGAGAGTGGCTTCAACTTCTGGGCGAAGTTCCAGCAGAGCGTCGACAATTTCCTGGAGAGCCAGGTACAGAGTGCCATGTTGGAGCCGGTGGAGCGGGCTAAGAACTATCGCCTGATGGATATCGAGAAGCGGCGCGAGGTCTACCGCTCCATCTTCGACCCTGCGGTCCACGAGGCCCTGGTGCGCCGCGGGGACCGGCGGCTCAGCCACCGGGCCCTCCAGGGCGCCATCATGATCACCTTCTATCGGGACGAGCCCCGGTTCAGTCAGCCGCACCAACTGCTCACCCTGCTTATGGACATAGATTCACTTATCACAAAGTGGCGATGTGAGTGGCCTCCAGGAATAGATTGAAGTCTCTCAGGAGAGCAAATGGTCTCGATTTAAATGAAATTTGTCATGCGTTCAAATTCCGTCTTCCTTCAAGCTCCAAAAGTCTCTTTTAATAGACTTAAGTGCTTTGGAGCTTGTGATAATCTAAGCATTATTTAATTCATTTTATTGCAATCATTTAAAGGAGATTTCGGACTGAAAACAAAGATTCCACAGAAATGTTTACATTGCCAGATCACAAATGACACCAACAAATAAACACTGTATTATATGCTTTCTATCTACTTTCCCAGACAATCATGTGATCATGGTGCAACGCATGATTGGATCCCAGCAACTTGGTACCGGCGGCTCGTCTGGCTATCAATATCTGCGTTCCACTCTCAGGTGACCACCTTGACCTTGGGCCTATCCAGATGACTGACGCCAAAGTCGTTCACCACTTTCTCTGCCTTCCAGTGACCGGTACAAGGTGTTCCTGGATCTGTTCAACCTATCCACTTTCCTGATTCCCCGCGAGGAAATTCCCCCACTGGACGAGACCATTCGCAAAATACTGATCAACAAGAGCGTTTGACAAAGATCGGAGGAAAATCGGGACTCGGAAGAAGGTGGCGCTCTTCCAGAAGATCCTGACCAAGCCCAATGTTGCTGCACATACATATGTTTTTTGTTTACTGAAAACATATGCTTTTTTTTGTTACAAGAACCCAGGGTTGTCAATTTATTTTTCTAGATATCACCTAGGTTGGGGTTTTTTGAAAGTACCTATTGAAAAGATGCTTAGAAACTTTTTTTTCTTAATTCGATAAAATAAGTATACATACATTTGTGTAGATTATGAGCTTAACTGAAAAAAAAAATATATATATATATTCTGCCAAAACTGTGGTGGTGATAAGAAATCCTCCTGTATTTTACTTACAATTATTATTTTTTCAAGATTGTTTTGGCCCATGATTCTACTGGAAAATAAATAAAAAGGCGACTACATCAATAAATTAAAAAAAAAATATATATATAAATTAAATTATATGAACAAAAACGTGTTGTGCATTAAAGGCGAACATTTATAATAGTTTTTAAACTAACGGTCACAAAGCCCCGAATACCCTAAAATAAGTAACACATAAACGGTCATAGTTTGACCGTATATTTCATAGGCCATGTTTCGCAAAAGCCGGAAAGTATGCCTTAAAGGCACAAAATACGCTAAGCCCGTCTCCCTCTTTAATTTTAAAATAATCTATTCAAAATACGAGCTGCGTATTTAACCCATCAAGTTGGGAATATACCAAGACATTTATGTAATAAGAATGGTAAATTACATAATGATTTAATTAGAATGAAAGCAACTGTGCATTCAATAAAAAAATCCAATGCTGCCCCGATTTGTTTACTCTTTCGATTCGATTTGGTACTTGAGCAACTTGAGAAACAGCCGTGTATACATTTAGGATACTACACATCTCTTAATTAATCTATGACAGAGCACTGATGCTGTCAATAAGTTATTATTGACACAGCGATTTCCATCTATTTGAGGAATATTAGACAACACTGAATAAGCAAATTATATTTTTGCGTTGAGCAGATTAGCGTTATCAGAGAGAAAATACATACCACTTCTTTGGGAATCATGTAATCTTTTTATTCGTCTTGAAAATATTTTTAGAAAAAGAGACCAATGCCTGGGTAGTGCAATTGAACTTGGAGACCGGAGACCGGTCGGCATCGATTCGCTATCGCTGTTTGCCCCCCGATTAAGTGCTTGACCTGAGGAGCGCACACAAAACATAACCGTTCCCGGTGGCCTTTCTCTGGGCTGCGGCGATAAGCCGCAGATTCCGGCCCGAGTTTTCGGTTTCATTACTTTTTATTAGACGGGGATGGCTGCCAACTCTGCCCCTGGACGAGTGCATTTAATTAGTACCGAATGCGAGGGGCTTCAAATTAAATTGCGGCGGGGGCAGCAGAGATGGGGACGCTAAATCGGGTCGGATCTTGACAATACAGGCAGCAGAAATCCGAGGCTTATGTAAGCCCACTTCGCTTGAATCGCTTACGTGAGCCACTTCCGAAGGCAAATATGTACTATGTATGTACAATTTTAGGCTACCCTCTGTTGCTTTAATATTTGCTGTCTGACTATTTGTGTCCAGTCTTTTCGGGGGCTTTAATACGCTTGTTGTCTGGGAATTAGAGCGCTGCCCGGGTAATTACCCAGCCCCAAAAACCAACCCTTGCAGCAGGTCCCTGCAGAGCTTAGCTCGGTTTTTCACTTTCATGTTCCAGCTAAAAAGCATACACATATGTATGTACATACATACATCCATTGTTTGGCTGCAGCGAAAAAAGAGTGCGGTAACCACACAAGAACATGGATTTGTCATTCCCAAATCCATCCGGATAAATCCCTTGAATTTAAAGGGAAACCTTTTGTTCGATTTACCGCACACGAGTTTTTCTGACGCATCTCACATTTGCATAACGATTCCCGAGTAATACTCCTATTTATACTGCAGTACTGCTCATATTTACATTATAAATATATTCATACACTGTGTGTATTTTAACTAATATAATTAGGGCAGGTATTTAAAGCTCTGGCATGATTTAATATAGTTCACCATTTAGGATCTTGAAATATGTAATGACAGCCGTATAGCTTCTTTTTCGTGCAATACTTAAAGATATTGAATTAAATTAGATATTTCATAGTTTTTAATGACTTTTAAGTCTCCTAAAGAGGTGATGAACTTAAATTTGTCAGAAATTACAACTTGAATCTCAGGTTGGTATGTACGTAGATACAAGTACATACATATATAAACCTAAATAATCAAAATAATTAAAACTAAAACTACATATGCATGTATGTCGTTTAATGGCAGCATTATACTCGTACATTGGTATTAAAATGTCTATTAAAATGTATTAATGTATTTTAAAAAATCATTTAGGTATGTGGCTTTAGGAATGCAGATAAATAAATAAAGTGCCCCAAAGAACAGTTGTTAAATTCACTACATTAACGTTAAAGAACGTATGCGCATACCAAATAAATTCGAAGAAATCCATAAGCAAGCCCGGTTCTCACTCATATGCCCCGCCCGAGTTACTGTAGCGCACTTGAGCGGGGCTAAGCCCGCGCCGACGTAAACTCATTAATAAAAGCAGCGACGGCGACGGCGCCGGCGTCAGCAGGCAACACAACATCGCGGCCGTCAAGATCGAGCGGATCGCATCAGTTGCCTGCTGTTTCTCCGACGAGTCAGTCGCTCGCAAACCAGAGACAAAGACAACACGGAATCGAAGACGAACCGAAACCGAAGCCGAAGTCCCAGCCAAAACGCAAACGAATCAGGCCAAGTGCTAATAAATCCGGCAAAATGCGCTGTCTGACATTGATGGCGGCTCTGGCCTTGTGCCTGGCCCTGGCAGGTGAGCTGGAAAGGTGACCCGTCTCAGACCCACTAAACCCAATTCCTATCCTTCCCGGCCAGCCGGCTACAAGAGCGAGGTGGTAATCACGCCAGACCCGCTCGAATCGTTGGAGACGACTACCAAAAAGTCGAGCTGGTTCGGAGGTTTCAAGAAGTTATTCGGCAGCAGTGATGCCACCACGACCACTACAACGACCACGGAAGCGAGTCGGGTGCGGAGCCCACCAACACCGACTTCGAAAGCCACGGTGGCTGCCACGCCTGCGGCAGCACAGAAGCCACCGCCGCTGGTCATTTCTCACGCCCCGCTGATGCCCCTGGGTCCGCGGCCTGACACCCCGGGATCCACACCCTTCGGAGCCTCGCCTCCACCAGCCAGCGGTCCCCAGTGGCCCAGCGTCACTTCAAGCACACCGGCTCCCCAGGTGGGAGGCCCAGGTGGCGCCATTGGAACGACGAATGCAGGACGGACAGGAGCAGGAGCCGGGGTTGGCACTGGACCAGGTACTGGAACTGGACCAGGTACTGGGCCTGGAACTGTACCAAATCTCCCGCCAGGTTTTGCCCCCTATCGCCCCCAGAAACCACAACCGAACAGCTATGACCTGAGCTATGGCGGTGGCCCTAGCACACGACGTCCCGTCTTTGGGCAAGGATCCTCGAGTACCACCAGCACTTCCACCACAACCACGGAGAAGCCAAAGACCCCGGGGGTCCAGCCGAATATTGATTTGTCAGACAGCACCTCCACAACAACGGTGAGGCCTGCCCAGCACAAGGAGGATTTTCCGGCGCTGCCTGGTCCTCGCAGACCATCCCAAAAAGAGGATTTCCCTGCACTGCCCACACCAAAGACACCGGGATCCCCAACACCGACTCCGGGTTCGCCTTCCGCCTGGCAGTCCCCTTTGCCAACCCCCCAGCACCCAGTGCATCCGCACACTAAGGCCACCTCCACGGTCACTCCAACGCCCTCGCATGGGAGTACCACAAATCGAATTGGAGCTGGCGGAGCAGAAGCTGTTACCACGTCTACGGTGCGCCCAGGCTTCCAGTCGTCAGGCAACTCGGTGGCGACTGATGATGAAATCCGCCAACTGACGGAGCAGCTGTACACTAAGGAGACCAACAGCCAGATAAATTCCATCCTGGTGAACCTGCAGGGACGCACACGATCTATTGACAGCGCCGATGAGGCGCCCAACCCGTGAGTATTGCCAATGCGACGAAGGCGAAACCTGTCCCACAACCAATACAATGTATCGTCGCAGGCTCCTTCAGGTGGATCCCAAGGCCCTGGAATCTCCGACGATCGCCAAGATGCGCGTTCTATTCAATAATTATGAGACGGACACGCTGGTGAACGAACATGTGACCCCCAACGAGCGCAAGGAGGAGAACGAGTTCCTGGATGCAGTGATGGCCACACCTGTGATGCGGCAGGCGATGCTGTTCCTGCACCAGAAGAATATCGTCACCGCCGACCCGAAGAAGCAGCGCGACCTGGTTAAGGAACTTTGGTTCACACAGTACTCGCGGGGTCAGGGCAAGATTGGCAGCTCCGGGTTCGAGCACGTCTTCGTGCACGAGGTCAAAGAGGGCACCATCATCGGATTCCACAACTGGGTCTACATTAACGAGGAGGAGCAGGCCGGCCGCCTGGACTACAAGGGTTACATGAAGGAGCAGGACATTGGCACGGTGAGTTTTGGGACTTCCCGCTTCGGACCTCTCCCTGCTAATACCAATCGTTTTCGTTTGCAGAAGGGCAAGGTGGTGAAAATCAGGTTCTCGCACCAGGGCCTCAACAAGCCCGTAAACACGGTTTTCGTGGGCACCTCTCCGGAACTGGAGCTGGCCCTGTACACAGTTTGCTTCCAGCTCCGGCCGGATCGCACCTGCCCGGTGTCACTGGGCAACAGCAAGTTCGGCATCATCACCTACTCGTGGCGCTACCGGGGCAAGAACCTTATCGGCAGCGCCTTCCCGGAGATCTAAGGCGGCAAGCTATTGGCCGTTCTGCCAGCGTTTAGTCACCGTAGCTTTTTTTTTGTCGCATGCCTGTAGCTTTCATAAATAAAGAGAAAAATGTGTGAAAATCAATGTTGGTGTTTTTATGCCATGTACCTTAAGGTACAAATTAGGTCTGTTAGTTTATTTCAAATTATAGCCACGCCCCTTTCCGCCTTCGTAATTTGCATAAAACTGTATTTTCTTCGATAACTTGGACAAAATAAGAGCTAGAGACCTATTTCATTAGGTCCATTTCATGATTCAGATAATTTCATTTTTGCCACGCCTCTTTTCGCCTTCGTATTTGCAAAAAAAATCGATATCTCTAAAATGGTAAAAGGTCGCCAAACATGTGCACGCAAAATTACGTCTAGATCGGCGATAAACATAGAAGATATGACCAATTAAAGTTTTACCCACCCCTTGCCACGGCAACCGTGGCATGCCGTGGCAAGAGAGGTACATGGTATCTCGTTGTCGAGAAACTCGACTACAGAGGTTCTACTTGTTTTAATAGAGGTTTGTAACTCGCAATTGTGTGACAAACCAATTCTTTATTGCCAATTATATAAGAAGTCGGGGTTATGTTTTTGTAGTTAAGACTTTTTACCTCTCCTTGGTCATTAGCTCTAAGGCTATTGCTTATGACATCCCAAAAAAGGCGAAACATCAGTACTTTTGCTCAACAAAAGTTAAGCAAGAAATTTGTTGCAGATCGCATATCATTAAGCTTATTGATTTGCGTGAAAAATGGAACTAGTATATTATAATTTTTTAAATACATAATTTCTCCTCCCCGGTAAATTTTAACAATTATACTAATTTGTAAATATTATAAAAATAATTTTCCTTACAAATCGTAGAATCGATAAAAAATCACGTTTCTTTCATAATACTCCTTATAAATGAAGGTTTATATGTGATTTTGTTATTTAAGTTATTGAAATTGAGGATTAAGCGTGTACTGGGCACACTTTTGGCCATCTACGCTGACGATACTCCCTTTTTTGTGAACTCTGCCGCATCGAAGCATCAGGGATCACACAAGAATTTCTGAAATCGTACGGTAAGTAGGCTAACTGGTGGAATATAGCCATAAATGGAAGGAAGTCACAACATTGTAGCTTCCTAGAGTCAAACTCCTCGACGTTATCATCCCACAATCTCCCCAGGTGCAGTACTTGGGTCTGATCCTTGGCAAGCGGCGCACCTAGAAATTAGCAGCTACATGTAGGACTAAGCTCAGGAAGCTAAGCTTGTTGCCAACGAGCAAGCTCAGCCTTGGCAACAAAGTGTTGCTATTTAAAACAATCGTGGTGCCCTCGATTACATATTGTATCCAGTTATGGGGCATGGCTTCAGACACTAACGTCATGAAAGTGCAACGAATGATGGCAAATGCGCCCTGGTATATAAGAAACGACCCCCTAGCAAGTGATCTCCACATTCCCTCCATCAGAGAGCAGATCAACCGACGCTCGAGTCGTTATAACGAACGTCTCACAGCTCATCCCAATCATTTAGCTGCGTCTCTAGCCAACCAAAATACTCGAAGAAGACTGAAGCGATGATACCCCAGTGATCTCTGGAAAAGAGGACGCAATATAGCCATTCAGTTGGCTGATCAACGTGTTTTATATTTAAATGTTATACTAAAAGAAGAAGAAACGCTGTAGTCGAGATTTCTCGACAACAAAATACCATGTACCTCTTTTCCTTAACAACCATTTTTTTATATATTTTTTTTCTAATATTACGTCACCCAGCATGCGCAGCGGCATGCCGTTGCCGTGAGAAGGGGTGGGTAAAACTTTAATTGGTCATATCCTTTAAATTTATTTTCCGATCCGGACGTAATTTTGCATGTGTTTGACGATCAGCGGACTTAGCGGACTAAAAATTATGCCTCTAACTTTTACAATTTCGAAGATCTATATATATTTTTTTTTAATGCGAGAGCAGAAAGGTGCGTGGCGAAAATACGAGAATGACATTATATGCGTAATAGTTAGACGAAGAAAATACAGTTTTATCAAATTGCGAAGGCGGAGAGATGCGTGGCAAAATTTTTAAATAAACTAATTTTTAAATACACACATAACGGACCCAAAGCAAAAAGAATTACACCTCTAGCTTTTACCATGTCCGAGAACGACGTGTTCATACATACCGACGGACAGACGGACAGACAGACAGACGAACATGGCTAGATCGGTTCGGCTGTTGATGCTAAACAAGAATATACATATATACTTTATGGCAATGGGGGCCAGCCGGCTTCAAACATTTTTGTATATAAGTTAACATATGACATATAGAAAAGAAAATTATATGACATATGAATAACCCCAATCGGTAGTGACGAAACTGTACCCCGTAACTTGACGCAGCATACGCGCAAAAAGGGGCTGTGTCCACTACCATTGTAAACTGGTCCCAATGCCCAATATCATATTTACGACGAATGCCGAGAAGCTGAGAGAGCATTCGACCCGCAGTATGGAGGGAAGCCAAGAGTCGAGGAGGTGTCGCCGTAGATCAATAGGGACGAGGAACAGGACGTAGCGCGACATCTGAGGAGGATTGGTATGCTGCGATTGCCGAAATCCAGAACTGCTACAAGTATGGACTGCAGGTCACAGTCACTCCGATATGCCCAATTGTCGGCAGGAAAACTTGCTGCGGAGCGCGGTCACAGCGGGGAATGCGCGTTCCAGGCAGGAGCCCGCGGAGGCCTATCAGAAGTCCCAGTAAAGGCAATAATGGCTCGAGGTAGGCAGGCAGAGTCGATTGATGGATACGAAGAAAGACAAGGGAAGGTCTATCTGACGCTGCAAGAGAAGATCCAAAAATACAAGGACGCGAATTTGGCGAAAGTAAGCTAGCAGGAATTGCCAAGGTGAAACGGAGAGATAAGTAGAAAGGTTCCGGTAGACAAAGCAGGAGCGGCAACAACTGAAGCAGTCGGTCTTGGCGATAGGACGGAAAAGGATGGAAGAAGAATATCCACGCCCTATAACCTTGTGGGAAATTGCTGGAGTACCCATAAAGGGGCTACTGGACTCAGGTGCCTCGCTCAGCTTGTTGGGAAAGGGATGTCGAGAGTGGTCGGAGCAACAAGGTACTTCACGGCAGCCGTCGTTTACCAACGTTAATATGCAGGTGAAGTATCTGGGCAGGGTCGAGGAGCTGACATTATTCCCGTGCCCGTCTTTGGAACAGGAGTTATACCTGGGAGTAGACTTCTGGCAGAAGGTTCAGCTCGCTCCGAATATTGGTGCTGCGGCGCTGTTGGATCCTCAAGGGGCTGTCATGGACGACAAGGACGAGAAGCAAACACCGGAGCCACCCAAGCTGAGCGAAGCCCAACAGCAGAAATTCGAGGAAGTGACTGAATCCCTCTTGACTTATGAGAGGAATGGGTAAGGTAGCACCATGCTTATGAGGCATTCCATAGAGTTAGTGGCCGGAGCATTAGCTCTGGCCGCACAGGAGCGAATTTACAAGGAAGTCGACGAGATACTACGCCTGGGAGTCATTGAGGAGAGTGGCAGCGTTCGGAGCAACACGGTGACGCTAGTTTGGAAGCCAGGGAAGAACAGACTGTCTCTGGATGCAAGGAAGCTGAACAGGGTGACGGTCAAGGACGCTTATGCCCAGCAGATCAAGAGGGGACTAACACCATGAGATTCATTTCCAGTCCGGAGCTGAAGCATGCGTTCTGGCAAGTCGAATTTCAAAAGGAAGGCAGGAGATACACGGCTTTCACTGCTCCAGTGCAGTCGCTGTACCAGTAAGCACGAGTTTATGCTGTTTGGCTTGACGCACGCTTGCCAAAGATTGTGCCGGTTGATGGGCAAGGTTGTCCCGCAGAAGCTCAGCGAGAAGGTGTTTATGTACCTGGACGATCTGTTGATGGTGTTCCAGTAGCACCATGAGGAGCATGTGGAGGTGCTGAAGGAGGATGCGCATCGCAAGTCACCCTTTTGTTTCCAGATACGGCATTTGGGCTGGTAGTGCCGAGGAGCTCAAAGGAAGTGCGTCGGTTCTTGGGCACACCCGGATGGCTGTGGAGGTTCATCCGAAACTTTGCGGAAATAGCAGCGCCCCTAACCGACGCTCCCAAGAGGGAGAAATTCCAGCTGTCGCAGAACGCACAGAGGCGTTGGCAGTGCTGAAGGGGCTCTGACTACCACTCCAGTGCGCTAAGGCATCCGGACTTTGCGAATATGTTCTATGTCCAGTGCAATGTGTCGGCTTTGGAGCTGGGGCCGTGTTGTTCCATGAGTAGGAATATGGGAAAGGAGTTATAGCGTGATCGCAAGGGAGTGCTACGAAAGGGGAGCTGGCGATCAAGAGGATCAGGCCCTGCATCGATCTGATGCCGTTTACGTTTTTGACGGGCCACTCCAGTTTGGAATGGCTGATGCCATTGAAAGGTCATGGAGGAAGGCTTGCCAGGTGCTCCGTTACGTTGCAGCCGTTCAACATCAAGATGCAGTCGGTCAAAGGATAGGAGAATGTTGGCGCTGATGCGCAGCCTCGAGCCGTGGAGGAGGTGGACCCAGAAAAGGATTGGTTGCAGGGTGTCGAGACGACGGAATTCGAGTCGGAGGAATACCATGAGTGGCGGAAAACGTGGAAGCCAACAAGGACCGACTGCTTTGGTCTTCAAACGGTCCCGACTCGCTGATAATCGCCCGGAGTCGGAGGAGAACAGCTGGAAGCCGTGGATTCCGACGTCGTTGCTCCAAACGCCGATAGAGCAAGCGGATAATCCGCCTACGAGAAGGGCTTAATTGGCCTGGGATGTTGGGCCCAGTGCAAAGGTTCATCCGGGACTGCGATATGTGTAAGGGGTCCGAAGCATGTGTTTGGGGGAGCGGAAACCATCAACTATTGGCCATGACGCGACAACGGCGGCGGTGGTAGAGTTCCCTGCGAATGAGCTCCCCAGAACATTTGGAGTTTGTGGCGAGACCGTTTGGGAACATCGTTCGAAGGTATCGGATGCAACATACGAGGACAGCGGTGTATTAACCCCGTCCAATGAAGCCGAGAGGTGAACCAGTGCGCGCAGAACGCTATTGGAGGAGGACCACCGGGACTGCGACTTCTGCGGGGAAAGGAAGCGGCGTTCGGGAGGGCGCCCCACCGAACAACTGCGGTCAGGCCGCATTTTGCCTTGATCGTCCGCACAGACTCGCCAGCGGCAGCGACAGGCAGTGGCGAGGAGGCCACGGGCTCGGAGGACAACGAGCCTGGGGTTCGCACTCGCGACCGCTTGGCGTATCCCGGGACGCCGGCAGGAGGACCCTTCTCCAGGAGGTGTTCGGAGGAACTTTTCGATGAGCGCCTGTGGAAGGAAGTTCAACGCCAGGCTCGCCCGCAGGTTCGTGAAGAGCAGGACCCTCGGGCAGGGGAGCAGGAGTATTCCGTGCGAAGGATGAAGCGGTAAAGGCGAAAACAGACGGTCCAGACGGTCCAGCGGCGGAAAGCTGTAAGACAAAATAAAGGTATGAATCTGCGGCGTGCGGCTACTGGAAGGCTCACGCGTATCCGGCAGGAGGGGACTGGATGTCCGAAGCATGTGTATTCGTTTGTCCGAGAGAATGCGTGTTTGCCTTTGTTTACATCCAGATGCTGTTTAGTGGTCATTCGCGTGGATTTCCACTGCCAATTTTCAAAACAAAGGCTCCAAGGATTGCCAGTGTGGCTGTTGCAGCCACCAATGGGCCCTATCGATAGGCGAATTTCTGCCTATCGGAAATCGTTAGTCGGGCTTAAAAAAATATTCTTGGAGACAACGAAATTCAGTTTCCTTTTAATTCCTTCGGTTTTCTTGAAGCGGTAAAGGCGAAAACAGACGGTCCAGACGGTCCAGCGGCGGAAAGCTGTAAGACAAAATAAAGGTATGAATCTGCGGCGTGCGGCTACTGGAAGGCTCACGCGTATCCGGTAGGAGGGACCTGGATGTCCGAAGCATGTGTATTCGTTTGTCCGAGAGAATGCGTGTTTGCCTTTGTTTACATCCAGATGCTGTTTAGTGGTCATTCGCGTGGATTTCCACTGCCAATTTTCAAAACAATGGCTCCAAGGATTGCCAGTGTGGCTGTTGCAGCCACCAATGGGCCCTATCGATAGGCGAATTTCTGCCTATCGGAAATCGTTAGTCGGGTTTAAAAAAATATTCTTGGAGACAACGAAATTCGGTTTCCTTTTAATTCCTTCGGTTTTCACATTATTTGTTAATTATTGTCCGCTGATTATTATTTTAATTGGGTTTTTGGTCTTCGCCCCCTTTCGTTGGGTATTTTATCAAGGGCTCTTAGGTTGGATCAAAAACTGATATGCAAGCATCGCTGCTGGATGAACCCGTACAAATTTTAATTAAGTGAACTGTGATCGACGTAACAATAAAAATAATTTTAAAAAATATATGCTTAAAGGGATATACATACAGTGATGGAAAAAAATAATAGAAACGAATTTTCACTTTGGGTTTAAATACGTATTTTTAATAAGTAACGTGGTAATGAGTGGAAATTTTAGTTTTTCTCTGATATATATACATCTATCTTACATACTAGAAAACAGAAATGCATTTAACTTTATTAATTTAGCTAAAAAATGGCATTTAAGTTAAATTTTTGTTTTTGACCTGGAAAAAATAATAGAAACGAAATGAATAATCTTTATCCAAATTGACTAGCATAGCAAAATTTACCATAAAATGTTTTCAGCTTTAATATTTAGTTGCGTTACCATGGTTTTTCAAAATCAGATTGGAGCATATTGCTGGCTCAATGGACTACCACTCTTCCTGGACCTTCTCCCAAAAATACTCCTAATTTTTTGGTTGAAACCCACATAAACGTTGTTTTTAGGATGCCCCACAAATGCTCAATAGGGTTTAAATAGGGTGACTGAGGTGGCCAATCCATAACATCGACTCTATTGTCCTGGAACCACTTTTTCGCCAGCTTGGATGTGTGTTAGGGATCGTTATCCTGCAGAAATTCCCACTTCAAGTGCATTTCCTCTTCGTCATATGGGAACATAACGTCCTTAAATTTGCTTACATAGTCCTTAGCACACATATTGCATTGTACCCAATAAAGTGGACCAACATCTGAAGCAGAGAAACATCTCCATAGCATTATATTGCCACCTCCGTGTTTAATCGTCTTTTTGGTGTATTAAGGATCGAATGCTGTATTTTTTGGGCCTCTAACATGGGGTCTACCATCAGATCCAACCAAATCAATCCTTGTCTCATCGGATCAAAGGACATTTTTCCAGTTCTGGCGGATCTCTTGGTTTCTGGAAAAGCAGAGTCGCCTATCGATATGCCTCTTGCTCATAAAAGGAACTCTCCTTGCTAAATGCGCTTTCAAACCGCGCTCAATCATTCTGTTGCGAATGGTGCGACTCGTTACGGATGCCTTCATGTAGTTTTTAAGATCCTTCGAAGAAAGGGATGGCTCCTTTTTTGACTTCCTTATAAGGGTTTTGTCAAATTGTGTAGAAGTTGCTCGCTTTCTATCACGTTTCTCCTGTTTATCTGTATAGTGGATAGCAGAAAACACTTTTTCTTTTAGCATTCCAATAGTTTAGCAATTTATCCCATGCAATCTCTGCTGTTAATTTGATGATTAGATTCCTCTTTACTGCGGTGCAATGTGCTCCATGACCCATTTTGATGCTTTTACCAAAATTAAATTAAAAATTGTACAACAAATTGCTGTATTAGAACTCCTTGTTAAAATAATATTCAAAACAATACCTATTATTTTAATTTAAACGAAGAATTACCCCAGATTTTGACAAAATACGACCGCTTTTCTATTATTTTTTCCAGGTCAAGAACATAAAATTTAACTTAAATGTCATTTTTTAGCTAAATTAATAAAGTTAAATGCATTTCTGTTTTCTAGTATGTAAGATAGATGTATATATATCAGAGAAAAACTAAAATTTCCACTCATTACCACATTACTTATTAAAAATACGTATTTAAACCAAAAGTGAAAATTCGTTTCTATTATTTTTTCCATCACTGTACATCTAAAACGATTTTTGAGACACAAAATTGGGAAGAGGCCGAAGCGAAGTTAAAATTTTAAGTTAAAAGATGTGCAGGCGACGCTACCGCTGGGAAATAATAGCACCACTCCTCCAAAAACATCGCGAGGATCCCGTGGTAAACTATTAGTTTGCTTTTATACGCGATTCTTAAAAAAATAAGGGTATATTGTATATAGGCTATAAAGTATATAAATTCTTGATCAGTATCAACAGCCGAGTCGATCTAGCTATGTCCGCCTGTCCGTATGAACGCCTAGATTTTACTATAATAGATAACTATAATAGATAGAGAAAAACTAATTGCACATTCAGATTCTAGGGATATCAGTTCAGCATAACTTTATTTTAAAAATCGGCTGCCACCCTCCGCAGCCCCGCAAACCGCGATTCTGTGGCATCCACAATTTTAACTCTATAGGCAGTACATTTGGATAGTCAATTGATAGGCCACTCCTTATCAATGTTGCAAAAATCAGCGGGTTAGGCCTACTTTTTTTGCGCAAATGACAAAAATATTTTGCGCCCACAAGCTTCTCACACCTACAAACACCAAATTACGAAAATTTGTTGCGCCCAAAAATGCAATACTATTATAATGTGTCAAACACCAGGTGAAACTGAGAACCGGGTATTAATAATCGAGACACTCGACTATAATCGTTCTTACTTGGTTTTTATACCAAGTACCTTAAGGTACAAATGGAATATTGAATTTTTGCAATGTATGTAACACGGAGATGCAAGCGTTTCCGACCCTATAAAGTATATATATTCTTGATCAGCATCAACAACCGAGTCGATCTACCCATGTCCTTCTGTCTGTCTGTCTGTCCGTCTGTCCGTCGGTATGTATGAACACGTCGTTCTCGGAGATGGTAAAAGCTAGAGGTGTAATTCCTTTTGCTTTAGGTCCGTTATATGGGTACGCAGGTCGAGTTTATTTCAAATGTTTGCCACGCCCCTTTCCGCCTTCGTAATTTTCATAAAACTGTATTTTTAACTTGGACAACATATGAGCTTATTTCTTCTTGCATTATGTCCGTTAAGCCATTACGCAGATAATGTCATTTCTAACTTTTCTATACGCAAAAAAGTCCGCTGATCGTCAAGATCGGAAGGGATCCCTTCCCACAGCAACGGCATGCCGTGGCAAGAGAGGTACATGGTATCTCGTTGTCAAGAAATCTCGGTTAGAGCGTTTCTACTTGTTTGTGAGACAAGTTTAGCTGAATCAATTTGATAAAACATTTGCCGTCTTTAAGCCAGTTTTATTCTTGGCTTCCACCTGTTTGCGGAGGTGCGGAGGGGAGTAACTGCTTCTTTTTTTGGAATTGGCTATTTGAGTTGAAAGAGATTTGTTAGTTGTAGCTTTAAATTGGTAGGCCAAAGACGGGTTGTTGTAACCGAGTGGTTTTCGTCGACTGATGTTGGCTCCACCAATAAAGTCTGAATTTAGAATCTCTTCCCTCGAAACAGAACAATATACATATGTTAATATGACAAATTGTACCCCCAGGAAGCTCTACGAGCTCTCTTAAATTAGTTGGTGGACATGGAGGAGTCCCCGCTCATGGGATGATCCCCTCCACCGGCGGCCCCTCCGCCCGCCTGCTGCTGCTGCGCCTGTTGTTGCTGCTGCTGGGCGGCCTGCTGCTGCTGCTGCTGTTGCTGTTGCTGCTGCTGCTGCTGGGCGGCGGCGTGCTCCTGTTGGCGCTTCTGCTGCTGTCGCGTGGCGTGCGAGTGCTTGTTCTTGGTCTCCTCCAGCTCCCTCACCCGCGACCTGGCGTGCTGGATGCGGTGCCAGGCCATTTGGAGCACCTTGGCCGAGGCGTAGCCGGAGCCCTCGTGCGGCTGGGCCGTGGAGACCTGGGTCAGGTAGTTGATCTGCTCGCACAGCTTCGACTCCACGCCGTTGAGGCTCTTGAGGAACTGCTGGGAGTGTGTTTCGGCGTTCTTCTGCGACGACTTCTCCTTGCCCAGCTCCTGCAGCGCCTGACCTGCATTGATGGGCGAATAAGTCTGTGACTGTTCCCCTTTTTGTCGGCCGTACCAGCACTCTGCATGCACAGGACAATCTCCTTTTCGATCTCATCCAGAGCGTGTATCTTGTCCAGGGGATTCATATTTTACCTCTTCGTTGTTTCAAGTTGTTTGGCGTATTAGAGATGGCAAGCCGGCGATAGCTGTGGCAAGCCAACAGAGTTGCCAATCGGGAGAAGGTACAAGACCGAGTTATCGAAACTCCACTATTTCAAAAGCAAAAGAATTACGTACACTACATTTTGGGCATTTAAAATGATTTATTTATTTGTTGTTATTTATTGCTAGCTTCGATTGCTACCCGCACCAATCAACTCGTACTTGAAATACTTCTTTGGCAAAGGCAAACAGTTCTCTTTCAACTCGGTGGCGTCCTTGTCCATATTCAGCACCATTAAAAAATAAGAAAAAAAATTAGAATTTTTTTGGTATAGATAGAGATATTAACTATACTAATAACATATACAAAGAGGGTAACTGACTGATTTTGGCAACACGAGTAGATATACATATAGTGACATATCCACTTATGTATTACGCGTATATCGCGTAAAATATCCCAAGCGGGCGATCTCGCTCCCTAACCTTTGTAAACAAAGGGCAGCACAAGTAAGATTTTTGTCATTAGAAATTAGTCTTAAGCTAATTTGTTAAAGATCGATACTCAAACCACTCGTTTTCTCATTCTCGGTTAGTCTCCAGCGGTGTCCTTAGTCTTTTGACTGGACATTTGTTCAGCTCAATTTAATAATTAATAAACATTTTACTATATGTATATTCTACCAATGTCGTATTCGAGAATAGTTTTTCTAAATTGAAAATTGAGCACGCCACAGTTTGGGCGTGCAGCAGGGGGTAGCCGAGTTTTAAAACAAACTCGTATAAAGTGGTACCTCTAGAATCAGAATATGCAAATTTTAGTTTTTTCTATTTATTATAATCTTCCAGATCTAATCGTTCAAACGGACAGAAAAATATGGCTACATCTGCAGCCATGCTGATGCTAAAAATTATATATACTTTGTGGGACCGCAGACCATTTCTTTTTCCTGTTACATACTTTCGTACGAATCCAATATACCCTGTTCTATTATTTTTAAAACCGGGTAAAAAATTTCCGGCTTCGTACAGATCAAAATTATGCTTATACGAGTATATACTATATACTCAAACAAAAATCAAGAAGAATCAGATAGAATGTTGGTTTTTATTTATTTTGTAATTTTGTTATTACAAAATTAATTGATAATATCAATTTTACCTTTAAAATAAAATAATAAAAAGGATTGCCTTGGTTAATTGCGTTGTTTTTGCTTATAGATTTTATTAAAATTAATGTGATTATTTGATACTTTGTTGGTTAAGCGGGCACCACACAAATGGTGTGGAATATTGTCTTAATTTAGAATCCAAAAATACAAACTAATGCTCGCGGCCCAAATATATTTGTCGCGCTACATACATCACAGCTGAGTCCTCCTTCAAACGGAGCGCGCTTTCTTGACGAATCGGTTATAGGCCCGACACAGCTATCGTGTTATCGATAGCTGACCCGGTGGCGCATCTCCGTCCGCGGTCTGGCAGCGTTGGCGCAGTTCAAGAAAACTTCGAATTCAAAGAAAAAAGAGCGATCGAGCAGGGGCAGGCGGTTTCGGGGCCCAATTGCCCGGTTCCGAAGGGGCGCCCGTTTGGGATTTCGCGGCGCAGCAGCCGGAGAACGGTCCCACTGGCCCGCTCACTGGCAACTACAAGGCGGCCGCTGCAAACCTGTTTTCCCAGCCCCAAGCGCGGCTCTTGGCCGGGCCATGGCCGCTCCCGCACGCTCTCGACCAGCGATCGCCGTTCGGAGTTTCAGTTTTCAGTTTTCAGTTACTGCCCGACTGTCGGAGAGGTTTGTTGTGAATTTTTTTTTGTGCGCGGGTGCCACGGATTGCAGAGATCCAACAGACACAGATTCCCACTCCCATTCTCATTCCCATTCCCATTCCCGTTCCCGTTCGCACGAGCGAGCAGGACCGTCGACCGGGCCGAGTCTTGTTGTCTTTTTCGCTGCCACTCCGCACTCCGCAGTGCAGTGCCGTGCAATTAGTCGGATCGGATCGGATCGCAGAGTGAAATGTTGCGGAATTCTCTCGCCCGAGTCTTCTGCCAGCGCTCCCATTGACGAAGCACCGTTGGAAGCCTGCGCCGCGGAGAGGAGGCGAGTGGACGGCGGGAGCGAGCCAGAAGAAGGAGCCGAGCCACGAAGCTGATCGAGAAGGCGGAGAGAGGAGAGAGGGCGGCGGAGAACGAAGAGCCGAACCCGAAACCGAACCCGACGCCGACGCCGGCAGAGCGACAGAGCGGCCAAGTTAAACGCAACAACAAACCAAGTAAGTCTAAGTCACGGCGGAGCGAGAGGGAAGGGGAGCCGGAGCCGAACAGTGTTTGGCTGTCGCGCTCGCTCTCCCGGAATTCAAATCAGATTCCGAATCGGAATCACGGCCAAAAGCAGTCGCCGAGAAGCAACAACAGCGAGCCCAGGCAATGACATTAGAACGAGAATTGGCCGAAGCTCGGATAACAGGCCCAGGCCAAGGCCCGCAGATACTTTTCCTACGCATCGGGAATGTAAATAACTGTGGATGTCCATGGCCCCTGGCTGTTCGGTTCTCGGCGAATTGGGGTTGTAAGGACTACGATAGGGCGAATTTGATCATTTTTCAAGGAACCGTTGCTGCGGAACGCATTTTAACCGTTTAACAAGATATGATAGCCAGAGCTATCGATTCTTTTGATGCACATCCGTGGCCTATTCTCGTTTTTTGGCTGTCTCCTTCCCAGGACATTAAATGTCAGCTTAATAAGAAAATGAAACTATAGACAGGAAAGGCGCCGTCAATGGTTGATCCAGTTCTCGACTGATTGCAAATAGTCGGATAGCGAATTTAATCAAGAACATAGTCATTGATTTGCTGTAATTTATTAAAAACCTATTCAGACCCGTAGAGACATCATCTACGCATGCATCTCTTTTAAAAGGGATTACATACAAGTTGGTTTCTTTACCCAACCCTAAGATTTAATGCTGCTCGCAGGGCTTAGCCAGGCGTTCAAAAAATAATTAGGCAACATCCCTTTTTTATAATTGGTTCAGCTTTGCGGACCCAGGAAAAGGGATTCAACAGCAAGTTCTGAACTGTGCTGTCGTATTTATAATTATACGTAGGCTAAGCTTATACGGAGGGAGGGGCACAGATAAAAATGGGCCCTACCAATGTACTGTCCAAATTGAGTGTCTCTAGAGTTAAAATTGTGGACGACACAGAATTTTGCGGGTTGCGGGGGTGCTAGTGAACAAATTTGTGCTGAACTGGTATCACAAAATGCTAATATGTCCACGGACAGACGGACGTGGCTAGATCGACCCGGCTGTTGATGCTGATCAAGAAAATACAACATTTATGGGGTCGGAAAAGCTTCATTCTCCCCCTGTTACGTACGGTCGAATTCAATATACCTTTGTTGTTTTTAAGAACCGGGTATAAAAATATCTAAGCTGTTTAAATTTCCAAGACTGCTTGGATGGAAATACATATCAGTTTCAGGCAACCAGTTTTTGATAAGACTTGAAAATATCTGAGTTACTTTTTAATTCATAGAACATTTTGACGGCATTCAAGATGGCAAGACTTCGAATTTCACTATATATTATAAAGACCTATGCGGGCTTATTTAAGCCTTGGAACAACTTCAAAGCAAGCAGTATTTGTTTGACAGTTTCTTGCGTTTTCTGTTTGGCAAGTGTAATTCGCACTTGGGTAAAATATTGCATAATTTTTGGCCACCCCCTCACTGTCAGTCGATTAATCAGCTTGTGCCAATGCCATTGACGCTGCAGCATCACCACCCGTAACCCGTTGCCCGTTGCCCGTTGCCCATCAACCATTAACTATTAACCAATATCCATTAACCATTTCCAATTGGCAAGCCCAGCAATCAGCCGGCCGCCCCCATCATGGCTAATTATAGACGGAGTGGGAATGCTTGTGCCATTGGGATTGGGATGAGCTCACCCCGCCCATGCGCCGCTGCGGATGCGCCGCTGCACGTGTTCCGCTGGTCGCCTCGAGTTCGGGTTCATCGGGCAGTGCCTCCTCGGAGACGCTGCGTTGGGACCTGTTCTGTTCTGGCTTTGAGCCGATCGATTTCGATTTGCGGAACGGTATCGGACAGCGCTGCAGTGCCCGATGGCATGAGCCCGACGTCCTAACGGTCCCCGAGTGGCAGCGTGGCAGTGTGGCAGCGGCAAGTGGCAAGTGGCAGTGGCAAGCTCCCAATGGCCTGGCCAGTGGTTCCTCTGCGTAGGGACGCGAAGCAGACGTACATACACACATATGTATGTACATAGAAGGCTTGCCCGGATCGGTTTCGATCGGCGTTCTCTTGTCGTACTTTGTATTTAGTTTGCGGCGACGCTTTGGTTTTGGCAAAAGTCCAAGAGCGCTGCCTCTGCTGCGGCCAGCAAGCTATGGCCAGCAACGGTATACGATGGCAAACAGTTAGGCGTGCAAAAAGCCAGTAAAAAACGAAAAAGAATCGACGAAAAAGCAGCGCAAAAGCTATAAAACAAAAAAATTGGTGGTGGCGTAAAGAAAACTGGTTCCGGCCATCGAAGAATGCCGCCGCAGAGGCCACTTTGCCAGGTCCGAATGGTTGTAAGCCCGCGTGTGTTGTGTTGTGTTGTGTTGTTTCTGTGTGCCACTTCCGTACAACAACGCCCTGTGTCCCCTGGCCCCTTGGGCCCCTTGGCCGCCACCTGTCTGTTGTTGTTTTTTATTTGTTCCCGGCTTAGTTGGCCACTCTTTCCCCTCGGCATCTTTCGCTCCCGGGATTCTCGGCCGCGCGTTCGCCTTCGCGTTCGTTGCCTGAGTCTTTTGTTATTCTCGCTCTTGGCCGCGTCTTCGGATCTTCGGATCGCGGCCACAACGCGATACCCTGACAGAGGGTGTGTCCCCTGCCTGAGTCAACTTGACCGCAAGAAAACCGAGACTGTGTGCGCGGCGCAGGAACCTCGAACTGCACTCTGCCGCCCCTAAACACTCGTAATATGCCGAAAGTGCGTGGTGGCGCTACTATCGTTCACAACGAAACCGGTTAGCGATCAAAATATAGGTGCCTCGATGCCTGTGAAATATTTGAGCTGCATAGTATTAAATTGGCGGAATACATAGGGTTTATGCGCTTGTTGGTGGGGCCATTTGTTCTCTTGTACCCAGTACACACGGTGTAACATATTTGCTTCGATATTGGATAGTTGCTTGCAAGTTTTCACCTAGTTTTTGTTTCATTTTCCCATCAAATCACATCAGATTGTATAGGTATTTCTTTGATTTCAATGCATTTTCCCTTTGTCAAGAAATAATTTATACTGTCCATACTGTTTTCGTGTGCCTGTTGTAAGGCAAGCGACATTCCTTTGCCACTGCTGCTTCGCATTTACAGAACGTTGACAGAACAATTACAGAATGGGGCAGCGTCAACATCTTTCGATTAGCCAAATCATAAGCCAAAGAACCTGAGGTGCCCATGGACTGGAAGTCCTGGAGCGCCAAGCTGACGTCGAAGCAATCCAGAGCGCCAAGCCCCATGTTTGTTTTCGCCGAACCAAGCTGAGGAGATGCTTTTTGTTTGTTTGCTGGCTTGTTTGTTTGCGTATTTGCAGGCAGCTCTTTGCTGCCTGTGGCAGCGGCGAAGTACCCATCATTTTCACGTTGCTGCCCGCTTTCGAGTTCATTTCCATGCTGGCGACGACGATGGAGAGAAATGCACAACAAAGACGAGGCTGGCGCTGGCAATCGCTCGCGCTCATGCTAATGCGACAAAGATGTTAATTGACTTTTACTTTATTTAAACAAAATAGTCACAGCGCACAGAGGCAGCGCGACACGAACCGCCGTCTCCATTGAGTGAAATTTTTAATTTACGTTTTTATTCATTTTTCCCCCCTCATTTTGTTGGTTTTCGGCGTGTTGTGTGGTTTTTGCGGCCACTGTCCGGTCCGCTCCGCTCCGGTCCGTCATTGTCTGGAACAGAAACTTCTCCGCTGCCGCTGCCGTCATCGATTTCGATTTTCGGTGCTCGACCCAAAGCCCGAGAGTGGTTTTTTGTTATTAAAGTATTAATCGACTCGGATGATGCGATAATTGGAGGCCTCGAAGGGGCTCTGCCTGGGAACTCCTCTTCGGGTGCTCCGAGGTGTTTGATTTTTAAAGCGCGATAATGGGCTGGGCTGGGCTGGGCTGGAAAACTATTTCGAGAAAGTGCGAGGCGTTTAATAAACGGCCAACAAACTACGGGACCAAAACCGGATGGAGGTTGCGGCCAACAACGGATTTAGCAGACCTCAAGGCATCTACAAATTTGTAAACTACTTTGATTCGGCACTGTGATTGAAGCGTAGATTCGAGAGAGGACTGCAGGGTAGTGGACAACGCTAAAGTATGCCAGGGTATGCCTGGGGATTTCTGTTCCCCCGTGTGTTTCCCGGCAGTTCCGGAGCTTTGCGGGTCGAAAATGTTGCCCCGATCGACTGTGCCCCACATTTCTCAAAACGCCCCCCAGGCGCAGCTGTTTCCCGCTGCAAGTGACTCACTTTCTGTGGGCGCAAGTCTGCAGTGAGAAAAATAGTTTCGATTGAATGCAATTGAGAGCATCCCCGGCAACTGCCAGCGATTGGTTGCTCCTTTTTGTTCTGTGTGTGGCCACACGGGGCTGGTGATGCTGTGGGCTCGTTGCGGGTGCGGCAGCCACTGGGACGCAAGCGTTGCACAGACCGAAGGCACTCCTTCGCCGAGGCGGACCAACCCAGATCCCAGACACCCTCGGCCCGATCACTAGAACACTGCGCGCGCCAACGCAGCCGCCCGCCTGCCACTTTCAATTGTGTTTCTCGTCAGCGCTTTGAAAAGATTTCCCTTTTCGCCGCGGCCTGCATAAACTTATCCATCCGCCGCAAGTATCTCTATCTGTATCTATATCTGTGTCTGTGTCTGTGACTGTGTCTGTGGCTGCGGCGGTATCTGCGTGAGTCGTATCTGTGTTGGGATCGATGAGCAGCAAGCTGGCAACACGGCGCGGTTTTTTTATTTATTTTTCCCCAAAGGTTTATTGGCCTTTTGACTTACTCTCCTCTGTTGTGTGTCGCCATTTTAGCCCAACTTGGCTCATACCGTTTGGCTCAGGCTAGTGAAATCGTGCGCCGGCTTTGGCTCGACTGCTTGCTGAATATTTCTTCTTTCCACAAGAAATTTTCTATTTGTCCAGCCCAAAAGAGACTCGAGATAAAGAGTCTAGAAAAATGGCCAGGGCCATTAAGCCGCTTACTGCAACAGCGCCGAGTAATATATGACTAGTCACTCCCTAGACAAGCCGGGCAAGTGCGTGCTGTTGACTGTTTTTGGCCAAGGCTTTTAGCCAATAAGTCAAACTGTCAGCCAGGCAGCCGGACAGGCGGACAGCCGCCGCATGAGGCGTTTAATTGAGTTGGCCGAGCCCGAAGCGAGGCTCCTTCCTACCTGGTCAAATCAAATCGGATTGGGCCGTCTAACTGAGGACTAACTGAGCGGCTAGCACGAATTACCCTCGAGAATATAATCCCGGAGAGTACCAGGAATCATAGTAGCTTTTCTGGGTCCCCGAATTTCAAGAGATAATGCATTCATAGTCCCCCCTCGCCCAACTCTCGCCCAACTCTCGCCCAACTCTTGGTGTTCCCCCTACGAGTGCAAACGCAGAGCTACCATCTTGATCGCAGTTGCACATTCGGATAAAACAATTGCGTTTTATTGCCTTATTATCGTTGTTTTCACATCTGCATCCTAAGCACACGCAGTCGAGAAAGAAAACCAACTTGCATATCGAAAAGCCATAAATGTTTTTCGAATCTGGTGTTTTAAAAAAAAAAACAATAAATAATGCATGCTTGTGGCGGATAGAAAACGCAAGCTGAAAGTGAATCCCGAGCAATTAATGCCGAAATCGCACGTTGCACAGTTCGTCAAACCGTCTCAATTGAAAACGCGGTGTGAGATCGGACAAAACGGACTAAAATAAAACACTTTAATTAAATATCGCATTGGCTGTGCGTGCGCGCTTTAGCGAGTTTCACTTTGCGGCCAAAATCAGCCGCACCCTGCCCCCCTCCCCCCCGAGTAGTATCGGCCGAAGAAACCCAACACAACACCATCTTTTAGGGCCGACTCAGACATCGGAGCTATGCCAAGAATGTATCACACGAGTGGATCGAAACTCGAAACTGGCTGGCACACAATGAAGCACATTCTTCCACACAGAAAATACCCGCACTCGCAGTCACACCTGACTGTGGTTTCGTGCATAACTTAACATTTAAGCATTTAAACCTCCGGGCCCGGTCCGGGCCCAGTTCGGCAGGTGCGGTCTCGGGGCTCTGCTTGAGTGTGCTTGAGTGTCCGAGTGTCGTGGATGATAACAAATCATTTTAGAAATCGAACGAAACATCTAGCGAATAAATACCCAAAGATTGTGGTATATGCGGTCATGGGAACAGAGAGAGTGCGCTCGGCGCAACACTCCCCTCCCCTCCATATTGAAATGGAAATGAGAGGAGAGTGACTCGGCCCAGCATCATTCTTGGCTAACGTCTAAGATCGCCTGGCTATGATGTGCGTCGTCCAAAACGAGGTATTACCGCATTCGATCACTAATTGTTGCAGCTGTGGCAGAAAATTCAAAAGACTTGGGCAACGAACTTGGGTGCATGCTGTTGCACACATGGGGTTCTCCGAGCTAATATTTCAAAGCCAAGAAGTTGTATATATATCACTTGAAACAGAAAAAGAACTCCCATACGCTGAAAGGCGGCCTTGCAAGCATGAAAACTTGCATAATTTCCGATCCAAAATTGCTTTGCGATCAAATTTGTGCTGTATTTCGGGTCAATGGATCGAGCCAGCAGCTTGAAACCGAAATTCTTGTGATCTTGTGATTGTTATTGCACTTTGTTGGAAATTGTTCATTGATTACGAACTCGTTGCATGATTACGCTGTTGTTGCTGCTTTTCTCGTATTTGTTGCTAAGCCAGATGCTGCTGCTGTACCTGCGGCGATTGTTGCTGTGGCTGTTGCTGTTGCTGGTACCTTAGCATTAAAGCGCGGAGTGCAGGCAGCGACGTCTTAGCATTGGAATGTGGTCGAACTCGTAGCTAAGCTAAGGCATTTCGGTGGAGTGTTGTTGCCTGCCATTGCTGCGATCGCTGCCCCACAGCTTTGTGGCCAAAAAGAGAGGGCCAACACGCTTTGAAGCGACGAGCTCAAAACTCAAAGCCGAAACAGAAAACAGAAAACTGAATGAAATTGTCTGGCAAAGTGTCAGCAAACAGCAGCCGCAGCCGCAGCCGCTGCCGCTGCCGCAGCCGCCCCTCTGCGGAACGGGTTCGGTTCCTCTGTATATTGACTCTGCCGATTCGCGAGCACTTGCCAGGCCATTTAGCAGTTGCCGAAGTTTCGTTACTAGGCCGCTCCTGAAACACTCCCGTTTGGCAGCCACGCGGCCCAAATCCGATTGACTCACTTGGCGGTTTTAGGCAAAGCTGCGCGAATCAAGCCGAATCCAATCCAGTCAAATGGCGACAGCCTACAGCCTATAGCCTATACAGTTGTTTTGGGCATAAATACTTGGTATAATGCCTTGTGCGTTGCCGCAAAACAGGTGAAAGTTTTGTCTCCTAAGAAAAAGGCAACAACCGCCACGCTTGCCAACAAGAGCAGCTAGCCACAACTCTCGGCGTTTCCCTCCAAAAATCTCTTTAATATTCTTTTTGGCCAACCTTTATTCGGGCTCGGTCGGTCTGCGGGACGGTTCGCATTTCATTATTTGTGATAAGGCCTTTTTTTTTTAGAAATTTCCTAATGAACTGGAAGTCTTGTTTTTTCGTTTTTGGCCCAAATCATAACTCCAAACACATTCTTTACATACTAATTAACTGGCAGTGGGTTGCTTTTGCCAGGATGACCTAGAAATGGGTCTCAAAAAGGTAATAAATAAATAGTAGGAAGAGCTTGGATATTATGGATATTTAAGTCGTAGGTATGTACGAGTATATGACCATATGACCATTTTAGCAGAGCTCGAAAGCCTGCGACAAAGCCTAGAAGAACTCGAAGGTGTCTGAGCATCTCGATTGTTCACCAACTCGAGGTGCCGCCTTACTCAATCATCCAGAGCCTCTTGCTGCTCCCTAGGAGCTTCTGCAACGGTGCGAACGAGCGGCATTGTCATTGTTACTGCCCCGCGTTTCTTTCTCTTCGGTCTCCGGCGTTGCATTTCATTGCACCTTGCTCGGTCTCGGTTGGCGAGCGTTTCCACGAAGACAAAAATTGAAAATAGCCCACGAAAAAATTGTACGAGTACGATACTTTCATGCGCAGAGCGGCGTCATTGACTCTGAACCGTCACAGCAGCAACAGAGGGACTCATTCAAGTCTGATGAGCTATATAGCTATTTTTTAATCTGCCAAAGGCTGCAGTGCTGTAATTACGTGAATTTTTTCAGAAATGCTTGGGCTTTGGGTTTTTGTATCGCTGCCTTGAGAAATTGAAATTTACTTATTACCTATTGCTTTTCGTGTTGTGTCTTGCAGCAATGAATCAACCGGTTTGAGGAGCACCGTCACGCCCCAAAAATATCCATACTGCCAGCAGAGATCCAGAAATTGGCCGGTCGGCATCACAGCATCCGCGCTTCGGGAGAGTCAAGCGGAAGCTGGAGATCGGGATAGGGATAGACCCGTTCTGCTTCGGATTGCAAAGCTAGCCCGACCGGAGACCACAGCAGGAGGAGGAGGACCTAGCCGGTTGGCCAAGAACGCCGCAGCTCGTTGCAGCCATGGACTGGGCCGAAGGCGATCTGGTCTGGTTCGATCCGGGCATGGGCCATCCCATTCCCGGCGAGATCCAGGAGGTGCATCGCGCCGCACAGGTGATCGTCGTCCAGGCGCTCATCAAAGGCAAGGTTGGTACACTTTGAAAAACTGACTTCCAATTGAGATTGATGGAAATATTCAACAAATTAAGAAAAATCAAGTCGTAACTCTGTAGTCGAGATTTCTCGACAACGAGATACCATGTACCTCTCTTCTTTATCAATTATTTTTCAAATAATTCAAGACATACATCACATACAATACATTTGATGGATCGAAGTGATGTCATTCGGAATTTGCAGCGGCAAGCCGTTGCCTCGGTGAGGGGTGGGAAAAACTTTATTAGCGGACTTAAAATTATGTAGACTTCAATATTTCGAAGACTCTGATATTTTAAAGGATATAGAAAATGCGAAGGCGGAACGTTTGAATGAATTATTCCTATTAAAAACTGTTGCAAATACAGGAGCACATGTGGCATACACCTAATCTAAATCCTTTAAATTGAATTTTGAATTGAACGTTTTTAACATGTCCTTAAACTCAAATTTTTCATTATCTGAAACCACCAATAGTGAGACACTCCAAAACGTGTGTAATAGGGAGAATATAGCTTAACATTAAAGGTTATTCAAAGAAGTGGTCAAGTTAGATAAACGACATGGGCCATTTTCTCCAAGTGCAGTCCCCGAACTACAATACTTTTTCGCACCCGCCTAACCAAGTTCGCACCTTCGACCCATTTCAATGCGTTCGTTTCGTTTTCGTGGCTCACTGTTTGGATTTTCAATTTGTTTTCGGTATTCAGTTTTCAGTCTTTTTTTGCTTCGCCGCTGCCCACGAACGCTTTTCACTATTTTCACCAGACATGAACTGTTTGCCCGGCTGTGTTTATATTTATTTCGGTTTCCATTTGGCGCTGCCCCTGGGGCTGTTTAGCAGGTCGAGGGCCCCCGGAATTTGTGGAATGTGTGCACTGTGCCGGGATTTATGTGCCAATTTGCAGAGCGGCCAGGCAGCCAAATTGTTGGCCAACAATGGAGCCAAACATAAGCTCGCTGCGATTTCTCGTTTATTTCCCCCTGCCGTTCAGTTTTGCCGGACTGTACCTGTGCCGCGACCAGCCCCTTCCTTTCCGGCGCTCTTTTTGCAATTATGAGGAGAATCCATCAGTTGCCTGCCGGCCGCTTTCGGACAGGGCCAACACTTGCAAAAACCATTGGAAAATATTCGGCGTAATACGAGAAAATATAAACTCAATGTTCTCTAAGCTACATTTCGAAGGTTTATTTAAGGCGAAAGCTACTATGAAAGTTCCCCAAAAATAAACCGCAAAAGTTTATTTGCACTTAAACTTTTCCCTTAGTGAGAACTCGCATTGTAAGCACATGAGTGCTTTTTAAAAAACTGGAAGCACAATATAATTAAACGTAACAATTACTCAAATATGGGTGCTTTTGTAAATACAAAATAAAAATCAAACATTTTGCGTTGTAACGGGCAGTTAGCTTTCAAAAAATGTGTGTAGGCCCTACACATTACATATAGTATGCAGGATGAGCAATTAATACTAAGCTGATAATTGCTTTAAATTTAAAAAATGTAATTTGAACTTGAAACCAGAGATTCTACCTGGCATAAATTGCCAGCAGGGATTTTATGTACTGCAAATAGTTGTAACATTGAAAGACGTACAACAAATCTTTAGATTCAATTGATTAAAATTTAATTTGAACTTAAAAAAACACTTGAAAAAGATTGATGTTTGCCTAGAATCGTGGGAGGTATGTTCTCTCAATTGCTTCCTCGGGTTCGCCTATGCCAAGTGGCCCTAATGATGTGTTGCTATGTATGTAAACTTTGTAAAGGCATTTTGGTGAAATTCGACTTAAAACTGCTTGCCCTTTTTACGCTGTGCATCGTTAAATGAGCAGTGGCATAAATGTAGCGGTACCCGCTCCCAGATCGCAGAAACCGGCCAGAAACATGCATTTAGCATCCTGTTTCAACTGAACCTGTTGGTAGACCATGTGATTCTGCCGGTGTCCGAGGATCCGCTTGGGTTGAAGTCGATGCATATTGGCAATATCTTAGCAATATCAGATGAAAGGCGTAATCAGTTCAGGCGGTAACTTATCGACCAATAAATCATTGTGAATCAGGCAGCACCTCCCCGCTCAGCATTGATTTAATGCATTGTCGCGGGGTTGATAAACGGTCTTCCGGGGTTGATGAGGATTAGATCTAGCCTTTCCTTTTTTTTTTTTTTTGTCTGTCCGTCTGTCCGTATGAACGCCTGGATTATGGAGACTATAGCAGATAGAGAAAAAGTAATAGCATATTCAGAATTGTGTGCCCAGTTCAGCCCAAGTTTCTTTTAAAAAACGGTGAAAAGCGCAAAATATATTTAATTTTTATACATGTTCTAAAAGTCAGAAGGAAACTTAGAACCGGATTTATATAGTCGAGACAATCGACTACAATCTTTTTTACTTGTTTTTTAAATTTAATCAGAATAGGTTTACATACTCGTATATTCGTAGATTTCACAAAATAGGCACCCCAGAGAAGAAGTTACCTTAAATATTGGATACGAATGCGTTTTGATATAATCATGATATAACCAAATTTTCCGGAACCTTTATGTTATCTAACTTGGCCCTCAAATCAAATTGCCTCACTTCCGGATATCGTTTGCCATGAATGAGTGCAAGTCACATGTCCTATTTCGGGCATTGTGAAGTCTTCGCTGAAGATTTTTCTCGTTGTTGCTGAGTTTTTGAGGTGGGGGGCTATCATATGACAAAACCCCCGTCCCATAAAAACGCTAGCAGGCGAAGTTGTACGACCAAGAACCGGGTCTGGGCTCAGTCTCGGGCTCGGGCTCGGGCTCGGAGTTGGGGTTGCAGTCGAAGTAGGAGAAAGTCCCACACATTCGTCGCTTAATCAAGTCGAAGGCGATCGATCCGATCGGGTTTCTGCTTTCCAACTCCCGCTTTGCACTCATCCATTTCATACCGTTTCAGTTTGGATTGGTTTGGGTTTTTGGCTCCGCTTCGGAGAGTGTATTCTGGTGGCCCACACCGGTGGCTCCGACAGGAGGAGTGCTATCTGGTTTGGCCGGGTTCCAAGTGGTCCGGTGTGAAATAAAAAGTCGGCTCGGCTCCCATCCCCCCTGATCTGGCATTAGAACGTGTTTGGCTGGGAAAACCGTTTTAGAAACGTTTGGGGAAACTGCGGCAGAGCGGTCACCAGAATCCGATTCCTTTCAGTTGCACTCGAGTCGTCTCTGGGGCTGCCAGCGTGATCTTGTTTATATTGGCTGCCTGCCCATTGTTCTGGTGCTTTCTCGCTGACTGGTTTCCGGATGCGCATTGTTCGCTTCCACCTGGAGCCCTGGCAGCGCGGCGGAGGCTCTGTGACCCCCAGTCCCGCCCAATCGCCCTCGTTGGCCCTGCTCTCGCCCCATGTCTTGCGGCGCCAGCGTCCCGCGAGCCTGGAGGACCTAGTGGAGGGCGATGGAGCCGGGGACCTGCTGCTGCCGGCCCTCTCCGCTCAGCATCCGGCCCTGCCCGGCAAGAGACTGCGTCGCCAAAAGCACCACCGGTACCCCCAGGTGGTCAAACGACTGTCTACCCTCTGCAGCGATGTGATAGCCCGCCATGTGAGCTTGTGTCCCGTCACCCTCAGTAACCCGAAGTTGTACGACTGCAGTCCAATTTTGGTGTTCAACCAACATCTTGGTAGCCCATTGGTAGCCCATTGCTAAAATGTGCACTACCTAATGCGTTAGATATTTAAACCCTCTGCATTGCCTTCTAAACTGCGTTCCTCTTCTTTGCAGCCACAGACGTTTGCCTTGCAGCCAGGCGAGGGCAGCCTGAGGGCTCGCCAGGATCTGGGCAGCAGCGGCGTCGAGGACATGACCATGCTGGACGACCTGCACGAAGCCTCGCTCCTGTGGAACCTGCGCCTGCGCTATGACAAGGGCCTGATCTACACGTTCGCAGGCAGCATTCTGATAGCCGTGAACCCGTACAAGATGTTCCCGGACGCCTACGGCCTGGAGGTGGCCAAGCAGTACGCCGGTAGGCCGCTGGGATCCCTACCACCGCACCTGTTCGCCATTGGGGCGGCGGCCCATGCCGCCCTACCTTCGCCCCAGGTGGTGGTCATCTCCGGCGAGAGCGGATCCGGAAAGACGGAGTCTACCAAGCTGGTGATGCAATACTTAGCCGCCGTGGTACCCGGCGGCGGCTCGGCCTCCGCCGTCATCACGGAGCAGATCCTGGAGGCGGCTCCTCTGCTGGAGGCCTTTGGAAATGCCAGAACAGCACGGAACGACAATAGCTCCCGGTTCGGCAAGTACCTGGAAGTGTACTTCAAGAGCGGCGCCATCGTGGGGGCCAAAATCACGCAGTACCTGCTGGAGAAGTCGCGAATCGTGACCCAAGCCCCGGGAGAGCGCAACTACCACGTGTTCTACGAGCTGCTTGGCGGTCTTTCCGAAGCGGAGCGCTCCAAGTACGGACTGCTGGAGGCGGACAAGTACTTCTACCTGAATCAAGGAGCCACGGACTGCGCCAGCGGCCGCGTGGACTGGGAATCGCTGCAAGGTGCCATGCAGGTCCTGGGCGTGACCGAGGGGGAGCGCGAAGGAATCGTCCGTGTCCTGGCCGCGGTCCTCCACCTCGGTAACGTTTACTTCCATCGCAGGCAGCTGCGCCATGGCCAGGAGGGCGTGGAGGTGGGCTCCGATGCGGAGATAAAATGGGCCGCCCACCTGCTGCACATCAGTGCCGAGGGCTTGCACCGGGCGCTCACCAGCCGGACGACCGAAGCTCGAGCGGAGCGCCTCCACACTCCGTTGGGAATCGACCAGGCCTTGGACGCAAGGGACGCCTTTGCCAAGGCCCTATACGCCGGACTGTTCAACTGGCTGGTCTCCCGGATTAACTCGATCGTGCAGAAGGGCGGCACCCACGACGCCCACCGGATCAGTATCCTAGACATCTTCGGTTTCGAGGACCTGGCCGAGAACAGCTTCGAGCAGCTGTGCATCAACTACGCCAACGAGAACCTGCAGCTGTACTTCAACAAGCACGTGTTCAAGCTGGAGCAGGCAGAGTACGCCCGCGAGAGACTGGAGTGGACCCCGCTGGCCTGGGACGACAATCTGCCGGTGATCCATTTGCTGGCTAAGAAGCCGGTGGGCATCTGCCATCTTCTTGACGATGAGTCCAACTTCCCGCGTGCCACGGACCTCAGTTTTCTGGAGAAGTGCCACTACAACCATGCGCTCAGCGAGCTCTACGCTCGGCCCCGGATCGGGGCCCAGGAGTTCGGAGTGACGCACTATGCAGGCCAGGTATGGTACTGTGTGGATGGCTTCCTGGACAAGAACCGCGACGCCCTGAGGGGCGACGTCCTCGAGTTGCTCGCCTCCAGCCGGCTGACGCTTGTGGGCGAGCTAACCAAGCAACTGCGTGCACAGCGGGACGCTGGCAAGACACTGCCCAAGGGCAGCAATGGCCGATTTGTGACCATGAAGCCCCGAACTCCAACCGTGGCAGCCCGGTTTGCGGACTCGCTGCAGCAGCTGCTGCAGTCGATGGGGCGCTGCCACCCGTGGTTCGTACGCTGCATCAAGCCGAATCAGGAGAAGCACGCCCTGCGCATGGACATGCCGTGTGTGCTTCAGCAGCTGCGCTACCTGGGCATGCTGGACACCATCCAAATAAGGCAGCGTGGCTATCCCGTGCGCCTTCGCTTCCAGCACTTTGTGGAGCGCTACCGCCACCTACTCGCGGCTCCCCTGGCCAGGGGCACTCCCTACCGGGAGCTGTGCCGCGCCCTGCTGGAGGCCATGCCCAGGACGGGCGTAGAGGGACCCGACTACCAGCTGGGCGCCACGAGGGTCTTCCTGCGGGAGGCCCTCCACCGAGCGCTAGAAAGCGGACGCACGGAGAGGCTGCGCCGGGCGGCCGTGAGTGTGCAACGCCATGTTCGGGGCATGCTCGTGCGAAGGCAGTTGGCACGGCGCCAGGCGGCTGCCACGCGTCTGCAAGCACGCTGGCGCGGCCAGCGAGAGCAGCAGCGGTACCAGCAGCTGCGCAAGGGAGCAGTCACCGCCCAGCGACTCTGGCGGGGAAGACAGGCGCGGCGGAGGGTGCATCAGCTGCGCTCGGATCACCGGCGACGGCAGGAGGCCCGGGAGGCGGCCCAAAGAGCCAGGGAGGCCCGCGAGGCTAAGCAGGCGGTGCTGGAGAGAAGTCAGCTGAGCTACCTGGACATACCCGCCGAGCTGGCCTTCATTTACTCTAAGCTGCAAGGCTGGTCGCCGCCGCACGGGGACAGGAATCTGGTGAAAGTGCTTGGCACGGTGCCAGGACCTCCGTCCGCGTCGATGCAGCTGCCCGAAGATCTGGGCCAGTTCTCTTTTGGAAAGTTCAGCAGTGTGTACTGCAATGGCCTGAGGCTGCAGCCGCGAAGGGAGCCCATCACCGCCCCCTTCCTGTCGAGAGCCGCTTCGAGGGATCAGGACTTCCAGGATGCCCTGGCTGTCTTCAAGCTAATCCTGCGTTGGAGCAACGATAAGTCGCTGGAGGGCGCAAAGGAGAAACTCCTCGCTGACTACATCGTTCACAAGGCACTTAGCTCGCGCGGATTGCGGGACGAGATCCTGGTGCAGTTGTGTAACCAGGTCCACGGACTGCCAGCGTCTTCCAACGAGGCCTCTCGATTGTGGCAGCTCCTGGGCCAGTGCCTTTGTTGCTTCCAGCCCAGCGCCGCCTTTAGCAAGTACCTGATGCGGTTCGTGGACGACGAGGCTCCGCCCAATCTGAGACCCCTGCTCCTGCGCCAGCTGCTTCGGGGATCTGGATCGGGTTCCGGCGTCAGTGGCGGAGCCTGCCGCAGCTTCGTGCCCGCCTGGCTGGAGTGGCGCTCTTGGATCAGGGGCTGCGACATGGCCCTGCCCCTGACCCTCCCGGACGAGGCCACACAGACGGTGGCCGTGGACTCATGGACCAGTTGCGAGGAGGCCGCCGCCCTTGCCGTCTCCTCATTGGGCGTTTCCAGCCGCGGCTGGACCTTGGTGCTTGACGATGGACAACAGCTCACGGATAGCTGCGGCCTGGACTATGTCATGGATCTGATTGCAGAGAAGGAGCTGTGCCCCGCCTTCCCGGCGCCAAGGAGCGATCTCCTGCGCTCGGGGGCTAAGTTCGCGCGGACCCCGCTGCCGGAGGCAGTGAAGCGACCGGGGGTACCACCGCCAGCGCCTCCAGGAGGAAAAGATGAGCTGCCCAGGGAGCGGCGCAGCAGCCGGGAATTGCTCTCGCGCAGCTCGGCCCTCAACGAGCGCTATTTTGAAAGGGAGCCCAGCCCGAGCCCCAACTCTGGCCAAGCCAAGTCCCGCTCCAAGTCCCTGGACGACCTGCTGTCCGGAGACATTGCGGCCGTGCCCCCGGACTGCGACTCCCAGGAGCCCCTGCACACACTCGGTCTCTCCGAGAGCCGGCTAAACGATCGATACCACTCGGCAGAGCGACTGGCGCCCATGGGAAAGGAGACGGCGCCGCGCTACCAGAAGTCCCAGCATGCCGGAAGGCGCTCCCACGGAGCCTCCCACGGGTCGCACTCCAGCAAGTATGCAGACAAGGCCGAGTACGCCACCAGGTCGTCGGCCATGTCAGACACCAGTGAGGCCCCGTCGCTGGCCTCACATGTGCGCCGCGTAAGGGTACCCTCACAGGCCTCCGATGTTGACCAGTTCTTGGACGATCTGTTTAGCCCGGTGCTGGACGGCTCCCTGGATGAGCTCTCCGACGCCAGATCCCTGGCAGCCAGCATTCGGGGCAGTGACATCAACCTGGAGGAAGTCTCCGGGGAAGAGTCGGGAGGGGAGTCCCAGATCGAGGACCTAGATGACTACATCGACGACCTAATGACAACGGAGGTGACCAACTTCACAGGCCTCACCAGCAAGGATCACCTTGCCGTGCGCATAAAGGGAGGCGGCAGCACAGACTCCAACGGAGCTGACCCCCTGCTCCACCAGCTGATGCAGCTTCCGGCGGAGACGGAGTCGGCCCCGGCCCTCTACCAGCAGCAGGTGCAGAGAGCCTTCTTGCAGTCCGCCATGGCCCAGAACCTGCAGATCCAGCAGCAACTGTTGGCCCAGAACCAGGCCCTCCAGACGCTGCTTAGCCAACAGGCGACGGCCGGCACCAGCTCCGGCTCCCCGCCGCCAAGCAACGCGGTGTTGCCGGCCGCCATTTCGCCACCGCCGCCCCAATCTCCGCTACGGATGAAGTCCACCCGGAGCAGTCTGGTGGTGATGGAATCCCTGCAGCCCCCGGCCCCGCCGCCGCCGCCTCCGATGCCGCCGCCGCTGGAGTGCAAGGACCCCTCGGAGACGCGCCACTTCCTGGACCCCTACGGCCGGGCCAAGACCGTGAGGATTGGCAAGTGGCGTTGGCCTCCACCGCAGGACGAGCCCCAATTCCAGACCGAGGAGGACTTCTTCGCCTTTAAGATGCGCCAGCAGCAGCGCAAGACGACGCCGCAGGCCCAGCACCATCTGATGAACAGTAATGGAGGCCCGCCGCTGGGTGCGGGAGGACCTGGACTGTCCGGTGGCGCTGCCACCGCCATAGAGTGGGAGGAGTTCGAGATTGAGAGCCCTACGCCTCCGCTAATTGGAGCCATGGGAGCTGCGCCCCAAGTGATGCGAAGCAGCATTCGGCTGGAGACCACCACCACCACGACCACTAACATCGCCCCCGGACCGGGCAGGGACATGCAGGATGCAGGGCAGCCAATGCAGAGTGTGGTGACCACCAAGCTGGCGAAGAAAAGCTTCGAGATCGGTGCCGATCGCCCGCCCCCGGGCAGTGTGGGTAAGCTAAAGCTCAGCTCCGAGATGCGCCAGAGACTGGAGCAGGTCACCGCGGGCCACTCGGTGCGCTCCACCGTATCTACCAAGTCGGAGCAGCGAGCTCCGGCGAAGTTGGAGGACACTAGGAAGCTCATGCTGCAACAGCAGCTGGGTGGGATGTTTGCCAGTGTGAGCGGAGGAGGTGGAGGCGGCGGTCCGGGGGTCTCCGGGCCAGGAGGAGCCGCCGAGTCCCTCGCCACCGTGCGCACCCAGATCGAGCGCATGGAAGGCAAGCTGTCCCCTCCCCCAGCAGCTCCTCCCTCTGGTGGATGGCCTGGGGTGCTGCTGCCGCCGGCGCCGAGTGTCCCAGCTCCGCCGCCGCCGATCCGGCCGCCCAACATGGCTCCGCCGGCGCCTCCCCCGGCCCCGCAGAGCCCGCCAGTCACGAGGAGTCCCGAACCGGAGCCGGACTACCGGGCGGTCAGCAACAGCAAGGAGCACGTGCCTGCCTTTATCCAGCGCCAGGAGCGGGACACCTTCGGAGCTGTGCGCCAGCAGCACCAGCCCATGCAGGTGCACCACCTGCACCTGGAGGAGCACCACCACCACCACAGTCTCGGCCACGCAAACTCCGCCTCTCCTGCGGCCGCCGTCTGGGAGCAGGCCGACCGGGAGCGGTCCCGCAGCCGAAGCAGGAGTCGCGACCGCGAGGACTACTCTGAGTCTGTATGGGACCGAGCGGAGGTGGAGGGCCCCGCCTCCGGCAGCGGTAGCGAGAAGGAGCGCGAGAAGCGCGAGAGAGAGCGGGAGCGTCTCTACGAGCTCCGCCAGGTGGAAAGGGAGCGGGAGAGCCACAAGGTCTATCAACCGGCGCCGCCCCGTGTTATCCAAGCAAATTTGGAGAACACGGGAAGGCGGGAGCGGGAGCGCGAGAGGGAGCGGGAGCGGGATCACGAGCGAGGTCCTGCCACCTTCCGCACCCACATGGCCCAGAAGTACGAGCACGAACGGAAGCGAAAGAGCTCGGCCAGCTCCGGAATGCGCGAGGACCTCGACTCGATGGCCACTCCACCGCCGCCAGCCATTCTGGTGCCAGCCCCTGTGCCACCGCCCCCCTCGGTCAGTCCGGGATTGGGGGCGGCCACCACGGCCAGCAGTGCTTGCTTGACGTACAACCGCGTCCCCTGGAAGCTGCGCGTCCGCAAGGAGGTTTTCCAGCCTCACGAGCCTATCGGACCGCCGGTGGCCCTAGACCTGCTGTTCGCCCAGGTCCTGGGCGACGTGTTCGGTGTCACCCCGTGTCTAAGGATCACGCCCCAGGAGAAGAGCTCCGCCCTGAACATGCTCCATGGCCACGGCGTGAGTGTAGATACGTTGTCGGCAAGAAATTCCGGCTCCGGTGGCGGATCGGGAGCAGCAGGACCGTCCGGAGGAACACCCCAAGTGCGGGCCCTCGTAAAGCGTCACCTCGTGGACATGGCCCGCGACTGGCCACTGTACTTCGCTCGGCTGTTCGCCGTGCAGGGAGCTCCATTGTACCCGGACGTGAGCTTCATGGGCGTTTCGCACAGCGGCCTCTACCTGGCGCGCCGCGATGCCGACTATCTGATCGTCGTGCAGGCCATCTCCTTCGGCGAGATCCAGAGTGCAGTGACCTTGCCCCGCCCGGCGGCCTTACAACTTAACCTGAGGAACGGCAAGCATCTGGCCCTGCACGCCGCCCGGGCTGCTGCCATTCAGTCAATGGTCACCAGCTTCGTTCAGGAGTTCCGCAAGGTGAGTACGCAGGTTCTCCTTTTTATACCATTTACCAATACCATGTACTAGTTTCATAAAGATCGGACCGTAAATAATGATGATTCCAGTCTCAATGCTTGGTGAAAATAGGTACATGGTACAAGTATGTCGTTGTCGGAAAATATCGACTACAGCGTTTTTACTTGTTCCCCCTGGGTTTGGCGGAACATTCTTGTTTACTGCCAAATTGATGACACTATATTTGTAATAGTTCATTCATTACGTGTCTAAAACCAAAACATTAGCCATAGAATAAAAAGACTATATAGTATACTATATATAGTAAATATAGTGATACTGGACTTGGGCTTTGAATATGTTACGTATACGGAACATTTTGAGTTTTATGTTTGCATATGCTTTTTGCTGTGCAATTTTATGTTATTTGGGATCACACATTGTTATCTAGTCCACTAATCTGGTCAAAAACTTGTTTATTAGGAAAAAACTAGAAAAATATAGAAATATGTATTTAATAATGCATGTTTTCGCAGCTTCTAGCGTGCTTTTCTGCAACTAATAGATAAGTCTTTTAGCTATACACTTTGTGACGCGTCTAAAAGTATGCTAGAACTCCTCATCAAGTTAGTACAAATAGCTGAAAGTTAAGTGAAAGCTTTAAGTCTTGATTTGAAAGCGGCTCTTCCGGTCCATGTTAAGGTTTGGACTTGATCACGCTCTTGCTTTCAAACATTTCCACACAAAATAAGTGTCTATGTATATAACCTTCTCTTCAATTTACCAGTCGCATTGCATTGTTTTTGTCAATTATTTTTTGAACCGATCTGCCTGACTTGCTGGCCAAAATAATTGCATTAATTGCGTGGATAATTGCATAGAGTGCTCATAATAATGTGGCCTTAATTAACTGCAAATGACTTGTTGCGGTCCCAAGACAGTGGCTAATAGTACGGCATCTGGGCGATTGGGGATCGCAAATGATTTTTTTTATATCGATTGGCCTAGCGTGGAGTAATGGATTTTCGACTGCCATTTGTTACCACTGTTTTGGAAATACATACATATGTACATTTATACCCCTGAAATGACCATCTGGTCGGGATTTCTTCTCCATCTTTTTCTGCACTTGAGTTCGTTTTTTCACGGCCTAAAGCTCAGTGGGTCTCAGTGGCTCCAGTGGCTCCAGTGGCCAGTTTTCCAGCTTAGTCTCCATATTTGTCTGTGAGCATCCTCCACTCCGCTAACTTAGATGATATTCATAGCTTGTGCACGTCCATCAATGCACTCGAGTACATACTTTTGTTTATCCACAAGCATACCTGTACGTTTGAAAGGCATCAAGGGGCTAGCACATAAAATCTGCCTGACAACTTCTCTGTTTCTTGGATCGGAGGATATCCAGTATATTCCACTTGAAGAAATTATATAAATCGCTTTCCGGACCAAGGCAATTATGTAGGTATTCGGATACTACCCATTGGGTTGTAAAACCAAGCGCGAATCTCCCCGAAAACCTGCTTATAAATAGCTGGTAATTATCAGTATTTTTGGAGCTTTTTGGGGAGATTGTGATGTTAATTTCAATCAAGTTCTGATGCGATTGACCTGGTTTCCAGGGTATGGCTGCTTCGCATCGCCCATGAGCCCTGGTCACAAAGTGTTTTACATTTCCCTGGCCGCCGCTGTCGGGGCTGTCGTGGCTGTCGTGGCTGTCGGGGCTGTTGGTTTTCTTAATTCAATTCATTTTATGCGTGAAAACTCGTTAAACGCCAAAGCTGGCCAATTCGAAAGAGAGCTGGCGAAACAGTTAGCTCAGCAGGGAGGCAGGGAGCTGTCCGCTCTTTCTCCGGGCTTTCCGCTTGGCCAAGAGCGCTTTTCCCCGAATCTCCGATCGGCCGCTCTTGCTCGGCTCTCTGTTCTGCTCCGCTGCGAGTGAAATGGCCAGCGAGCGCGTCTCTTTTCTCCGGGCTCAACTTTTTTCAGCCACAGCCAGGTCTGCCAGGTCTTTTTGTCCGTCTTGACCAAGTCCGTTTTAGCCAGTTTTTAGTTTTCAGCTGCGCGAGTCTTCAGTTGTTACGAATGTGCGGTAACGGCACCACGCGGCCCCAGTCGCTCCGTCGTCGGGTTCTGTTGACCAGTTTACCACTTTTTGTTCGTGTGCCACGACCAGAGCTGTTCCATCCAGTGTTGTCCCAACAATAGGTCCGCTTGGACTGACCCCGAAACAAAAGAAAAGATCCCAGAATCACAAACAAGTGTACGACAAATGCAGTGAAAGAACAAGCGGCGGTTCCAGACGCGGTTTCAGATCTCTTCCGTGAAAGCAGTTCGGGGCCAGTCAAATCAAAAGATTGTAGGCGCACCTGCGTGGGGCGGAAAATCACTTTCGATTCCGTGACAGCAGTTAGTGAGCAGAGGAAAAAGGCCGGGGAGATCTCGGGCCTACAATGCCAGTTCGCTGTCTCCACAGAAATGAACATATTTGACCTGCGCTGAAGGGTCATATCCGCTTGCTTAGGAACCGCTTACCGCTTAGAAATCAAAGAGTTACAACGATAGGAGATCTTGCTTGCAATGTTTCTTGGCTGTTAAGCGGTCATAACACAAAGATAGCGTAAGGTTTTCAATGAAGGCATCACACATTTTGATTAGCTTTTCGCATTAGCTTTCTTTTGTAGCGCTAATCTGAGGTTGTTGGAAAAAGTGTCCCTGTTAGTTAGAGGCATGGGATCTGTTGGTATGCCTAAGTATTATCTTATTGGTATTTAAATACAATAGTTCAGCCAACTGGCTTGGCCAGTAAACAGACCGATATTATTGCCCAAATAGAAGCCCAAGGCAAGGGATCCCACTCGAAGTGGCAGTCAATCGTTGAGCGGTTACTTCACCTTTCGATCGAAATAGATATATCTTTTTATTGGCCCGAAATTGGCAAACAAGTCGGCCGGGCAGCCGTCCGTGCCACATTGATTTGAAAGCAATTACACGGGGCCAGCTCATGTTGGCTTGGGCCTCTGCCTTGGACCGAACTGCTCGAACGGAGAGATAAGACCAGTGGCTGGATGCGATTGGGTTTTCGCCAGTCAGCTCCACTCCATCAAGTGGAAAGACACACTAACTAACCAGCTAACGGCAGGCTGCGAGTGGCAAATTAAAATAAATTGAGGCAGAAAAGCGTAAAAATAACAAGACGGCGGCAAAGAAAAACAAATAGCAAACAACAAATAGCAAATAGCAAATAGCAAATACGACACGCATTCAGCTGCATTGCCAATTTCCACACGACCATCCCCTCCTCTGTGACCGCTTACAAATAATAAACTTACCAGCGGCAAGGCAAAAAGCGATGGCCTGATGAGGCCCGGAGCTTTGTGTTTTTTCGCGTCCAATCCCCAATCCGAGCCAATCCAAACAGATACTCTGGCCACTGCGGTTCGTTTTTCGATCAACTGCCAGCCCCGACAATGCGCTGACCACTTTCACCGAGGGCTTCGGGTGGCCGCAGCTGATCCCTGATCTTGGACTTCCGATCCCTGATCTTGGACCCCGACTCCGACCTCGACTCTGGCCCCAGGTCACGGATCTCGGAGCACGAGACACGGGCTCTCCGCCAGAATGTCGCAGAGCGTGCGTGCCAGCAAGTCCTGCCCATCGGCGGCGGTGCAGCTCGCCTCCGGAGGCGGCAGCGTGCCCCACAAGTTCAGCAGCATCGTGAACAAGGTGGAGTCGCTGATCAGCAAGATGCACCACGACAAGGTCAACAACTTCAAGCTGCTGCAGCAGCAGGCCCAGCAGCCAAAAAACGAGGATATGCGCGAGCAGGAGCAGGCCGAGAGCTCGCAACTGCAACTGCAGCAAGAGCAGCAGCAGCAGCAGCAGCAGGAGCAGGAGCAGGAGAAGGAGTGCAAGTGCGCCTCCCTAGACTCGCTGAACAATCTGACCGACGAGGAGCAGGAGATGCTCTACACGGACTCGGACGACGCGGAAATAGCCCACATCACAGGCACCACTGCCGCTCAGGTGCATCATGCCACCCAGATGCAGCAGCAGATGCACCTCCAGATGCAGATGCAAATGCAGGCGCGGAGAAGCGATCTCGACCAGCTGACCAACGAGAGCATAAGGGGACTGATGCAGCCGGAGCTACCGGGCGACGACCTGGAACTCACTGGGGACAGTGCCTGGAGTGTGGAGGAGGACATTGTGTACAAGTGCTGTGCGCTGGCCACGTCGGCCACGCTGCAGTCCAACACCTCCTCCGGCGGTAGTCTGTGCGAGCAGTGCTGTCTGGAGGAGCAGATGAGCTACAAGCTGCAGCTAAGCCAGAGGGATAGCAACAACAACACCGAGGGGGAGGCGGAGGAGGCGGAGGAGCAGGACCAGGACCAGGCGGTAGAGGAGCAGGCGAGCAGTCCGGGCTCCCCAGCCCTTCCGCCTGCCCCAAATCCGCCACCCAATCCGCCGCTGCTGCTGCCCGGAGTGGGCAGCAAGACGCGACGTGTGAGCAACGCCAGCAGCGGCTCCGTCAGCCGCATGGAGACAATCCTCGAGGAGCCCACGGAGTCCAAAATCTCCGTCAAGGAGATCCTGGCCCGCTTCGAGACCATGAACTCTAACGAGGTAACAAGCTTTTCTATTCCACCAGTCGTCAAGGATGCATTTTAGGAGCTGTAGCAAAAATAACATTTTAGTCCAGCCGTATCTGATATTATCTTGATCCTGCGGTTGACCTTACAACGACGCTGTTCTTGTTTAATAGGCTTTACATTTTGCTATTGTTTCTTGTTGTACTACATTTCCCTAATTGAAACCGACCACCAGCATAGCTTGAAGAGATTTTTAAGGCCAATTGGCATAATTTGCACTTTATTTAGGTATACAAATTTTCCCGACATTTATCTGAAACAAAATGCGGGGATAGCAACAACATTTTTGTTAGTTATTTCGATTCTTTTGAATTAAATGGGGTCCTAGTTTCTTATTGCCAACATTGTCTAGCCCTCCTGGACGATGTATTATGATTTAAACTGCATGTTTGAATTCTGGAGGTATTCATTTTTTTGGACTGTTCATCGCATTGTTTTCCTTCGTTGAAAGACCAAATAACCTCGATGCTGGTGGCTCTGGACCGTTACAGCTTCAGCGGTTTGGTTCAACTCGATTTTCCCCCGATGTTCGCTGCCACAAAATTCGGAAGTGAAACAAACAAAACGACGGGCTAGTCAAATACGACCGACGGCCTGTCTCGATGAAAATGAAAATGAATCTGGGCCCGGCCAAAGGAGATTGGTGGTTTGGCTGCGTTTGGTGGGCAGAAATGGGTAATGGCACGAACAAATGAATGCTCGTGGCTAGTGTCGGACTAACGGTGCTGTTAAGTCGACACATAATCGCATTATTAGCGTGGCCCAAAGGAGGGGGAGCTCCCCAACTGTCCAACTGCTGCCCAACTGCCCAACTGCCAAAATACAAATCATCGGCCTACTGCCGCCAGCTCCAGTGCGGCTCTTACATCACTGGGTGGACTAATTAGCGAGAAAAGCGACGATATCTCAGGTGCCGTGTTTTGGGTTTCGGGTTTCGGGTTTCGGGGTGTCGATTATACAATTGCAAGTGATACATTAAGCTGTGCCTCGACAGCATCGCCGCACGATAGCCACATCGTTAGTGGTCAACTCTGAACCGACTTTAAGCGCGTTGTTGCAGGTGTGAAAAGTGGCAAGTGAAATTTGTAACAATTACGGATTGGGTTGGGTTGTTTCCGGTCAACAATTTCAGGTAGCTAAGCAACGTTTTAGTTTTAGTTTTAGTTTTAGTTTTAGTTGGATTCAAAACGCACATAGAAAACCATTCTGCAAAATAAGCTCCCTTGGCACAGACATGCTTGTGGCACTGGCAAGAGGTACCTACTCAAAATCTAATGGTAAACAAACTTTAAGAGACCTCCGAACACCGGGTCCATGCGGCACGACCTTATCCTCTGAGTTACAGTAAACTACTCGTAAGTTGGGTCGACAGTAAGTTCTACGGCTTTGGATAGTTTCAATGGCGCTCACTTGTCGATCTTGATTTGCAAGCAGAGCTGGAACGAAGTTGACTTCTGCCCTGGACAGATTCATGCACTGCTCTAGATTTGTAGGGGGAAAGAAAAGAGCGATTATCTTATGATTGTTCTGGATCAGAGAAGATGCCACCACGTTTTGAGTTCGATGACCAGTCCCGAGTCGGAGATGAGATCCATAAAAGATCCATTAAAGAGCCGCAGAAACAATGAGAATGGGCTGGCTTGGGATGACCCACAAAGATGCAGGCCGAGATATACTCGCTACTCGCAGTACGTTATGTATGCCCGCGAAACAATATGACCCATGAATACGTGAGCGCTGGAAATTGTACGAGTAATTTAACTGTAATTTGATTTCAATAATTTAATTACGCTTTTTGTGAGCGCTTGTGAGCACTGCATCCGCCGTAAATCCCCGAAACCAAGCCAAACAAACGGAATGGTGCGCATTAATTACGAATTTAATTAACTCAAACAGAGGCAGGAACAAAGAAAAAGCACACACGGCGGGCTTTCCGAAAAGAAAGTTTTAGCGGTCACTCAGAAATTATTGTGCAAAGCGAGCCCAACTCTTGTTTTTATATTTTTCCTATCCACTGCTTGTTGCCCCCACCAACTTGAGGCATGTGGCATGTGAGCTGTGCGGTGCAGATTCGCGCTGCAAGCTAGCAGGAAAACTGGAGCAGCTGCGTCTGTTTGATTCCGATTCAGGCCATGTGACCCAGTTGGCAGCCCGGTTCCAGAGGGGCATAAACTAGAGATTTGGTTCACGACTAGCGCGCGCTAGTGGCCCCAGAAGGCCACCGAGTCCTACTAACCAGACATCGCGATCGGAATCGAATTCTGGAGCGGGCTAGGCCGTTGGCGAGGACCAAGGCATGCGGCAATCTACGAGTATATAATCTGTAATTGGCCAACTGGATGCACCCACTCCAGACATGAGCTGAGCAAATGCAAAAGCTGAATGCACTCAACAAAACTCCTCAGCGCCGGTGATTGCAGGGACTTAAATACGTCCAGAAGTTATTGGACCGTTGTTCATGTCCATTTTGGGTGTTGATATTGTTTCGGGGAACCGCAAACCGTCTATTGGAGGCAATACAAGCAAGATACTTAATCCATTTCGACAGTTGTTGTTTAAAAATTACATCTTTTGAATGCAAAATATGAATAATGCCAATTGAAGTACCATTGGAAATTCGATTGGAAAACACATTCGAGTAGAGCGTTAATCAATTTCGACTGCAAAAAAGCAAACACAGCGATTCAGAACACTTGGCCACAGTTTTGAGATACGAAAAAACAAGTGGAAAATCATTAAAAAGGTTATGCAATTTAGCAGACCACTCAAAGCAAGCGCCTCGTTTAACCGCACACGGTGCATGCATGGAAATCAGATTGTTTTGGCAATCATCTTTGGGGCTTCCTGCACAGGCATGTTTGTGGTTTTCCCAACCGACTTACACCATCGCGGGGCGATTTGAAAGCGAATGAGTTTCGCTGATAAACACCCCAGCCGAAGAATGTACATAAACTGGCGTTTCCCGTTCGCTTTGCCGTGAAATTGAGACAACAAGGGGAACCAATATATTCGGGGAACCATCAAGTGAGTCGCCTCTGGAACGGGACACCAGAGAAGACAAGTTCATTTTTAGGGGGCATTGATTAATGATCGCTGGGGTCTGGCGTCTGGCGTCTGGCGTCTCTAAAATTGATTTGCGTCGAGTAATTTGAATTCGAATCGAAGACCGGTTTCGATCGATCCGCTAGAGATGCCTCCGACAGTGCGGCTTCAAAATGACACCTCTCGCCTTTTGGCCGATAAAAACAGCAGACAGTGGACAGTGGCAGTGGACAAACAAACAACCAGCTTGGGGCCGCCTGTAATGAGTGTTTTTTGGCGCGCTGCTGTTTGTTTATTGTTTCCAATGCCGTTTCACGTTGCAGGCCAAAATTCGAGCAATGCGCATAATTTGGCGCATATGGCAGCTTGATTGATTGGTGAAAGATTTCCGCTTTCATAAACCACACAACTTTTACTAATCTCTTCGCGAACGAGAGTGCAAAATGCAGCAGGGGGAGGAAGTGGAGGCAGGGGCACCAAACAAATGGTGTATGTACATATGTATGTTATGTGTAGTACTGTGGAGACTTGCACTCCATATATACTTGCATATATACTCATACTCGAATTGTATGGCATGTGCGTGAGGGCGTTGCAAGAGTCGAAAACGGAACGAAAAGAAAGCAACTGCAGCGAATTGCATCAAATAATTGAGTGCAGGCAATAAAACTAAAGCACAGACCATGGCAGGCTAGCACTTTCGATGCCAAAAACAACGCCTCCCCAAAAGCCGTCGCCGGTCAATTTGGGAGCATAAATCATCGACCACGCCCCCCCACCCGCATCCACCGCCCCGACACCTGCAACCGGTCCAAGTGGCAAGCGGCAAGTGGCAAGTGGCAAGTGGCAAGAGACAAGAGGCAAGAGGCAGCCACCAGGCAAGAGGCAACCAGTTGCTCGGGGGCCGTCCAAAAAGGCGCCCAGCAACTTTCACATGCCATTGACATGGCCCGCGCAAAATGCGACTTGCGCCCCGCAAGTCAATTAACAAATTGCGCTGCTTTCAAATTCAATATTCATTCGGGGACGTGAAAATGTATTTTGCACGCCGCAGCTTACGCCCAACCACCACCTGGCACACTAAATTCTGTTTGCAAGGAGAGAGGACTTGGCGAGTCCATCTCCATCTTCGAAGACAATTTCGAAAAGCCGCAGATTTCCCGTCACTTTTGCTTGATGAGCAGCTCTTGCTGCAAATTTTAAGTGTTTTGTAATCCTCCGGCAAAGCGCCCGTCGCTTTACGCCGCGTCTTCGCGAATTCGTGTGTAATCGCAAGAGGTATTTTCCCCTGAACGATCATCTCGATGCTGATTACAGTTAATAGTAGCTTTACACGTCCTGGTAGCCCGGCTGTGAAAACTAAACCCTAACCTGCAACGCCCGTCCTTCTTTGCAGTCACAATCGAAGGCCTCGACTTTGTCGTCCGGAGCTCGGGCCGCCGCCCAGACCTTGAATGTGCCGCTGGAGCGCCTGGAGTCCCGCCAGGCGCACGCCCAGCGGAGCGAGGGCTTGGAGGGATCGTCGCGGCAGAACGACTCCCAGCAGCAGCAGCAGATGCAGCAGATGCAGCAGCTGCAGCTGCACCAGCACCAGCAGCAGGCAGAGCTGCACCACCACCTGCAGCAGCAGCAGCCGGACCAGGAGTCCCTGGAGGAGCAGGAGCACCAGGGTGGAGGACAGCAGGGTCAGCAGCAGCGCTTCCTCAAGCAGCAGAGCTACCTGCACTCGGCCCGGAAGTCAAATGCTGGCCAGCAGCCCAGCTCGCTGACCAATGGCCACCACTCCCTCCAGCAGCAGCAGCAGCAGCAGGAGTCACTACACCTGCACCAGCAGCAGTCGCATCACGACCTCGACGCCAACTACATGCATGACGAGAGCAACGGGGGCAGTCCGCCCTCGGTGACCAAGTACTCGCTGCTCCAGTTCGCCATGCAGCACTTCCGCAACGAGTAAGTGAATACCCGCCCATTAGGCCATCCTAATCCGATCAAGCCGATTCCTAATCCACGCACTTGTCCGCAGCCAACTGAGGGACGCAGACAGACACCACGAGCGGCACCAGTCCGCCGCCAATCGCTCCTACGCGGAGCTGGTCAAATGGCAGGGACACGCCATTCGGATGCCACTCCTGCGGCTGCCAAACGATCTGGCTCCGCTGGCGCTAGAGTGCTTCGACTGCATCCTTCGCTACTGCGGCGACATTCCGCTGGACCCCGACCTCACCGAGGTCAAGTGTGTCTACACCGTGCTGATGGTAAGTTGTCCCCCAACTCGGAAACCGAGAACCGGACGCCGGATACTGGTTTTTCTATTAAGTTCTGCTGCCCTCAAAACACAAGCAAAACATAAAGAGCGCCCAAACTGGTAACGACACCTCTGTGGACACCTCTGCCATTATGTAGAACTCATTTAGAGACCACAACCTCTTCTACGTATATTCTGGAGCGATGGAAAAATGCGCACGTTTTTCTAGAAACTTCACCAACCGTTGCATGTTTTACCACCAACTTTTCTGGGCTAACCCAATCCATAGAGTAGCCAAAATCTGAAAATCTGGGAGTACGTTTTGGCGCACATTCAATAGTTACATTTACGCAATACAAACACATCTCCATGGGATTTTATTTATTTCCTTGGACCTAGGATCCTATTTGTTAATATGTTACCGGTTTTTTGTTTTTGGATTCCGAGACATCAGCATTTATGGTTCAGACCGAACTCCACAATTTTCTTCAAATTGAAAACTTTCTCCATTCCTGTTTTGCAAACTAGATTCATTGGCAAACAGGAAAAGCACCCATTGATTACGTAAATCTTGTGCGTTCCAAACACATTTAATGGCCGAGTTGGCCACGAAACCAACCGGGTTGTTTTCCAAAAATATTCATTGAGATTTTCCGGTTGTAATCAGAAAATGGAAACATCAAATGGCATATGCGGGCAACGTCCTCCGATTTATTTTGCTTAAATCTCGACTAGAGTGTTTCTAATTATTTTGTTTGCCCTTATCTGAAAGTTTTAGGTTTGTAGATAGGTCATTGTAAGCATACAAATATTTATAGATTTTGGCTGGATCTATAGAGAGTAGAGCGTTAAATCAAAGTAGCCACTTTTGCTAATGATTGCATAAATACAGTAGTACGGTTCAAGAGGTTTAATCGTCCTAAAGCGCTGTAACCACTAAGGATCTTGACCCCAATCGAAATGAAATGGTGGATAGGCCGGCCGCCAAACGCGGCGTTTGTCATAAATAAAAACTCACCTCCTTGTATGCTTGCAGCACTGCCACAAGTATCTGGCGCTCCGGGACGAGGTCTACTGCCAGCTGATGAAGCAGACCACGGCCAACCGGTCTCCGTGCCCGGATAGTTCCCAGCGCGCCTGGCGGCTACTGAGCATCCTGGCCGCCTACTTTGGCTGCTCGGACGCCCTGCGGCCCTACCTGATGGAGCACCTGACCTCGGCGGCCTCCGACCGGCGGCGCTCGTGCCACGGCACCGCCGCAGTCTGCCTGACCAACCTGCGGAAGACCGCTCGCTGCGGCGGCCGCAAGAACGTGCCCAGCGTGGAGGAGGTGACGGCAGTCTCCGCCGGCAGGTCGGCGCGGCGCCAGATTTACCGGCTGCCAGGCGGTGCGGAGCGGGTGGTGAACACCAGATGCTCCACCGTCGTGGCGGACGTCATCGCTGAGCTGTGCGCCCTGCTGGGTGTGGAGTCCGAGGCCGAGCAGCAGGAGTTCTCGCTGTATTGCATCGTCCAGGGCGACGCCTTCACAATGCCCTTAGCTGCCGACGAATACATCCTCGACGTGACCACAGAGCTGCTCAAGTCTGGCCAGCCCTTCTACCTGATCTTCTGCCGGTCCGTGTGGCATTTCGCCCTTAAGCGGGAGCCGGCTCCCATGCCGTTGTACGTGGAGGTGCTCTTCAACCAGGTAGCGCCCGACTATCTGGAGGGGCTGCTGCTGGAGCTGCCGGGCAATGGGGTGCCGGTCCCGGAGATGGTCCGTGACATGGCCCGCATCGCCGCTCTGCTGCACCGCGCCGCCGACTTGAGCCATGTGCCGGCCATGAAGGAGATCAAGTTCTTGCTGCCCAAGCCGGCGCTGGGCATCCGCGAGATTCGGCCGGCCCAGTGGGTGGGCCTGGTGCAGTCGGCCTGGCCGCAGGTGGCAGGCCTGAGCCCCGGCCAGGTAAAGGCCCAGTTCCTGAATGTGCTGGCCGCTTGGCCGCTATTCGGCAGCAGCTTCTTTGCCGTGAAACGCATCTGGGCAGAGGAGGGAGGCCCCCACGTAGAGGACAACCACAGTCCCATGTGGCGAGACCTTATACTGGCGCTGAACAGACGGGGCGTCCTCTTCTTGGATCCCAACACGCACGAGACTCTGCAGCACTGGAGCTTCATGGAGGTGATCTCCACCAGAAAGGTTCGTAGTCGCCGCCAATCTCTAGCTCTGCACGTTTCTGATCATCCCTTCCACAGGTCCGCTCGGAGGATGGCGCCCTCTTTCTGGACATGAAGGTGGGCAACCTGATGCAGCAGCGCGTGATCCGCGTCCAAACGGAGCAGGCTCATGAGATCTCGCGCCTGGTGCGCCAGTATATCACCATGGCCCAGATCAGTCAACGCGACAAGCGGGAGCTCAACTAATCAACGAACGAGCCCCCATATTATTATTACAACTATAATTACCATTATTATTATGACACTTATTCAGACTTTTCGACATTCGTATTGCGTTATCCACTCCCACCCCACGACCATCCCTCAACTTTTTTTTTTTATCGTTTTGTAAGCTCTTGAATACGGACGCGTACATCTTGGAGAGCTCTATAATCCCCATCCAACTCGGTGGCGCTGCGATGGCCATATATCCCCTGGAATACCCCGAAAACCCCTCGCCCATTTGTCTTAGTTTTAAGCCAGAACCAAGTGCAATTTGAGTGTTTCTTCTGAATCCCGTTCCCCGTTCTCCGTTACCCGATCCTCCCACGATCCCACGATTCTTGTAGCACTTAAGATTAGCAAACTTTATTATACGCGTAACTGCATACATTTTTTTTTTTACATTTGTTATACCGAAATTTGCTTAGCCTAATCGTCTAAAGCTATCATAAATAAATACAATTTATATTGTGTGTATCTATCGCACAACAAAGAGTTTCTATTTCAAGCAAAAAAAAAAAAAGGAAGGCATCAACGGGAGCGTGGTAATTTATGCCACTAATATTTCCCTAACTATATAATATTTGGTATGAGTTGGTCGCTGTCGTCCTCCTCGTCGTCCTCATCCTCGTCCTCCTCGTCGTACTCCTCTTCGTCCTCCTCCTCGTCGTCCTCGTCCTCCTCTTCGTCTTCCTCCGGCTGCTCAGCCTTTTTGGTAGTTGTCACGGAGGCAGCAGCTGGCGTCTCGCTATCCAGAGGGCTCGAAAAGGGGCGGAGTGGCGCAGGCACTGCCACCGAACTTGTTGCGCTTACAGGGGACTTCTCTGGGGTGAGAGTAGCCGTGGGAGGAGGAGGAGCATGGGCCTGAGTGTGGGTTGGCGAAGGGACAACAGTTGTGCTGGCGCTTAACGCTTCATTAGTCGCATTGTGGCTGGCGGCTTCAGTTGCCATCATCACGTTGCCTGCGGTTGCAGCCACCACTGCGGTGTCATTTGGCCGGCGCTCCGGCTCGTTACCCGCCGCCAACTTTTCCGTAGTTTCTGCACCTGTTCCATTCCCATTCACATCCCCGTCCACATGGAGGTCCGCAGATGTGGGCGTTGTCGGGGTGGGCGGGGTGATGCGCGGCGGCACTACCGAGGTCAGCAGAAAGTCATCCCGTATCTCGCAGTTCTTGCCGAGGTATCCCTGCCGGCACTGGCAGCGGTAGCTGCCATCCTCGCGGCTCAGCGAGATGCACTTGCCCTCGTTCTCGCACGTGTCTGGGTGCTCCACACAGTAGGTAAGCTCTGGGGGTAGATAGGGCAGAGGTTCAGAGACATTCAGGGGTCGAGGGTCTTGGTGGCTCACTCTCGTCGCACAGCATTCCGCCCCAGCCCGGATGACAGTTGCACTCCCAGGGCGCCTCGCAGTCTCCATTGGCACAGCCCGGGTACGGGAAGCACTTGTCGCACTGGCTGCCTGTCCAGCCAACCTTGCAGCTGGAAGCAAAAGGGTATATGTATTTACATGTTTGGCTTAATGACTAAAGCGCCAGCAAGTTAAACCTGAGGCTAGGGCATTTTCTCGAAATTCGTTGGAAAGGCATCATTGACTGATTTACTCGTAGTTGTTAGTTAATTTTCTGACCAGTTCTTAGGCATGCGTATTGGCACATCCCAGATAAAGTTGTGGATTGTGCAATAATTATAAAATTTCTACCATTTCTTGGGCCAAGAATGCTATCAACTTTTGAGGTTTTTATGTAGCCGGTTTTCTGAGGGTTACCGTTTGGTTGATTGATTTTTATAACTGTTTCTTAACAAGAACAGGGGTATATATTGTGCGAATGTATGCAACAGGGAGAAGGAACAGGGATCAGCATCAACAGCCGAGTCCTTCTAGCCATGTCCGTCTGTCCGTCCGTCCGTCCGTTTGTCCGTATGATCGCCTAGATTTTGGAAACTTTAATAGACACAGAAAGACTAATTTCACATTCTATTTCTGTGACACCAGTTCAGTACAAGTTTATTTTCAAAATCGGCTACCTCCCCCCGCACCAGCGCAAACCGCGAGTTCTGTGGCATCCACAATTTCAACTCCATAGGCACTAAATTTGGACAGCACATTGGGAAGGACCATATCTATCTGTGTTGCAAAATTAAGTCGGCTACGCCCCTTTTCGCCTTCGTAATATGCATATAACTTTATTTTCTTCGATAACTGGGACATAATAAGAGCTAGAAACTCATTTCTGTTGGCATTAGGTCCGTTTAACTATTATGCAGATATTGTCATTTCCAGATTTTTGCCACGTCCCTTTCCGCCTTCGATATACCCAAAATGGTAAAAACTCGAGACATCATTTTAAGTCCGCTAAGTTCGCTGAGAAATCTCGACTACAGCGTTTCTACTTGTTTTAATTGAAATGTGAACTTAGGAAAATAATGCTTTGGTTTTTAAGCTCTACTGGTTTCAAAGGTTTTTAATGTCGCCAATTTTGTATTCGAAAATTGTTATGTATCGAGCTTGTGTAACGGATTTCATTCGATTGAGAGCAACAAGTTATCCGCTGTTGCTCATATTTGTATTGAGGTTTGGCTTATTTTAAATATTTGCTTCCCCTTTAAATACTTAAAATATGCTATACAGATTCTCCACTTAGTAAAAAAAATAAATAAAAAAACGATAAACTCTATGCGATTTCTATCTGTTTTGCGATTCCTATTCAAAATACCCAGATTCGTTCAGCACCAAATATAGCCTTATTGTCGATTACTTGTATTATGCAAATTAGTCGGCTCCATGCTCACATGAACCACACACGAACTTTGCAGAATTTTGCGGTTGTCAGAGCGGAAAAGAGCTATTACAATGTTTCCCAAAATGATGTATGTATGTACATATGTATATAGAGCGATAAAATTCAGGAAGTTTTATATGAAAAGCTTGAATGTGTTATTGGCTTTAATTTATATATTACAATCGCCGCCGAGGACAGAACGCGCATTGCCGGTCAAGATTACTTGTATAGGCTTTTAAGAAATTTTAAATAAATTAGTAGTTGTGACTTTGTTGCTTACCGGCACTCTCCCGGCTTACGGCAGTAGCCGTGCTGCTTGCTGCAGTCCGGATCGCAGATGGCTGTGGCATGGGGATTATAGGATTAGGAAGTGGGCATCAGTGGAGTTCCGGCACTTACGCGTCTGACAGAGCAGGCCGGTGTAGCCCGGCAGGCAAAGGCACTCCAGGGGCTTGTTGCACGTTCCGTGCTGGCAGCCCGGCATCGTGGCGCAGTCGGTGCATGTGCGGCCTCCGTACCCGATACGACAGCGGCACTCTCCGGGCGCCTCGCAGTAGCCTCTGGTGCTGTGGCAGCCCGTCCGGCAGGTTGCTGGTTTTGGGGGCAGTGAAAGGGCAGTGAGGGATCTTTCCTGTGGCAGTAACCGGGGCTAGGTCCACTTACGCTCCGTGCAGAACAAGCCCGCCCACCCGGGCTTGCAGATGCACTCGAAGGGCTTGGTGCAGCCGCCGTGCTGGCATCCTGGCAAGGGGATGCACTGGTCGCACATCTCGCCGCTGTAACCGATGCGACACCTGCACTCTCCCGGTCGCTGGCAGTATCCTGGAACAAGGTGTTGCAGGGTGAGGTGCTGACCCGGACGAGTACGAGTACAGTCTGTTCCACCGTCGTACACTCACCGTTCATGGGGTCGCAGCCCCGGCGGCACATGGGCACCTGGCAGAGATCGCCCTGCCAGCCGGGAAGACACTTGAAGTCGCCCGTCTCGTCGCAAACGTAGTGGGCGTTTTGCTTTTGCTTTTGCGGCTTCTCGCAGGCCTGAGAAATACCGGCGCCTGGCTTGAATACATCACTTCCCGACAAGGCTTCCCCCGAGACTCACCCGTTGCTTCCACAGCGGAACATTGGCGGCGGGGCTCTGGCGCGCTTCAAAGTGGCGCCGCCTGAGGGCCTCGCCTCCGGGCAGGATTAGCGCGGTGATCAGGAGGATGGTTGCTTGTTTCTCGGGCCACATATCTGGTGTTTGGTTTTCGGGACTTTCCGATGGGCCAAATAAGGGTTCCTCTTGGTACTATTTTTAATGTATTCCATAAACTATAATAAGGAAAGTTTTGCTTTCGTTTACAGGGTTTGAATTATTTTCTGGTTTTCCCTTATTCCGCGAATTGATCAGGAAAATGCCAGAGTCCACTGGTAAAAAATTACGATTTATTTTCGGGACACTTGAAATTCATTCGCGTTTCAATTTAAATTGGTCAAAAACACGACATCCGGGTAAGACAAGCGCTCGTTACTGAACGCCCGGGCATTGTTACTTGAAGTGTTAACCTGTTGTTTTAGTCGCCCCTAGGAATAACTGACCAATAAAACTAGCTGAGCATTGTAATGAAGCAGTGTAATGTTAGAGCCGAGGTTAGAGCCTTTGGCTTGGAGTTAAGCACAAAGAGTATTTTCGCCGAAGCCCCTAGATTCTAAAGTCTGAATTTCGTTTGGCACGCAACTGTGAGGCCAAAGACAAAACATGCCAAAAGCAAAGCCAATCTTAGACGGTTAAAAGAAATCGACTGCCCACACTCGACGAGTCACAATTAACATGTTCGACGCCAACTTTCTTCGTTGCAACAACAGAATGGGAATCACGCACGAGAACTGATTGCTTGATGAATCAGCCGGAGAACCGGAGGAGCGGCTGGGCAAGTGGGCTACTGGTCGACCGGGCAACTCGTCAACTGACTGAACAACGTATGCCTGCTCCCAGACCGATGGTGCCCAGATGTTGCTGGAGTGGCTGCAATCAAAAGCGTCGGAGGCAGAGGCAGCCGACGGTCTGAATCGCTCTGCGATCGCTTTGGGACTAATCAATTAGTCCGGCCAGCGGTGTTTCGTCTTTCGTTTTCGCCGAAGAGGCCGAAAAGTCGTCTCCTGGCCAGTTCTCCGCCTTTCGTCTGGCCCCCGCGGAGAAAGACTGAGAGACAGTTCAGTATTTGGGTCAACCGGTAAAAAATCAGCTGAGAGGCCCAAGTGTAGCCAGGGCGTTGCGCATGCGCGGCCCCCTCTAGCCACTGTGGGTAAAACTCGTGTTTCTATACATGAAAAAACGTTTACCAAATGCTGGTTTCCAATTCTTTTATATGAAATTAATTACGTTAATTATTTAATTTGTATTGTTTCGTACAAAAAAAAAATATAATTGGCAATCGTTATATAATATCATATAAATATAGTTGATGTTGCAAATTAACAAATCAGTAATTAATTCATTGGAACTTATGTATGTTAAAAGCCTTTGGAAAGAAAAAAAGGATGTTCAAATGCTAATGGAGCAGAGGAAATAAAATATATACATACATATATAGTTAGTTCATTGAGCTATACATGCATGAACATATAGTTTTGACACTTCTCAAAACAAATGTGTAATTAATAAATGATCTCTAAAAAATTATTAATCATTTTCAGCAATCATAGAAAGATCAGGACTGTATATTGCACTTTTTTTAAATTAAAAAGCTTAGTGACTGTATAGTATTTAAAGAGAAATAACATCTGAGCAACCTACAAAAGTTTACCATGTCTAGACCACTGTCGCCAAACAAGTTGCGTCTAGAATATTTATTTTCCTTAGAAATCATCACGTCGGGTTGCTGCAGAAACTGTGAAAGAAAATAACAAACGCCCGGGGTCGCTTTAAAATTATATTTGTTCTTTATTGAATGATTTCTTTATTGGTTTAATTATAAGTTTATTATTTATGTTTGACATTCGTGTGTACCTATAGTCCAGATTAATGCTAGGGTCCAAACGTTAGTTCCGACTCCAGAATAATGTTGACGAGATTGCGCGGAGGCCGCCAGCCATTAACTCCAAGAGAGCACTACGTGGCCCCCAAAACATGGGGATCCATGAGACTCATTAACTGGGTGTGGTCGAAGACTGAACTACATAACTATTAGACGGGGATAGTCTCGTTCAGACCCAGTTTCTAGACACATACATATGTATTCCCGATTTCCGGCGATGTTACGCAGCGTTTGACTTACATAGTTACTAGTGCTAACCGATTCAAGAACGGGCATCTCCAAAGACCCTCGAAATAATCCCAGTTTCTAGATGCTTCTTGCTCCTCCTGGGATGGCTACTAATGCCCTTGGGGTTTCCTAAACTACTTGGGGTACGGCTCTCCGGTGAGAGTCCACACCGCCGGAGACGTTGCCGGGGATTTGGGTTCCAGCTCGAAGTCACAATTTCTGATAACTAATTATTGACGGAGTTCTACTTCTGATAGCTATTCCTTTACGGCCTTTCCGAGAGTCTGATGATGGTTCAGCAAACGAATTCTCTTTATCTGTGGTACTCGAATTAAATTCAACTTCCTAAGCTTAACCCCTATGCATGAATTGTGATCTACGAATACGAATATAGGGCGCCGAAGATATTAAGTAAATCGCCTTGGAACTGGCCATCCCCGGCCACTGGGCAGTGCGACTGCTCCCGCGGATTGCTGCTCCCATTGGACACAAAAAAAAACACAGACGGACCTCACCACATTCATGCTACATAAATCCTCTTAAACCACTGGCTTACTTCATAAATGCTTACATACGATGGAGTACTTGTGAGCTGGGCACGTCCGAACGTGCGGAATACAAGGATCACGATCGGGATCAGGGTCGGGATTGGGATTCCAGACTCGGGGATTGGGGATTGTAAGGGTTGGGACTCGGGGACTCAGGGACTCGGCGTGGGCTGACTTTTCGTATGTGGTATGATATGATGATGGAGGGTTCTGATATCGTTTTGGGCGGGGAGTGGGCGCTGCCTCAGCCGTACACCATTTTACTACACGCACTACCTGCCGCCTGCGGGGCAGCAAAAAAAAATACACATATTTATCGGGGATGCTGCGACGGCCGCCGCTCCTTAGACGAAGATGAACTGCGCGTGGTTGCACTTCTTCGGCGGCCCGATGGTCAGGCGGAGCCACTTGCCACGGCACGAGGGCGCCGCCAGTGCGCTCCAACGCGTCGTCCGCCCGGCGAGCCCCTCGCCCCGGCAGTGATAGCTGGGCGCCGGCGTGGGCGGGCCTCCGGCCGATGGGGGCGTGGCCGGCACGGGGGCGCGCTGCTTGCGGGGACCGCGGTGCTGCGGCGACTGGCGCGACTGGTGACGGTACTCGAAGCTCTCGTTGCTGCCCAGGTTCGAGTCAAGGTTGTTCTGCACGTCGTCCTGCTCCGGCTGGTCCTGGTCGTGGTCCTGGTCTTGGTCCTCCTGCTGCTCCTCGTCCTCGTCGTCCTCGCCGTGGTTGTTGCTGTGGCTGCCACCCTCCTCGTCGTCGCTGCTGCTGCTGCTCGCGTTCTCCTCCAGGTCCTGTTCGGCCGGGGGGGCGTGGCTGGGGGGAGGCGGCTTGGTGGTGCTCGAGGTGGGCGCCGCGTCCTGGATGAAGGCCTCGAGGTCGCAGCGCACTGAGATGCGGTCGCCTGAGGGGAGGCAATCACTGGGTTAGAGTATGCACACAAAAAAAAATAAACTGCCCAAGAAACAGAGAGTAACAAAACAAGTAGAAACGCTGTAGTCGAGATCCCTCGACAACGAGATACCATGTACCTCTCTTGCCGTTGCCGTGGGAAGGGGTGGGTAAAACTTTAATCTTCTATATTTATTGTCCGATCTGAACGTTATTTTGCATGCACGTGTTAGACGATCAGCAGACTTAGCAGACTTAAAACTAAGTTTCTAGCTTTAATCATTTTGGAGATATCGATTTTTTTTGCGACTACGAGGGCGGAAAGGGGCGTGGCAAAAATCTGGAAATGGCATTATCTGCATAATAGTTAAACGGTCCTAATGAAAAAAGAAACAGGTTTCTAGCTCTTATTTTGTCCAAGTTATCGAAGAAAATGCAGTTTTATGCAAATTACGAAGGCGGAAAGGGGCGTGGCAAAAATTTGAAATAAACTCGACCTGCGTACACATATAACGGACCTAAAGCAAAAAAAATTACACCTCTAGCTCTTACCATCTCCGAGAACGACGTGTTCATACATACAGACGGACAGACGGACGGACGGACGGACAGACGGACAGACGGACATGGCTAGATCGACTCGGCTGTTGATGCTGATCAAGAATATATATACTTTATAGGGTCGGAAACGCTTCCTTCTCCCTGTTACATACTTTGCACAAACTTAATATACCATTTGTACCTTAAGGTACATGGTATAAAAAGAATACGCAAGATTGATGTTCCGGAATTCTCCAAGCACTAGTCCAAACTATTGCAAAATTTAACAAGTAGAAACGCTGTAGTCGAGATTTCTCGACAACGAGATACCATGTACCTCTCTTGCCATGGCATGCCGTTGCCGTGGAAAGGGGTGGATAAAACTTTAATTGGTTATATCTTCTATATTTATTGTCCGATCTAGACGTCATTTTGCATGCAGGTGCCTGTCGAACTTAGCGAACTTAAAATTATTTCTCTAGCTTTTACCATTTTGGGTATATCGACGGCGGAAAGGGTCGGCAGGAAATAGGTCTCTAGCTCCAAGTTATCGAAGAAAATAAAGTCTTATACAAATTACAAAGGCCGAAAGGGGCGTGGCAAAAAATTAAAATAAACTCGACCTGCGTACACATATAAAGGACCTAAAGCAAGAAGAATCACACCTCTAGCTCTTACCATCTCCGAGAACGACGGGATAATACATACAGACGGACAGACAGACGGACGGACAGACATGGCTAGATCGACTCGGCTGTTGAGGCTAATCAAGAATATATATTCTTTATGGGGTCGGAAAAGCTCCCTTCCCTAATATTTAGGGAATAATAAACGACAAATTTGAAGGAGAGGTTACCCGGATAACCCTAACCTAAAATATTTAATTCTCTAATACAGTGAACGTGGTAAATAGTTTTCTTTATATTTGAATTGAAGAAGACTAGTGCTCAGACTGTAAGCAATGCAATTAGCATGGATTCAGGAAAATGCATCGACAAAACCAATGCATCAGGAAGCATAAGTAAGAAGGCTTGGCCCAGTGCCAAGCTAATTCAAATTTAACTTACCCTCCAGCATTAGATTGTACGGCGGCAATTTGTGACAGGCCTTAGAAGACTTGATTACTTCAAACTCCACGCAGTACCTGAAATAAAGTAGTTACAAGCTCGCATAAATTGTATTGTCACATAGGCAGGCCTCAATTAATTTTAGTGAATAAAGTGAAATGCAGGAACAATTGTAACGCTAAAGAGCGGTTCATTTATTCAAAGGCAGTCATAATTTTAATGGAGTCGCAAAACCCCAAGCCTTGCTTTTCAGTGCCTTGCTTTTCAGTGAGTCGAGTCGAGTCGAGTCGAGTCGAGTCGGGTGAGTGGGAATCGATCGAATGGATGCGGTGGCAGAACTGTGCTTTATGAATTAACCATCCACGTCAAATCACAATTTCCATTTTCCGGCGGCGATTCACTCGTTTGAGCCTCGACCGTCCATCCTTTCCTTTGATTATGCATGTCCTTCGGCGAGGCCTCATTAGAGGGCTGCCTGCCGCCTGCCGCCTGCCGCCTGCCATCTGGTCCGGGCCATTGAGATGCTAAATATTATAATTATTGCGATTCGGCTCCGTCGATGGCCCGGACAGGCCAACTTGATTTGTGCAATTGTGCGCACTGAACGGGAGCAAGCCGGGAGGGGAGAGTGGGACGTGGGACTTCAAAGGGCCAGGAAATGCGAGTTCTCTATTAAGCCTAACAATTTCCGTTTCCGCCACGCAAAAAGGCAGCCCAAAACCAGGGCCCCCGCCCGGGGCAGCAGAAACAAATCGAACTGACAAGTGCCAGAGTGTTTGGGTTTGACAGCTGTCAAGGTGTTGACAACGGAAATTGCGTCGGAAATTTCAAAAGTGCCTGACATTTTGGGGGCATTTTTGATTTTAACCACCACCTCGGTCCCCGACCGGAAGCCCTGGCCACTTAACCAAAAAATCTGCAAATTGGGGGTGAAACACTCGTGCACACACGACTCTGGGTGGGTGCAAATTAGCCGTGTGCACCGGAAATGGAACCCAGGCCGCAGCCAAACAGCAACGCAATCGAAATCGCAGTCCAGGACTTGAGGCGGGATCGGGTTCGGGTTCGGGTTCGGTTCTCGGCAGGAGCGGAACGGATCCAAATCGTAAATAAGGCGAATTGTGAAAGGGGCAAGGCAATCGCCGGCCGGGACTTGGACGCGGGAGGAGCAGCGGCAGCGGCAGCTGACAGCTTAATTGAGTCCCGGCCAACCAACCGGAGGACCCTCTGTGCGCCGTGGCAATAAAGGTAAATTGAAAAAATTAATGTAAGTAAACAGGCACAGACGCCGCCGCTGCCGCTGCCGAGTAATAAAAATAAACAAGGCAATGCACAAAACTCGAGGACCAAAACATAATTAAAGACAAGCAGTGTTCCGGCGGATCCCCCAACAGGCAGGCGGCTGCTTCGGGGGAGGCATTTGCCTGGGCATCATAAAATAAAAAGCAATTGTTATGCTTGGCCTGCGGTGTGCGAAGGACTAGCCGCCGAGAGATAAACGCGTGCTGAAAACTTGCGGGCGGAAAACTCTCCCATGAATCAGTCCACGACTCAGCCCTCAGCCCTCAGCACCGTGATTAACGGGCGGACAGAATGGTTAATTTATGAACTGATTACAGATTTAGCGGCAAAATTAATCGGATTTGTCTGTCATTTGAGTAAATCACAATATATGTACGACGTTGGCGAGCAGATCACGCGTCGCGGAGGATTATTTAATCGCATTTCATCGGATCCCTGCTCCTGGCCGGTCCGATGACAATTGACCTTTTAAGCGGAAATCCAACTATTAAATACTGCCGCATCAACAGTTTAGCACGGATTTAAATCGCTTTTCCAGCCACCTGACTCCCAGACTCCTGTGAAGGGAACTAAAAACGTACAACAACATTAGCCGGCAAGGGTCGTGAGGCAATCTTCTCGTAATTCATTACTATACCAAAATGCATAATTACCTAATGGCCCGAGTATAACTGCACAGGAACCCTTTGGACAAACTGCTCGCAGAATATGCTCCCCCTAATCGGCTTTAAAGTTTTCTCCTCTGAGAATGGTCGTGGATTGCGGGCACGACTTGGCAATTAGCAAAAGGTAGAGTCCTTCGGACGGAAAGAGGTTAAAAATCAAAGAGAGTCTGGATTAGCGGAGCTGAGCTTTTGTCAGCGAAATTCCGGTCAGTGGTTCATCAGTCGAGTTCCCTGGAACTGGAATCGTTTGCTCCTAAAATAGAAACAGATATAGGACTTGGCGATGCAAGATAAGGTCTACCAACTGCCTTCATTTAATGAAAATTTTAGTGGCCAAGGCTCGAGTTCTAACAGCGTGGATGACGTTTTGTGCCGACGGCAAACGCTAATTGGCACTTTTCACCATTCATTCGTATCGGATTTCAGGCGCTCCGGGACAGTTTTGGCCACAATGGATCAACTTGGCAGGCCAGCAAATTGTGGCCACAACATTAACATGTACACCCCGCAGAGTACGGGTCTGCCTTCGCCGCGCCGGCCCTATCTGGCTCCGCCGGAAAAGTCATTTTCTTGTCAAATATTTTGCCACTTCAAAGGCCGACAACTGTCAACAGCAACAACAACAGAACAGAGCAGCACAGGAAGCGGCATACCACCGGCACTTAAACATGTCGAAACGATGTCGAAAGCGAGATTTCTCGACAACGAGATACCGTGTACCTATTTCGTTGACAATTAGCTTTTACGTCATCCGACATTGACACGTGCCAGGTGCGGAGAACATCTTTATAAAACTTGATACATGGCCAGATATTTGAAAATACTAACCATTTTTCAGAAGTAAATAAGGTTTTTTGAAATAACAAAGGCGGTAAGGGACGGTAAGGGAAAAAATGCATACTCTGCGTATGTTTATGCTAAACAGACCTAGAGGAAAGATACCATCTCGGAGATATTTACAGTCTTATGCAAATTACAAAGACGGAAAGGGCCGTTGCCAAACATTAAAATAAACTCGATCTGCGTACGCATATAACGGATCTAAGGCAACAAGAATTACGTCTCCAGCTCTTACCATCTCGGAGGAGGACGTGGCCATACATAGAGACGGACAGACAGACGGACAAGGCTGGTTCGACTCGGCTGTTGATGTTGATCAATAATATATGGTACATACTTTATAGGGTCGGAAACGCTAATATACCACGTGTAACTTAAGGTACAAATGGTGAATAAAAAGTATTTGCATTCGTTTATATGAAAGTCAAACAAAAGCAAAGCCAAAGATGAAGTAAGCGCCGCTCCTGCTGCGCCAAAAATAATTGCTCGACAAAGTTGCCTCACAGCTGGGTGGCCAGTGGCCACACGAAGTCCCGGTGCCCCTTGTCCCCCCGCTTTCATGTCTGACCCCTGCCCCTGTCCCTGTCCCTGTCCCTGCCCCTGTCCCTGCCAATGCCCCTGCCTTGTAGCGTCATTCCAGTCGACCCTTCCCCATTTGCCTATTGCCGAAACCGGAAGAGAAGCTCGGGGAAAATAAAGAAAAGTAACGACAAGAAATGAAAAGAAAATAAAAGAAAAGAAAAGAAAACGACGGTGACGACGGGCCGGCGACATTGCAATTCCGACTTGAATCACAGCACTCGAAAAAACCGGTACTGGAATTGCCACTTCAAATGCTTTCTAGCATTTAACATACCTACTATACGTATAAATATCATTCAGCAGACACCAAACTCTTTTTCCATATCGATTCAAGTCAATGGAAAGTGAGGATTAGAAAATATTTCCAGTGGCAAGCCACCAAAAATGTATTATCTATATTAGAACTGGTTTTATTCTAGACAATATCATCGCCCAAAGCAAAATAGTTCATTAAGGCCGAGTAGTCTGGTATACACATTTCACAGGTATGGAATCACATTTTTCAATCTGATTTTACAATTAAATTTTAGCCTGTTAGTGGGATCAAAAATAATTGAGCGTAAATTTTGAAGTTGTGTTATTTTGACACTGCAAGAATATAAAATATCAAATAAATCAAATGAAAGCAGTAAGTAATTTTTGATTTATTCAGAGCAATTTTGTAGCCCTTTTCGTCTGTAACAACTTGTGTACATCATATGTTGTCCCAGATCAATAAAACTGGTTTAGTGTATTTAAATATGTGATGACACATTTAGCCTAGCCCCGAAGTACTGAGCTTTCCAATCGCAGTTTCTCTGAGTGTAGGATTGTAGGAACAAGCAGGAGGCGGGGTCTGAATATGTCTTGGCCCTGGTACTGGTCCTGGTCCTGGTCCTGGTCATGGTATTACTCGTGGTTTTAGCCAGAAAGGAAGCACTTTGCGTCGCTTGAGTGAGTCGCCTCCGCGGAATATATCGCAGGGACTCGTGCTGGACACCCCCTGCTCCTCTTTGTTGTCAAACTTATTCATCTTCGTGCAGCTCCCAGCACCACCCTCTGTCCTGAAATCCCTTCGTGCTTACTTTTTAATGATGATTGAGCGGCGGAGGCAGCCGCAGCTCACAAGACCTTGTTGCATGCTTGGTCAATGCAAAAGCGGATTTGGCAGGACATCCCACACCAAAGGCAACGGCAAAGGCAACGGCAGAGCCAAAGGAAGAGGCAAGTCCAAGGGAAGAGGCAGAGTCAGAGGCAACCGGAAGGGGGACCACGGAGGAGCTGGTGGACTGGGGCACTGGCGGGATTACTGGGACAGTCTCGCTCCGCTGGTCACCGCGCTGCGAAGGAAGCTTTGCGCAAATAAAACCGTCGGCATGTAGATTAGACCGAGCCATCGCCCGCTCCCGCCCGCCAGATTCAACAAATAATTGATATGGACAATGTCCTTTGGCGAAGACGAAAGTGATGGCGGTCCAGAGGTGATTATTTGTCCGAGCCTTTAGCGATTAAAAATAGAACATTTTCATGCCAGAACGGAGGGGAAAATGGAGCATCCAGTGTGGGGTGTTAAAAAAATATTATGGTTCAACGGGGCTGCATCCCATTTAAGTTATGCTTAGAGATACGCTCTTTGGATCATTTGATGGGGATTGTTCCTGGCCAGGGAGTTGGAATACCACTCAGATACCACTCATACTGAGGCCAGAATTTGAATGGGTCCGCATATTTAAAGCCTACCTCTTGCCATTATGATTAAACAAAAAAAAAAGAATTTACTTAGTCAAAGGTCTTTCGCTTGAAGTTTCCAGGCCGTGTCCTTGCCGTGCTCAAATAGCTGGCCCAATGCGAAATTTTATTCCATTTAACCATTTCATTTGGCCTCTTTCAGATGCTTAGCCTTGTCCTGGAATCGTTAGCCCGCCTCCGTCGGCCCGGCTGCCCGGCTGCCCGCCCGCCATCAAGTGCATAATTCAATTTGTAAAGCCGCCCCGCCGACGCAAGCCAACGCAAGCCGACGCAAGAGGCAGCTTTCTGGGGCAGAGGCTTTGAGTGCCCCGAAAGTATGCAAAGCAGCCGCAAACGGACAAACAAGGATCCACGGCTCCGCCGCGCTCCGCCGGCAGAGCGAGTGCTGCATAGATCAAGGGGCATAAAAATGAAATGAGGAAGGAACGCAGGGAGCGTTGGGGTAATGAAAATAAAGTAGCAGCTTTAACGCATTTTATGGCTCTTATTCGACTGTCAACCGCATGCAACCGTAAGGTAAACAAACACAGAGTGCGCGATAAATGCGAATGTGCTCGGAGAAGGACTCGGAAGGGATCCACCAGGATTTTGAAGACAGGCGGCATGCCCCACCTGCTATGCAAATAAGGGCTCTTGGGGTGCGGCTGCGGCTGCGGGCAGGCGGCATTTTTTGTTTTTTTTCGTCTGAAATCGTAAAATCTGTCAATTCGCAGACCCATTGTCTTCAATTTCCAAGGGCCGGCAATCAAGTCTCGCCCAGGAGCGGACTGTGACGAAATGGGGCCAAGGAACGGCCTCTCAGAGCTGGATTATATCTTGAAATAGTGGTATAATATTATTGGCAACGTAGGTTTGAGGGCTATGTAAGGAAAATTAGTAGCAACCTACTGTTTGCAGATTATTTGCACAAGATTTTCGACTTCTTATTTAAGCTTACTTTCCTATTTGGCAAATTAAACGATCTTAGAATCTTCGAAAGCGATCTGCTGAACGTTTCGTGTATCCTTTGAGGATTAATTGGTGGACAAACCCACGTATTTTTTTGCCAGAAATTGTCACTTTAGCTGTGTATACCAAAGTTGGGAGAGTTTTGTTTGACTCCCTTTCCTTTTAAAGGAAAGCAGGCGGTTAGCAGCTTCTAAAACTATATGCAGACATACATGTACATAAATACCAACATAGCTGCAGCGAGGCCCATAGAATATTCATTATTAACTATTTGTGTGTATAAGTTACTGCACAGGAATAATATGCATTGACTGTATAAATATATTTTTAATTGCAACAGCAACATGTAGGTATTGCTTAATCAAAGTTCCAAGACATTTAACCTACGCTCTTCGCCCGATTGAGACCCCAAAACCAGCAGTAGCGGCGAATGTCCGGTTGAGGCCTCTTAAAGCTGGCCCCCTGCGCCCTGGCACCTACCACTTTGGCATTTAATGAGCAGATATTGATTCCCCCGCAACGATTTTTTCGCTCCATCTTGTCGGGAGTGCAGGGCCAGGGCCAGGGCCAGGGCCAGGGCCGGCCCTGGTTTGTTGGCGCTTCTCGGGGTCGCTTTATTTGCTCGCGTCTGCCGGCAAATTTATGCGGTCCAGGCTAATCCTCGTGGGGATTTTGGCTTAAAACGTTTTATTGTTGCTCCACGTAGGCGCAGACAGTGGGCGTGGACGAGGGCGGGTATTGTGATGGGGATGGGCATGGGGATGGCGATGGCGATGGAGGTGGGGGCGTGGCTCACACGTTGCCTACTTTACGGCTGTCGACTGCAGATTTCCCAGTTGCCTTGTAAATTTATCGCATTAAAAAAGTGTGAATTTTCAACAACGTTGTTGGGCTGGCGGCACCCATGCTTCCTCCTTCGACTCGTCCCGTGCAGGTTCCAGCTCCTCCTGCGCTCCCGTGCACCCGCGCTCCTTGGCCCTATTTCTTTTAATTTCTTTCCCTACCCTCGCGTCTGCCGGAGCCGGAGCCGGATCCGGAGCCAACCCCTGACAGGGCGCTCCCAATTCAGCCACCCATCGCCTCACGTGCCGCTTGACACTGTCATTATGTAAATTAAATTGTGGCGAATTATTGTTTTTATTCTTATTTTCTTATTTTCGGTTTTCCCCCAATCTCCAGCACTCCGTTTCGTTCGTTTTGTTTTTCGCTCACCCCCGCAGTTTCGTAATTTATTTATGTATATTTATATTTATATTTATTTATTTCTCCCCCGCCCGTTCACCCGCCGCCTCCCTCGCTACGAGTATTGCTGGGCGAGTGTATAATTCATAATTTGCGGTTTGGCTGGCCGGCTCTTGCCGCCCCTCCTACTCGTATCGCTGACAAAGCAATAAAAGTTTCTCCGGCAAGTTAACAAATCGCCGGGGAGGCTGTCCCAGGGGCGTGGCACCTGCGCGTGGGCGGGGATCGAAACTACGGGCAAATCCGGGGATTCCAGCGGGCAGAGCGTGTCATTATGCGAGCGAAACTTCGAGGTAAACAATTGGAAGGCTGGTGCTCTTGGCACAAGGAATCGCATGAATTTTAATGTCTCCTCCTGGGTTGGAGGGCTCGGGCAAACAAGCTATCCTAAAAGGAGTTATTGAGAGCACACCACCGGCCATTGCAAGGCGGAGCGCCACGAAAAACAAATGAGTAAATACGAATACAGCTCCACTAATTGTAGTCATCGGTTCTGTTCTCAGATACTAATTGCACGAATGCAACAGAATATATATAACAGAATATAAGCATTGAGATCGAATTGGAGCCCGTCTTGTTGATGTATCCGCAGAGGTTAGATACGAGATCTGGGTACAACATAGCTGCAGATTGATAGGGCTAAAGCCCCATTAGCTAAACAACTACTCTGGCTAATCCCATGTTATGAGAGAGAAAAAAATAAACAAGTAAATAAATAATAATCCCAATACGAGAACCAGGTACAGCAATTAAATTAATTGAAGGGTCTAGGCCCCTTAAACAAAATTAAATGAAAATTGATTGGCAACTGGTTGGCTGAAACCCTCATCGATTGATGATTAGCCTCAATGCACTATGGACAGTTTTAGCTATTTTAGGGCCAAATAGTTTTCTATATTGTTTTAACGTTGATAAAAACTTTGCATGCAGACAACGTGGGATCCAAAGCAGATGAATAACCTATTTGGAGTGGAGCTGTATATATTAGAGTTCTGCATTAATGTACTCATGACAGATTGTAGCATGACAGATCTTTACACTAGTGTAGTATTCTTTACTGTACCTTATGCTCTATAGGCCGGAAGAAAATTGCACAATAAATATACTGTGATGAAAAAAAGCGTGCGCAACTTAGAATGAGTGATTCATTCGTCGTTTTGGATGCATTCATGCAGAAGTCTAGTGCATATCCATGTTGTCGTTTCCAATTCAGGACATAAAGTCTTAATGAGCTCTTTTTGCAGCTCTGAGAAAATGCCCTTTCACGCAGCAACCTCAGATCAAACAAGTAAGCACGATTTTAGTCGAGTGTCTCGACTATAAATACCCCGTTCTCAGTTTCACCTGGTTTTTGACACATTATAATAGCATTGACATTTTGGACGCAACAATTTGCGCAAACAAAAGTGGGCGTAACCGGCTGACTTTTGAAACACAGATAGAGAATGGCCCTACCAATGTATTATCCAAATTTAGTGCCTATAGAGTTAAAATTGTGGATGCCATAGAATTTCTCGGTTTGCGGGGATGCGGGGGGAGGTAGCCGATTTTGAAAATAAACTTGTGCTGAACTGAAATCCACAGAATCAGAATGTGCANGTATCTCGTTGTCGAGGAATCTCGACTACAGCGTTTCTACTTGTTTTTTCTCTATCTATTATAGTTTCCAAAATCGAGACGGTCATGGCTAGATCGACTCGGCTGTTGATGCTGATCAAAAATACATATATATACTTTATAGGGTCGGAAAAGCTTCCTGCTCCCTGTCGAACGAATCCAATATACCCTTGTTCATTTTAAGCACCGGGTATAAAAAGGCGAAGCGAAATATTGTAAGCAACAGTGCAAGAGTTATTAATTTTGGCCCAAGAAAGCGGTCAAGTTCCCCATAGTGCAATGACACCAGGCACTTAAAATGCTATCCATAACGATTCCCATGCCATTCGTCAAACTGCTGTATCCGCCGATGGGGCTATCCATTCGGCTTAGTGCTAAGTATTCCCCGTTCATGGAAACTGTCATCGATCCGTTTCAATTAGCTGTAACAGCTTCAAGGAGGTCCCTTTCACCGGCTTAGTGGGAAAGCGCCCCTCTCATTCGCTTTCCCTGGATCATATTCCTATAGCGAAGCTGTTTCGGCGTTGAGCGCCCGCCAAGCGCTGGACTCCTAATTAGGTCTCAGACTAGCAGACAGGACGACGGGCACTCGCTCCCGAGCGCAGGCAAAGGCCTACATGAGGGACCACCTTGGGTTACTCCTTTCCACGCTAAATTCAACATCATATTTGAGCCTATCCATACACGATATATGTACATATGTACATGTATTTCGCATTGTTCGGCGCGTTTCGTGTCCGTAAATTGATTACAACTTCACTTGTAAACGTAATTACCAATTAATTTGCTGGTTTTTCGTGCACAAACAAGATATTTGGGGACTCAGATGGAAGCTGAACACTGAAATGGAGACAAAGAAGCCACCCGGCGAGCGGAATGAAAAATCAGAAAATAATAAATTGCGGACTTAATTCAATTTTATTTTGTGCTGGCCTGGGCGGGGCGACGAGAATAGCATCGACAACAAAAGCGAAACGCATCATAATAAACGGCTTTTGATGGCCAAGCCAAGCTGGGGCTGGGCGGAGGGGAGAGCATAAACAGAAGAAACTCTGGCCAGAACCAGGACGCGTAGACGGACCAGGAGGGGTGGGTGGTGGGCTGGCGCGGAATGGTCATCCTCGAAGGCAACGCGCGTTTCAGTCAGGAGCTGGCACGTGATTGATGTTCGCCTATTGTGGCATCCGTAATGGGCACGGTAAATGCGTTCGACAGATTTTTAGATGCTCTACAAGAGCGCCTAAATGGGGTGCGCTGTATCCGACTGAGGAGCGATAAATTTGACCTGACTTGGAGCCGAGCCTGTGGGGGCTCTCTGGCCAAGTGCATTCCCCATTCGCAGCTTGATTTTCGCAACGAAAGTCTCAAAAAACAGACAATCACAAAGCAGAAAACAAACCACACGCCCCAGAGAAAACAACGAGAGAAAAAATAAAGTCAACTGGGAGACGACGGGCAGGGACGGGGATCCTGGGCGAATGTGGGACTCGTCTTTGTCTCGCTTTGTTTGTTCTCCCGGCTCGTGTTTGCCCTCGCCTGGCCGTACCACAAATAGGACATCAAGGACACTTAAGGACATGTCACAGACACTTTGGAAAGTGACCCCCGCCGTCGTCGGGCAGGAGCTTGGCCAAGCAAATCATAAAAATCAAAGGAGCCACACAAACGGCACGGCAGGCCAGGCATGGAACAGGAATGACGAGAAATTCGAAGGAATTAACAACGCGTCAAATCAGGACCAGCTTAGAGCACTTTTATGCGAGCCCTCCCTTTTATGAAGGACTTTTATTGCCTGCGTTTATGTTTCCCTTCCACCCACTCGCGCTGCTCCTTTCACAATTTATTTTTTCCGTTCCCTCCGTTGTGAAATTATTTTGCATGTCGCGCGCCATAAAAACTCAACGGCTAGCAAATTTGGGATAAACCTTCCTCGAGCCGCGTCTCTCTACGGGAGGAGGTGCGCCAAAACTTTTTCCATAAAAGCAAAGGACCAGCTGCGGCCAAATTAGATATTTTCCCCAGCACCGATATGGTGAGCTTGCAAACGCGGCGATCGGATTTGGCCTCATCGATGGAACAAAGCAGTTGCAGATTAATTTAAATCGTCAGGATTTTATGGAACAATTACAAAGTTTTCGCACGGCTACAGAAAACCTGAAGCTCTAATCGCAATTCTTATTAAGCTTTCAACTTCAAAAAAGGACATACATATGTACATATGTATATTTAACGATTGACTTGAATGCCATAACATTCTATATTCTTATTTGTATACCATGTACCTTTAGGTACAAATGGTATATTAAGATTGTGCAAATGTGTGTGACAGGGAGAAGGAAGCGTTTCCGACCCTATAAAGTATATTTTTATAAGCACGTCGTTCTTGTTTCTTTTGGTCCGCAATGCAAGTATGCAGATAAAGTTTATTTCGAATTTTTGTCACGCCTCTTACCACATTGGCAATGTGCATAAAACTGTGTTTTCTTCCACATATTTGACAATATCTAACTTTTTTAGAATTTTAGTCTCGTCCCTTTTCGCCTTTGCAATATTCAAAAGTTTATTTTTTCAGCAGATTACTCTAAATCTTCGAAATAGTTCGATTAAGAGACACATTTTTTTTTCAACTGAAAATTGTAATATCTAGCCATGCGCCAAGTTTTAAAATGATCGCAGAATAAACAATGAAGATACGGCCAAAATAAAATGTTCTCCGTCCCTTATCGGTGTCAATGATGGATGCCGTCATGTAACATTTTGCTTTCGACTCAATTAATTTGATCATTGTCATTTGGTGTTAAAACTTTTAAGCGGAAAAACTAATTGATAACGAAAATAGGTACACGATATCGCGATGTCGAGAAATATCGATTATATCGTCTCTACATGTTTTATTTTGTTGCGGGTTAATGTTACAACTTATCAAGTATCCTTAAAAATGTCGTTAATTTGCCTTAATCTTTAATAACTATTCCTGGCAACGTTTTTAAAAGTTTAAATGATTAATATGAACAAATGTACAATATCAATTAAAATGACTATTAAAATTATATATATGTATCCTTACAAAAAAAAAATAAAAATCTACTAATCATATTCCCATTCCCAAAAACTATGTACTCATATCGGAAAACAACTCATCTTCCCACTTTGGCGTAGGTCTCTTAGCCCAGAAGTCACTGCAAGCTCGAGAGATAACCCTTAGCGACGATTCGATGTAGTTTGCATAGAACTGAACTCCAAGCTTAAATTCAGAGTTATCTCAACCTACATATTGCAACAATTTTGCAAACTTACGGAAAAATACTCCGCCCAATAACAACCAAGCACAATCATAAACAAGAAAGCCGGAACATTCGACAAAATCATCCTCTCCAGTGCTCACAAGGCAATACCCCAGACACACCCGAAAAGAAAGGCCCAAAATGTACCATGGTGGAACAATAATCTTAGGCAATTGAGAGACAACAAAATGAAGAAATGGAACGTCTTAAAAAAAAACAGAAAACATCCTGAAGTATACTAAAGCAAACACTCTATTTAGACAAACACTAAGACGAGGTAGAAAAAACTAAGCATAATCAAATTTACTACCCAAATCTCACCATAAACACCGTCAAAAACATCTAACGCTTTTGCGGACTCAACCCTCAAAAACACATAGACTGCATATTTAACTCAATCACAAATCATAACAGCACCAATAAATTAGAAACCGCAAACTTATTTTGCAAACATTTTTCAGAATTTTCATCCGACACAAATTTTTCCGCAACATTCATTAACCAGACTTCACTCAGTAACACATACAACTAGAGATCTTTTTGTTCCTGGCTCTAGCAACACACGGCACCCAAAACCACTTCACAACATCAATTGGCAAGCAACCATACGCGAGCGTAGCCAGGAACAGCCTGCCTGTCGATCAGCTCGAAGAACCCCACAAAAATGCAACGAACTCTCTTCCCACCTCTGCCACCAACGCAACTGGTATCTTGGATTTCAAGTTGGCGCATCTTTTCTCAAGGCTGGGTATGATGATGACGCTCAATTTTCCCAAAGCGTTTCGAAACTATTGCCACCACACGCTAACATTAAGGCTTTTATAGAAAACTTATGTATGTAGATGCCTCTATTAAACTCAACGTCCCCATTACCAATTGCAATGAGCTCGGACATTACACTGTGTCCTTTACTTCTCTCATCACTGAAGCTGTGCAGCGGGCTACGGGCTGGTGTAGCACTTCAAGCATGTCCTAGGATGGTAAGGAGGATGACAATTTTGAACCCGGAGGCAACCGCTCCACTCAACCAGAAGCGGCGTCTTAGAGGACAGTACCTTTCGTCAGCTGATCCAGCCGTGAAATAAATGTTATCAAGCGTCACTAATAGACTGCACCGGTTGTTAGCCAAAAATCGGCAGAAAAACATTGACACCTTGCTGGAAGGAGCTGGCTCAGACGATAACAGTGACTTACATATCTCGTTGGAAATTCACTAGAGGTATGAAGAGACAACCGCTGTTCCAGTGACCCTTTCGGAGTCACAGTGGGCATTGGCGCAAAACGGATATTGATAATGCGAACGCCTTTGCTGCGCACCTCTCCTCTACCTTTACGCCCTTCGGGCTAACTGAAAAATTAAGACAAAAGACAATTACAAGTTCACCTACATTTGCACAGATGGATCTCACATGAACACAATCACCAGTCTCGCAATCCACAAACGAAACAGCAGGCAATAAAATAGGCCTTCGCCTTCTATCACACTATTCGCGGGATACCGTCAGATCACCGCCAGACGGCACTTTACAGTTACTGCGCTTTGCTCACCAAATTCGTTCTTGGAAGAAATACATACGCAGCTGCACCAAATTGCGTTTTGCTAACGGCATTTTACAGTTACTACGCCTTGCTCATCAAATTCGTACGCAGCTGTTGCGTCTTGCTTTTTCAAATACAACCCTGTCTGATACGCTGGACTACAAAATAGCGCAGCTATTAGACAACATCTACATACACTAGCGCTGCATATGTACATACATATGTACATACATATGGAGCAAGGTCGAGGCCTAACGGGTCGGATACTTACTCGTGATCGCGGTTGTGCTTGTAGGAGTCGTGATACCGCATGCGCAGATTCCTCCGGATGTCGCTGCTGTCGTTCGCATGGCGATTGTGGGAGAGTGCCGCCGGCAGCAGCAGGGCCATTTCTGGAAGAGATCGGAAGAGAAGACAGTGTCTTAGACGGGGGAGTGTCACAGGCGGAGTGTACATACAAGACAAATGGATGGATCTGCCTGCTGGGGCTCTCAATCAATTTCCATCATTCGAGCCCAGCCAGAGCACGCGCTTCCGCCATAATTCAATCCCGCGCACTGAACGAAAGCGGTGGCTCCTCACTAGAAAAACGTATGTATGTACATATGTATTAATATATGTACATACACCGTATGCGAGTGCCCCGAGCTGTGGCAGTTGTTGCACGTCCCGGCTGCTGTTTGCCTTGTCGGCTGCCCTTTTGGTCGCGTTCGCTTTGCTTTTTTTGCCCCGAGCCCGAAATCAAAACATGCCATTAGCAGAGGGGCGAATAAAAAAGCGTGGCAAACAACGTGCCCCGGTTCCGACAACCGCAAATTGCATAGAAATGCGAGTGGCAGGGTGCCTTCTCCCTGCCCGTTGGGGACAAAGCGACAGGAAGCACAACAGCAGCGCCAACAACGCCAACACCTCGGATAGCCCGACGTGCCGCTCTGATGGAGGGAGACACAGTGCACGGTGGAAAGATACTCGTGCATAAGTTTGACTCCTATAATTGGATTTTGCATTCATTTGGTTCCCCACTATACATATGTACATAAATACATACATATGTACATATATGCGTGTAATTGATTTATGTAAAAATTTTATTTTCGGAATTACATACATACATATGTATGTATGTAGGTATGTACTCTGTCTTGAACGATTCTTAATAACAATATGTACATATTTACGAACGATTATAGTTGGAAATGTATAAAGAGTAAAACACAATTAAACCTCTTGGAATCTCTGGTAATGGAGTGAAAAATAATTAACCTTAAGATTCTAAAGTTATAATTTCAAACTATGGATTCCAAGAAATATTAGATACATGGACATTGCTGCATATTTATGTACTATAGATATTTTAAAGTCTTCTCAATTTACCGCACAATCATTTTGATCACCACAAAATACTATGCGAATAAGACGGCCATATCTAGAAAACACCATACATACTATATGTACATTTACAATTTGTATGCATGTCTGTGCCTCAAAACATTTCATACTATTGTGTTCGTTTATTTTAACATCCTTGTTCATTTTTTCCCAATCTAAATTATTTGAGTACTTCACAGACATTTTTTGTTCCACCCCCAAATACGACAATTAATCGGGCATCTCTAGAAAATATGTACATACATACCTATGTATGTATGTACAAATGTACATATGCACATGACTGTGTACGACGTCTCAAAACTCATCCAAACTGGGAAGCTGTTATTCATGATAAAGATCATGAGGAATTAAATAGCGAATATTTAAAAACAAACAACAAACCGAAACAATGCTGCAAAAAACGTTTCGATTTCGCGCAGTGCACCTGCCGTTTTTGCTTCGCTTTGACTCTTGTCACTGCGTTTACTCGATATAATTTACATATGTACATACATATGTATGTATGTACGAGTATGCACGTGCGGGGCTTGTTTGCACGCGCGTCCTCGTCCTCAAAGGCTTCGCGCGTCCTCAAAGGCAACGGCCGTGGCGGCGGGGCGGTGGGGTGGTGTGGAATGCTGTAAGGGATACAGCCTCCCCCGCCATCCATCGCCGCCGCCACCGTCGCCTGGGCATCCGTTTCCGATCCAGTTCCAGGCGAGGTCCCGTTGCTCCGCCTGTCACACGCGGCACACAGCAGGCAGCGCGGGATCAATTGGGGGCAGAGAGCTCAATCAGTCAGTTTCAGTTGTAATCAATGTTAGGAATCGGTAAATAGAGGACGCATTCTAAATTATTGTTGTTCGTAACGGCCCGGTCTAAAATTCAAATTATACTCGTAAAACCCCGAGAAAATCCCTTCTTTATGAGCTTGACCCACTGCCAGGCAGGACCAAGGCGGCTTTCGAGTGCGGAGCACGGAGTGCGGACCCGACCCAGGAGCAAGGACTCTGCGAGGGAGGCCAGGGGAGCCTGCCAGATGCTGGGCAATCTTCCGTTTCTGGAGTTCGGCGACCGCGGCGACGGTCTCCAGATGAACGGGAACGCAAACGGAAACCAAAATTGGCAGCATGACGCCAACGGTAACGGTAACGGTAACGGCAACGGGCGGAACGGCCTGGCAGCAGTGCAGCAGTGGCGTTTGGCGGTGAACCAGGTGCTCCAGCGGCCAGGGGACCGCAGTCGGGCGCGGGACAGGGATCGGGACCGCGACAGGGACCGGCTCAGGGAGAGGGACCGTGTGCGAGAGCGGGACAGGGGCAGGGAAAGGGACAGAGGCAGGGAGAGGGACAGGGAAAGGGATGGGGAGCGCGAGCGAGAGCGGGACCGGGACCGACAGCGGGACTCCGACAGGGACAGAAACAGGGAAAGGATCAACGGCGAACGGAGAACCGAGTGGGAGATGAGCCGGCCGGCGGACGAGCTGTCCGGCAGACTGGCCGCCACCGCCACCAATGCCATTCCGGCGGTGCGCCGGCTAGTGAAGGAGCTTCAGGTCATGGAGACGGACCCGCCGGAGAACACTTGGGCGCGTCCCAAGTCCATGAGTAATCTGCTCCGATGGCGTGCGAAAATTCGTGGCCCCGAGGGCAGCCCCTATGAGAGCGGCGTCTTCGAGCTGGCCCTTAGCTTCCCGGTGGCCTATCCCTTCGAGGCGCCCATCGTTCGCTTCACGACGCCCCTGTACCACTGCAACGTGAACGGGCTGGGCTACATCTGCGTGGACGTCCTGGACGAGCAGCAGTGCTGGTCCCCCGGGCTCACGGTCGACAAGCTGCTACTCTCATTGTCGGCGCTGCTGAACGACGCCGACCCGTTGACCGCCTACAACGCTGAGGCCGCCGGCCTGTTCCTGCAGGATCGCGAGCAGTACGACAGCATCGCCCGCTCCTGGACCGAGCGCCACGCAATGGACGTGCCCTGGGACTGAGTGCCCGGCATCTACGGGCCGTCCTGGCCATCCCGGCCATCCCGGGGGATGTCTCCTGGTGGACGCCACCACTGCCGCCCCAGCTTCCGGTCGTGGAGCGTGTGGAGCCGAGACACAGTTTTGGACAAGGTTTCGATTGTGATGGAAATAGAATTTTGGAATAAACATGATGGTGTCCTCTGTTCGAAATGGCAAGCAAAGTCTCAATTTCTTTGTGGGCTGGGTGTCTGTTTTTTTTTTGGTTTGGGCCTTCTACCTGCCAGCCCGCCAGCCTGCCTGTCTCCATATGTGCGGCATAATTTCAGGAGTCACCACCGCCGCAACTTATGCAAATTTAACGAGCCAAGTGCCAGGCGATGGAGGCGAGACACGAGACACGAGACCCGAGGCACGAGTCCCGCGACCCGCGACCCCACCTCCCAATCCCCACAGTCATTTGCATAATTAAACGCCATCCGGGGGGCCCTCGTCCTCCGACCGACCCCTTAAGGTCCTGCACCCGCGCAGCGCAGCCTTCGCTGCGGGCACTTTCACGCAAACGACCATATGGGGAGAGTGTCTAATAATCTGAAAATCGTGGATTAGTCTAGTTCCAATTATAGCATGTTTTTAAGCAGCAAGCAACCAGTTGGGCAACCCAATCAAGAGCTAACATTTGTTGTACCTACTAAATTGTCCATTTTCTCCCAAAAGCAGAGGGTTCCTCCTCTGCTAACGCTAACGAATAATGAAATTAGGTGGCGCCCACAGTTTCAATATACATAGTTCAGTTTCAACGGGAACTATGTATATATGTAGTTATCAAGTATAATCATGAAGCACGGATATACCCCAAAATACCATCTTAGCACACACAAAATCGCAAAACTCTTGAAGTTTCAAGCAACATTTGTTTCCTTACTTGAATGGTAACCATCGACAGTCGCATGTACTGTTTTATAAATGGTTTTCTATAAATTTGGCCCAATTAATATCCAATTGTGGGGGCTTCCATCGAGGTAATCATTAATCATTGCTCATATCCCGCGATTACGTACCCGATACATACCCGTACTCGAATCCAGCTCATGTGACGAGAACGCCAGCTTGTATAAATATACGTGAATGTTGGGCAATTAATTAATAACGATAATGAGCACAGAAGCGCGCCGGGCTTAGAGGTCGAGGGGTCGCCCCGTGATGTGAGATTTTTCGGTGGGATCAGGAAAAATCGTGAAAAGGGAGCCCTTGGATAACGCTGGGCTGGTGAATTATGTAGATGGCAGTTACCGCAGAGTTTCTGCCACGAGGGTGCACTGATCATACATATTTTATGGTGCCGTCTCTCTTTGAAGGAGTCACTGCTTTATCGCCGATTATCTGACTTTAGCTTTCCTGTTGCTCCGCCCACCCAACTCCTGGGCTGGGCCGGGCGAGCACCTTTGTTTGCCCTAATTACTGCCCGCAGCATCTGCGGGGTGGCCGCAGCTCACAGTTTGCACTCACAGTTGCCGGTTGTTTGCTGCCAATTAAGTTGGAATTAGAAAATTTTAATGCCATACTTAGGGGCGCACCGCACTGACACATTCCGTTTCCGTTTCCGTTTTCGGGGGTCGGCAGCAAATTAAATTTGTCTGTCCATCCGTAGTGTGGGCAAGTGTGCGAAACACACAGTTCCCAGACGAAACATAGGAACATACAGTTCATACAATTCAGCAGGGAGGCAAATAAGTGATTTGGTGATTCGGAGGAGTAATGGTTCGAATAATAATACGGCTTGCGATTCAATCAAATGTTGGAAGATATTGCCATTAGCTTTCCTTTAATGTGTATGTTTCAGTGTTCCTTATTCCGGTTGCAATTAATAAACACTGACGCACCTTCTTGATCTCGCCTAGACCTCCTAGGATGCTATAAGTGAAGTTGAAATGAAACAATTTAATGGTTGTCCATAAAGGACAGTTTTAAATGTCATGTATCATGCTGTTAAAAAAAAAGCTAGGAGCAGCAAAGCTGCTTATTAGACCTAATTTTGAAATTGAAAAGTAATACTATATTTTTTTGGCTTTCTTAAGTTTTCTTTTCCAAATATAACATACACGTAAAATATATGGATTTCGGCATGTTTACAAGCCGTATTTCAATAGTATTTCAATAGCAATACAAAACTAAACGCTCTTTTTAAATTGTATTGTGTTTTTATAATATTATTCACTGTATTTCACTGCCTTATCTATGTACATATGTGTTTTTACCGGATCATAGTTCCTTGGCACACAGAGAGGTCAGCTTTCCATGGTCCATTTAATTAGCTCTTTAAAGCCTTAAATTACCTTGTGGCCTTAACACTCAGTTATCCCCTCGCCCCCGAATTCTACTTTGCCCCCATAATCGGCGCTCCGTCGGTGGTAATTGCTGCAGAAATAAGCCGGGACTCCCCGCATCCCGACGTCTTCCTGCGGCGATTGTCTGTCGGCTATGTCCAAGACAAACACTACCACTTCCGCCCACGAAAGGACGACGGCGGGGGCGTGACCAACGGGTGGTATGGGGGGGGGAAGTGCCAAAAACAATAAACAGCTTAAGCGCATTATGAACATTCAACTCAGGCCAACAGACACACACGAGGCCGGGCAAATGCTTTAATTAACATTTGCGAAGCCTTTAACAGGCGTGTATGGTGTATCGGCGCACCGGATACCATGACACCCCTAATTAGGCGGTGTCGATTATGAAATAGGCAGGTTGGGCTCATCTGCTCGGGCGCTGGAGGGCTTTGGCAATCAGTTATTCCATTTTTGGCGATATTTATCAATTTCCGAATCAATTAAAATTCAGGCAAAGTCAACGGGATTAAGCGTAATGTTTTTGTTTCGAAAAATCCTAGTTTGTTTTACCATCTACCAAATTCCTGCAATTAATAGCCAAACACGTGCGGTCTTTGTGATTATAATTTCAATTAACTATGAAATTGTAAATGCAAAATTTAGCTCTGGAACAGCAGCAACACCTATTGCCCCCACATTTTGTATTTATGTAAGTACGAGTTGAATGCCGATACTTCGGCTCCCGGGTTTTTATACCCGGCCCTTAAAAAGAACAAGGGTGTATTGAAAACGTTCGAATGTATGTGACTGGGATCAGCAATCTTTTCCGATCCCATGAAGTATACATATTTCTGATCAGCATCAACAGTCGAGCCGCTCTGAACGCCTAGATTTTGGAGACTGTAGCAGATAGAGAAAAAATAAATGCATATTCAAAATTTCGGGATGCCAGTTTGCTTTAAAATTCGGCTACAACCCCGAGCACCCCGCCAGGCCGCGACATTGACGTCTAGATATGAAATCTAGAAGCTCTGCATTCTGATGGTACATTGGTAGAGCCAATATCTATGGGTTTTGTGAAAATCAGCCGATTACGTTCGTTTCCGGCCGCGCAAATGGCATATGTAAATGTGTTGCGCCCACAATTTACATGTATATATGCAAATGTTTTTTAATACCCTACAAATCAGGTGGAAACTGTGAACCGGGTATTTAAAGTCGAAACACTATTTTCGCGTGTTCTTGTTATTACACGTAAGCAGTTCCCGTCTTCCAGCAACCTCCAAGGGCTTTACCAATTTTAGATATATGTATGTATTTCAAAATAATAATTTAAAGTGGCAATCCAAATGGCCCCGAACCGATTTTAAAGCGTTGGCACATAAGATTCATTCTATTGGCGATTTACCTGCCGTTGCTTTTTGACTCCCCGAAGGAAACCCTTCAACGCGCCATGCGGGTTCACTGCGGGTCCTTGCAGCTATCACCTCCATCCTCTCCGCCTGCATGCGGTTAAATAATATTTTAATGGCAGCAATCAAAGTTTTAATTAAACGCTTAAAGAGTGCACTGTGCTGCACATGTGCACCGAGCGAAAAGGCAAAAAATGTGGCATCCGCAGGGCGAAACCAAGGCCAAACAACGGCGGGAGGGAGTTGTGGGTGGTCCGGAAGGCACGTCCAAGTCTAATGGAGCGCAGGCGACGCGAAACATAAACAAAAACTTTCGCAGCGATATTTTAATAGTTTTCCCAGCCACCTCTTCTTATCCCACCAACCGACGCAAGAGTGTTTGCTAGCCGGCGGTGACACTTAGCCAAATATAATATGGCTTTTATGTCAGCCACTTGCAGAAAATTGCTTGGATCAGAGGGGGGCGCGGGACGGGTCTGTGGGATTTTTTGCCGCCGCCGGCTTTTCCCACACAGCCCCGACCCGCCCCCATCAGCTCTCCTTTCCTTCACGTACTCAGGCTCTCTTGCTTGGAGTTTGGAAGAACCGTTTTTGCCCTGCTTTTTAGCCGTACAGATGCGAGTGTGAGTGCACTTCGAAAAAAGAAACAATGATCTAGAAAAATCCAGTTACCCAAACCGTTAGGCTGCAAGCAGTGCGCGCTGAGCGGAAGACGAAGCTGAAGACGAAACGCAAGACGAAAAACGGTGCAGAACGGTTTATATGAATTCGCTCGCCCGCCAACTAGTGCGCGCTGAGACGAAGCAGAAGGTGAAGACGAAACGCAAGCAATCTGCTTCAATGGGTGCGCTACTGTTTTTCAAGACGAATCGCATGCTATTTTACATTGAAAAAGGGTTAACATGAATGCAAACAACAAATATTTGAACAATTTTCTACCTTTTTGCAGGTACAATTGGGGTTTTATCAAAATTTGTACAATCTAAAATAATTAGAGGTTCAATTTTTAACATAATGTATTCAAATGATGAAATGCTGAATGCTTTTCTTCCCAATCAATTGCGCTTAAACTTCTATTCACCTTTTTGTTTTGGTTTAATTTAAAAAATAAACCTTCCCCTATCGACTAACAACAAAAATCGCAACCAATTCGTCTTCCACTATGCAACCTATTCGCTTACTCGCTTCGTAAGCAATTCGTCTTCGGCTCAGCGCGCACTGTTTGCAGCCTAACTCTCAGCTGTTAGTTAAAAACGCTGCAGTCGACGATATACCATGTACATATGTACATAACAATCAGCACGTGCACACATACATCATTTCTGTATGTACACACTTGCTGCTTGTGGATACATACACACACTTCTGAATGGTCGAGTCGAAGCCAATGAAGAGACGGATGACGTCACCCAGCATGATTATCGGCGTGCCGTTGCCATATGAAGGGGAGGGTAAAACTTTAATTGGTCAATGACAATTTCCCTCTTCTCTTTTAAGCATCAATAGCCATATCACTCACCACAGTGACATTACCTTGATTCTTCGATACCCCAGCAAAGTTGACATTGACATTGATTTCTTTAATCGCTTTTGCGCATGCGATTCTCGCTGTGTCTCCCTTTCGCAGCGCGCACATTTTCGTATTAAAAAGTCTGTGTGTGTTAGTTGAACATATTAGAAGATGAAATATTGTGTTTATTAACGTGATCTATGTATGAACAATGCTTTAGAGTTTACATATTCAATGTTACTTTGGTAGGTGTTGAATGAAAAAATTTAGTATTCCTTGTGCGAGTTGCCCTTGCGCTTCTTCTCGGGATTATGGACGTCCTCTAAATCGGCCACGGTGCCACGACGCTTTCGAATGGCTCCCGGATGGCCAGAACCTTCATTATCGCTGTTGGACTTTGTCTTGCGCAAATCAATAGGTCCGGAAGGAAGAGGCATTGGAAGAGGATCGGTCAAGAAGACCGGTGACTTGAATTTCTTCTCTCCGGACACGGGCTTCACAGATCCTTTAGGGGGCGTTGCCGGGGCAGTCGAGGGTGTATAGCCGTCGGACAAGTCCGTCAAGGCATCAAAGGTGAAACGAACCGGAGTAGCTGAAGATCCTCCGTCGTTTCCGGGGCGTTTGTTCTTCATGGGCGAAGCAGGCACAGTAGATGCCACATCGATTTTCATTCCAGCCGAAGCCAACAAAGCAAGAGCCGCGGGGGACTTGAATTTATTCTCACCGCTTTTGATGATTGAAGATCCTTCAGCAGTAGGTGATGCGGAAGCAACGACGGAAGCCGGAGATGCCACATCTGTTTTCATTCCAGCCGAAGCCAACAAAGCAAGAGTCGGGGGGGACTTGAATTTATCCTCAGCGCTTTTGATGATTGAAGATCCTTCAGCAGTAGGTGATGCGGAAGCAACGACGGAAGCCGGAGATGCCACATCGGTTTTCATTCCATCCGAAGCCAACAAAGCAAGCGCCGGGGGGAACTTGAATTTATCCTTACCGCTTTTGATGATTGAAGATCCTTCAGCAGCAGGTGATGCGGAAGCAACGAGGGAAGCCGGAGATCCCGATTTATCCCCGATGCGAACCTTTTTGTTGGGGGGAGTTTTCGGCACAGCTGGAGCAATCTCCCCTCCTATAGCCATTTTGTCAGCGCCTCCATCAGCTGGGCGCAAGACGCTTGACGGGGACCCCAACTTTATTTCAACGTCAGTTCCTCCAGTACCCAATGTCCCAGCCAGAGTCAGTGCCACACTTGCAGTTCCTTTAGATGCCGATGGCGATGCCTTAGCCGGAGTCAGAGCCACACTTGCACTTCCTCCAGAATCCGATGATACAACCACACTTGCAGACAAAGCCGGAGCTACGGGCACGTCAGCATCTAAGTCCGGCATGTCCGGCATCTCTTCAACAGCCTTAGAAGCCTGAGTTACCACAATTTTAGCAGTATCAACAGGTATGGCTGGCACCGGAGGTACTCCGCCATCGCGTTCCTGCTCATTGGCGTCAGCAGTTTCCTTGTCATCAGAGGTTATGTTCATTGAGGTTATGTTCACCACGTTGTCTTCGGATACACTGCTATTTACCTGAGGCGAAACGTTTTCGGATTTTTCGGCAGGATTCATGATTATCGTTGTTCTAATAATCACAATTTTTTTTTGGTTTCAGAAAAAAATTTTCTTTTGCTTTTTATTTCCAAGCTCGGAAAATGAACCGTCTCCCAGAAGCTCTGACGACGAAATGGCAGAGCCTGTCGACCGGATCAGCTGAGCTAACTTTGGTTCGTGCTATTTTCGGAGTGCACAGTTGCATTTTATCGAAATATCGATTATCCAAGGCCCTGATATAATATCGGTTCTTTGAAGGTGAGGCAGTTTTTAAATGTTTCTCGGTGCTTTGAAAACGCCTACATTTTGAAATACCCACACACGGCCTCAATGACAGCAATGTGAAGACCAATTTCATGATTTAAGTGTGTTGGTATAAGAATGTACATGTTTTCTTTCTATTTATCTGTTTATGTTTTCCTTAAAATGACACAACATGATTATATTTAAATTTATTTCTAATCACTTTAGTTATATTTAAATAAAAACAGTCTGTAACGTTTAAAGTTCTCTTTCAATATTATTGTTTACTTTGGTGGCACAGATTTATTTTCTTCCATTTGGTCGTCACGATCCATATATCTGTATGTACACCTGTATGCCACAAAAAAAATCCACAATTTTTAACTTTAATGTATGCTTCCAGCCATCAACAATTTTAAAGAAACTTTAATAGTGGCAAAAACAAAAAATTCCAAGACGCTTGCTTCACTTTCTAACTTTCGACTAATTTATTAGGTGGTAGCTGTGTTTTGGTCAAGACCTATTTTATAACTATATATGGTACATTAAATCGTGTAGCAGCGTAATTTTCCGAATTATAAACTAAATAATATTGATAAATGAATGATCAATACAAAAGTAAGTTCTTCTTAGCTTTTCTTAAGACCTAAATAATGGGGTTATTAATTTTTTATTGAGGCTGCATAATCGGCATTTACCTAAAATATTATTAATTGTAGAAATAAAAAATACATAACCAACGTAGATGCAGCCCTAATAATATGGTCACACCTTTTAGGGACTCCGTGTATACCGATTAAAACGATTAGGGCCTTTTTCGTACTTCGGAGTTTCGGACTTTGTTTCGGAGTCCCTGCTCGGTGTGTGTGTGAGTGTGAGAGAGTGCTTCTGTTGTGTGCGAGTGTGTAATGCTTTTTCGGAGTTTTGTGTACATGTATGTGTGAATAAAGTAATTTTTATGCAAATTAGTGAAATGTAAAGTATCTAAAGGCTCCTAGGCAGCGTAATCCCGCGGCCCCCGCATATAGAGATCCTATCAGGTGGAGGAGAAGGTGAGATTGGGAGTACTTACCGCGCAAAATCTTCTTGTCTCGGTGACCGTGGCATCGGTAGCCCTGGCAACCCCGTTTTTGCGCCAGCGTGGGGCAGTGTTTGCCTCCGTTTTGGGCCGCCTGGAGTATCTGACGGGTGCGGGTCATCATGCCGGTGCCACAGCTCTTGTCACACTCGCCCCAGGCGCCCCAGTCGCCCACCTGGCAGTCCAGAACTGCAAAATGCGGAAAACGTGTTCAAATTGAGGTTAGAGTGAATCACCATACAAACTTAAAATGCATGTACATATGTATGTATGTACATATGTATATTTAGGAGTATGTATATGTATACATTTATAGGAAATGGAATAGAAATTGGCAAATGGGGCCTATGAGTTCCGGAAAACGTGTTCAAATTGAGGTTAGAGTGAATCACCATACAAACTTAAAATGCATGTACATATGTATATGTATGTATGTATGTATACATTTATAGGAAATGGAATAGAAATTGGCAAATGGGGCCTATGAGTTCCGGAACCGGGCCGGCAATTGCTTTCGTAGCCGCGCTCTACCCGGCCCGTTGCAAACGCTCAAGTTTTTTAATTAAAACGCTGCAGTGGGGAAAATTAATTAAAATCCATACGCCTTGATTGCGCTTCCCGGCGCTCGTGCCCCAAGGCCGCCTGCATTTGCGGCCCCCGGCTCTCCGGCCACCCAGCTGTGGTTAGGTGTTAATCAATGCCCCCTTTCCTGGACACCGCACGCTGCCAGCACGCTGCCCGCGAGGCGCTAATGAAGCCGCAAAGAGCTTGCCGCAAACGAATTACAGTGCCGCTTCCTCGCCTGTTTGCCCAGCTGTTGCATTGCGCGAAAATAATGTTTTTGGCTCAACCGCTTGGACCCCCGCATCCCCGCATCCCCGCCACCATCCCTCCTCGCCCCAGCCCAACGGCTTCATCATAAAAGTCTTGCAAAATTCGCATTTCACAATTTTCACTTTGACATTAGCGCCAGGGTTGCCAGATATTGCCAGAGCAAACATTCACAAATTTAGGGTTTCCACGCCATGTACATACATATATACATATGCACCATAGACGACTGCCTTTTGCAGTTTCCCCGGCTCGGACCATCGATGGGGCATGGGGCATGGGGCATGGGGCATGGGGCATGAGCGATGGATGGACCGGCATTAATGACTCCCAGGCAGAAACTGTTCCAACTGATTTGCCCGGCGGCGCTGTCCGGGGGATAATTTCGCGCAGTGCACAAAGGCAATTTATATTTTCATTTTCATACCCGTTTTCGTTTAAGACCCCTCCGGGCGGCAACTATTCGCGCCCCATGCCATTGGCTTTTTATTGTGGCCGCGCGGAATTAAGCAAGCCCAGGACGAGCCAAAGGACGTAGGAAGGCGTCGCTGGAGCGCACAAAGAGCCGGGATAATAGAACTAAGTGCACTGGCTGCTGGCTGCTGGCTGGTAGTTGCCTGCTGGGGGTGGAATAAAACTAAAGTAGTTAAAATTATGATTGCATTGGCTCCATCGTCAGCCCCAGCCCCAGCCCCAGTGCTGGCTCCAGCTCACATTGCTCCCTGCTCCTTGCTCCCCCTCGGTGTCGAGTCTGGGTCTTTTCGCCGCCTTTGCCGCTCCCGAGCTGCTGGTGTCGGAGCGTTTAGCATATTGTGCGGCCCATGAATGCGAATGCAGGCAAAGTTTCGCCGCAGAAAGGACTTTAGGCTCTGCACACAGAAAAATGCCTGTTCGCTGTGCGGCTATTGATCGGCTGTCATCGCGTTTTATGGTCCAGTAAATCGACTTCGCGCCGCAGAGGCTTCACAAGTGAGTACTCCCTCCCACGATCAGGCCACTAATTCCGGACCATTTGCTTCAGAAGGCCACGTTTTTTCGCTGTGTGCTGGAAAACAGCTCGACTCTGCGAGACTCTGGGGCTTGTTGTGGCAATAAATGGCATAATGCTGCTTAGCAATCATGCCACTTGATTGTTGTGGCGCAGCGACAAGAAGCTGAAAATGAGATGGGCAGGAGGCGTCGTTTCCAGCCCTCGGTGTTCCGCTGCACTCGCTTTATACCGCCGCCCTGTCACTTTCCACTTGCCACTTTCCACTTTCCATTTGCCACTTGTGCCACTTGGCTGCCATTTAGCAGCCCGACAAATTTGCCTGCCTCGCTGACCGGACTGAAAATGATAATGAAAATGGCAATCGTAGTTGGATCCGGAGCTGGAGCTGGACACGGAATCGGAGGCGGAGGCGGAGGCGGTAATGGCAGTGGCTCCTCCATTTCCCGTTGTCGCGTCACCGGACGCCCACCTTGACTCCGGGAGCCCAGTCTTTGTTTATGCCTTGGATGCCAAGTTAGTCCTTTTAACATATGTTGAATTCCTTAAGTGATAAAATTGTTATTCGCAGGTAACAGGCAAGGCACTATTGCCTCCGTTTCCGACGCCTAGCTGACCCCCATCCATTCACGGTCCAGGCTGTTCCCGCTCTGCAACCGCTGCAACCGGAAAAGGACAATAACATGCCACAAGCGCAGCAGCTGCATTCGACTTGGCCACTTGTCGCTGGGCTGTGGTCCGTGCGATTGCTGCAGCATTCTCCATTCTCCATTCTCCATGTTGCATGTAGCGGCTGGGACTGCATTTCCTTGGCTCTCGGCAGTCTCCGAGCGCGGCCCATAATTCACTGTCGCCCTGGGAGCGGGACGGGGATGGGAACGCGAGTGGCAGTGGCAGTGGAAGTGGGCGCTGTCAGTGGAGGAGCAGCCAGGCAGATGGGCCACCTCCGGGGCCCCAGCAAGCAGCAGCCGGCGAGCAAACAACGGACCGGACGGCGAGATGGCGGTAAGTGGATGTGCCCAGGCCATAGTTATTTGTGGTCAGCGGAGTAAAACAAATGGCGTCAAATGCGGCGGCCGTTGTTCCAGCAACACTCGCCGAAATTTGGGGGCCCCCAGGCATGAGAGCCGGAGACGGACATGGACACGGATACGGCCACGGCCACGGCCGCAGCTTTGTTCGCGTTCAGTCCCGGGGCTGTGAGCTTGATCGAAGGGAATTTCAGCAAGTTCACAAGTAATCTCCTGGCGAGTGCTGGGCGTGGTGCAAGGACTTCCGATTCACTTGCTCTTCCGACTCGTTTGTAATTAAATTTTCGATACCATAATGCTGCAGCGCCTGCATGCAACATTTTCGGACAGATTATTCCCGGACTACAATGATTTTCAGAGTGTGATGTTGCGCCGGCTGCTGGTCTTTGTTCCAGTTTTTGACTCTGCCGGCCATTGTGTGCTGTCTGGTGCTGGTTTTGGTGTTGGTTTTGGTGTTGGTTGTGGTGTTGGTTGTGGTGTTGGTTTTGGTTTGGCTGCCAGTGTGCGTCGTGGACTGGACGCAAGAGCCAAGTCAAACAATTGCTCCTGACATGCCCAAGTGCGCCAGATAAGCACTCAAGGCCCGGGGACGCAGCAAGCCCGACACTCGCCCTCGGCCAGCCTCTAATTACATAACAAAAAGCCGGAGCTGCCGACGGCTCCGGCAATCGGCTTCCGTGGCATTATCGCCACTGCTGCATAGGTCGCACCGATTTCCCGACATTGTCGGGCCACTAGTCCCGCAGAACAAAGTGTCGGGTCGCAGTTTCCAGCTGCTGGTGGCCGGGAAAAGTTTCTGGCCAAAGACGAGCAGTTGGCAGTTGGCAAAGTTTCTGGATGCTGCACATTCCAATAACTGATATTGTCGTCGATGCTAAACACCATAAACACCCCAGCGTACTTGCCGGTAGTTTTCACTGCGGCAAATTCACCCGTTTTTAGGGTACTTGCTTTAAAGTCGAGACCCAGCCGGAAGGTTCGCCTATTTGGTAGATTATTTTTCCTAAATATAGGGCTCCGTGCTTCGATCTCGTGTCATAAGGACATCTGTGCCCGCGAACCTTTCCGCTACTCCAGTCCTTGTTTGCGGTGCAGCAACTGGGGGAAACACCAGGCAGCTGCGGGAACATCAAGTGTTGTCATAACAATAACCGAAACTTGCTCAAATAACTTGGCTTCGTGAAGTTGATCGCCGGCAAGTTGGACCGCTCTGGGTATTGTTCTTGCAACGTCCGCAGGCACTCCTTGCCGCAGTCGTGTGGCACGTGCCATATTGCCAAAGTTCAGCAGACCACGAACATACGAGTATTTGGGTCAACATTCGTTGCCGTTGCCGTCGTCCTTCGCACGGCTTTTTAATATTGCGGCGCAGCTAAATTCAATTGCGAACTACAATTGGCATCCGGGATTACAATTACACGGCCGGCCGAGCCGGGCCAATCGGCGCGCAAAAAATCGTAATTAATATATGCGACTCGGTTGGGAAACTGCCAATACTGATATTGTCGTATTCGGAAAAACTGGCCCGTGTGCCAGCAATTTATGCAGGCGCATGAGCGGGAAAATGCCCTCGGTTCCATTTGTTTGTGCGCGACTCCAACAATGTGGCAAATATTGGCGCACTGCCTCGATTAATTGGCACTTTGCGAAGGCAATTGGCGCGGAGACAGTGCCCAAGAATCGGCCAAAAAAGCACGTCAACCGGGTGCTTGGCCCCAGTGATTCGCCACAAACTGGTAACTACTCGTACTTGGCCATTAAGTGTGGCATATTTGGGAACTCATTGCGGGGAGAAGCTTCCGGCAAGACGGGGCCAACAGCCCTTGCTGGCTTTCACAACGAATTTATTCTGCTCGAATATTTTGCGCAAAAGCATATCCTTTCTAATAATCAGCAATGGTTTTTGTAACTCGACAGGGGCCAAATGTGCACACAAAGCGAGGCAGAGGCGACCTGTTCGAAAATCTCTTGCCGGCAAATAAACCTGGTCGGAAATTTCAAATTGATAAATCCAATTATGCCGCATATTCCCTTGTTATTCTTTGCCTCCGATGGGGAGTCATGCGAGCAGAACAGGAGGCCGTGATGGCAGAAGGGCAGGAGGGCAGAAGCGGGGAATGCGACTCGGTCCGCTTACGTGGGGCCTGCAAAATGAAATTAAATTTGCGGAAATTGCAGCTGCATTCTTCTTGCACTTAATATTTATGGCATAGCTGCACTTAATTAAATCCTTGACAAGGAAACTAAAATAAAACTCTGCTCTTTGATATCCCGACAGCTCTCCCAGCTCCCCCAGCTTCCCACGCGGCCGCAACTTTGTTTTCTGGACACTCCATGTGCTAAAGTATATTACTTTGGCTTGGCTTTTGGCACGACAAAGTTATAATAGCCCTTTGCAGTAACCACCAGCCGGGCTGAGGGGCGGAGCTGGGCTGGGGCGTTTTAAAAGCGGCTGGAGCGCACAAAGCCAGGTTAGGTTACAACACGCGGATACGTAATGCCGGTCCAATTGCAAATGCGTGAGAGCCTCGCTGACGGATGGCAGTTGCTGGGTGGGCGGCTCTGGCGGGGCAGGTGGCTTGTGGTGGCAACACTTAATGCAAATTACAATTTGCCAGCCATAGTTGGGTGGCTGAAAGGCCCGGGCCCGGGCCCGGGCTGAGCACGGGTACGGGCACGGGCACCCGCACACCTGGCATTCCAATTACCTAGCCGGACGACCTCGACACAACTTTCCCCCTACAAAACGCAACAAAAAAGATGGGAAAGAATTTAAATGATTTGGCATGTTGTGGAAATAGGTTGAGGTACATTGCGTGCCCAGCTTTAATGCTAATTTGGTTTCCGAACCAAATTCACTCCTGGCCAAAGTCGTATAGGCCAAAAGTCTTAATCGCGGGAAACCAGCGATGGCCATGCGACGACCCATTGGGGCTTGGCTGATCGACTTTTCATTGGGTCAGCCAACCCGGGGTGCAATACTTGCAGGTTTTCGATCCTGCGCAAGTCCCGATCCAAATATACATACATACTGGAGCACTGAAATAATTGTTTATTGTGGAACCCAATTTAATAAAATCCTTTGGTACTAAAAGCCCTGGTCATATCTTCTGTATATATTGTCCGATCTGGACGTAATTTTGCATGTACGTGTTTGATGATCAGTGGACCTAGCGGACTGAAAATTATGCCTCTAGCTTTTACCATTTCGATGATAACGACTCTCATATCGGCAGTCTAGCTACACGGAGATGTCGAATGAAACAGCAGCTATGGAGGCGTTGTTGGCTCAACAGCATCAATTTACAACGAAATTGATGTAGCAACAACAGCAGTGGATGCAAAATATAATGCAGCAATTCCACTCCAATGATAATTCAAGCCGCACGGCCATCGCATACTCGGTGGTCTCATGAGACATGAAAAAAGCCTATTTTCTATCGTGGATAGGAAGCAGCGTGTTACTGAGCGTGAGCTACTAAGAAATTTGTTCGGTAGTGACGAATGAATTGGATGAATTTCGTTCGAACTGTACACAGCCAAGCTAACGGAACATTCAGTCCATTCAGTCCAAACGCCATGTAGTCGCCGCTCGTTACGAATTCTTTATGCGAGAGAGAGGGACTCACAAACACACAAAGAGTGGGTAGCCGATCTACGCGGAATTGCGCGCGATTGTCAGTTCCTATGCAAAGCCGAACGGTGCGGTTGCAACTTCGTGGACGAAATGATTCGGGCCATTCGACGCAGTCCGGACAGCAGCTCTTCCAAAAACACAGCCGACGCTTGAAGACATTTTGCGGATCGCGGAAACGTATGAAGCAACAACAATAACAGTAACTGCTCTAAAGCATAACAGCGAGAACATTCCAGTGAACGCATCGCAATCAAGAAGCAAAGAAGAAAAGGCAGAACAAGAAGCAAAGGCAGAGAAGAACGCGCTAAAGTCTTGCTCTGGCTGCGGTCGCTCACACACACGTGTGAATTTCTTGCAAATTTCTCAACGATATTTGTCACTCATGTGGTCGAAAGGGACACATAGCTGTAGTCTCGCTGTATGTCAAAGCGAGACAAAGACAGTAGTGAAAATAGCAAGCAAAACAATCAAAATGCTAACGGTACAATGCACAGTGTCACAGGCTTGGCAAAAACGGAAGGAAACTTTTGGTACTATCGACATTGAAATCCTCAAAAAGATAATTACATTCCAAGTTGACTCTGGTGCAAGTGTGTCACTCATTAATATGCCAACATACGTACAAGTGGTTAAACAGTCGAAAGCTGGTAAGCTCTAATCGCATATTGCATGCATTTGGTCAAAATCCAATTCCAGTGAACATTTAAATTCGAAATAAAACAGCTTGCAAACATTGTTGTTAAAATGGAGCCTCAAATCGCAGTCCTTTGTAACAAGTACAAGGAAGTATTTGAACCAGCTAAAGGTGTAGAAAAAAACTTTAAGGCAAGCGTATACCTTAAAGCAGACGCCACACCTAAATTTTACAAAAGCAGACAGGAAGCACAACGACTCACAGATGCAGGTATTTGGAAGCCAATTAAATTCAGTAATTGGGCTTTACCAATCGTCTTAGTGAAACCTTAAGAATGGAACCATAAGAATCTGTGGAGATTTTAAGCAAGGGGCTAACGCTCAACTAGACATCGGCCTTTTGACGGAGTCGCTATTGCATACAATTCGCCACGGTATCCGTTTTACCAAAATTTATGTTAAAGACGCTTCCTTACAGATGGAGCTTGATGAACAGTCAAAGCAAATTACGACGACATAATTATCACTGCACCAACAACTGATCAACATCTTAAGCGAGTGGATCCTGTCGATTCTTCAAGTCCTGTCGATTTTTCAAGAGAATAACATCAAATGCAAGAGGGACAAATGCTTTTTCTTCGAAGAGGAAATAGAGTACTTGGGTCGAAAAATCCGCAAAGATGGCATTCTACCTGATACATCGGGCTTAAAAGCTGTCAGCAACCTTAAGCCGCCCACTAATTTGCAGCAGCTGGAGGCATTCATGGGAAAAGTAATAGCAATAGTAATTGTAATTTTATTCCTAATTTTTCTAAGCCGGCTCCCCCTCTTAATCGACTGCGAAGGAAGAACACGCCATTCCTATTCGCCAAAGATCAATAGCAGGCATTCTCAGACTTAAAAGAGCATATCCTCAATGTTACGCAGCTCATATACTTCAAAGACGAGCTTCCAATCAGCCTCGCCACTGATGTGTCATCATTTGGCATCGGTGTAGTCTTGTCTCACATTCAACCCGACGGTTCAGACAGATCTATCGCATTTGCATCTAAAACCTTGGATCAACACCAAGTTAGATAAAGCCAAATCGAAGCACTCTCAGTGATATTTGGAATTTTGAAGTTTCACCAGTATCTTTATGGATGGAAGTTCATATTGATCACTGACCACAAACCTTTGTTGACGATTTTCAGTCCAAGCAAGCATTTACCCACGATGGCTTCAAACAGGCTTCAACGCTATCATTCTATCAATGGCCTAGAATTTTAAAATCAGGTACCGCAACACAACAGCCCATGGCAACGCAGACGCACTTTCACGTCTACCCTCGAGCATGGAAGATGATTTTGACAAGGACGAAACGTGCAACAGTATTGTCGAGATATCGCCGCAGATCAATGCAAAGATCGTCCTACAGCATCTCAACAGAGACATCACTTTGAAGAAGGTCCTCAGCTACGTAACTACTGGTTGGCCAGAAAAGAATCTGGATTCAGAAATAGCGCCATATTTCAATCGGAGACTTGCCCTCACAGTCAACAGTCAACTACTATGTCTACATGCAGACATAAATCGCATCATTATTCCTCGCACACTACGGCAGGAGATTTTGATGCTTCTTCATGATGGTCACTGGGGCATCCTTCGTTTGAAGCAGCTAGCCAGACAGCACGTATGGTGGCCTTCTATCAATACAGATATCGAAGACATCGCCAAGTCATGTAGTATATGTAAGATCAATAATCCGGCTCCACCTTTAAAATTTCACAGTTGGCCAGACGCAACTTCAGCCTGGGAGAGAATACACATTGATTTTGCTGGGCCTATAATTGACAGCATGTGGCTCATTTGCGTGGACGCCTTTTCGCAATTTCCGTTTGTCACACAAATGTATGCAACTACTACAGAAAGCACCATTGCAGCATTGTCGGCTATATTCGCAATTGAAGGTTATCCAACAACCTAGTGACAATGAGCCGCAACTCACCGCCAACGCATTCAAAAAGTTCTGTGTTTTCCTCATAACTACAGCGCCGTTCCATCCAGCTTCGAATGGACTTGCCCAGCGGTTTGTTCAATCGTTCAAGTCCGCCGTAGCCAAAAAAATCTACGACGGATTCCAAAACCAAGCAGCCGTTAAACACAACATATTCTTGATCAGCATCAACAGCCGAGTCGATCTAGCCATGTCCGTTTGTCTGTCCGTCTGAAGCTATGAACACGTCATTCTCGGAGATGGTAAGAGGTGTAATTCTTTTTTCTTTTAGTGCGTATTAAGGCAGCCAGATTGAGTTTATTTTTAATTTTGCCACGCCCCTTGTCGCCTTCGTATTTGCAAAATCTATATCTCCAAAATGCTAGAGACTTAAGTTTTGGTCCGCTAAGTCCAATAGTCGCCAAACACATACATGCAAAACTACGTCCAGATCGTACAATAATTATAGAAGATATGATCAATTAAAGTTTTACCCACCCCTTCCCACGGCAACGGCATGCCGTATCTCGTTGTCGAGGAATCTCGACTACAGCGTTTCTACTTGTTTTTAGTAAAGTATTGAAATGTGAAGTGGATGGAAATTATCATAAAAAGGCGAATTTAAAATATACAATAATAATAAAATATTGTGACATTCGGATCTCGTGAGGTGCTGTTTTTTCGTACCAATAACTTTATATAGGGTACATTTATTCATTTATATAGGTATTTTATTTCATCATTCAAGTATGTGTACCAAGTCCACTTGCTAATCCCGCAACTTAGCACGTTTCGATGTCGTGCAATGACAGGGAATCTGTTACGAAAGTACCGCCATACCCTGAAAACGCTTTGTCATTTGTGTGACGCTCTGCTTTCTATTTGAAAGCAATTCCGAATATGTCTTGCAAGGAAATACCTGAAAAAGCCGCAGAACTTATTTATCCCAGCTGGAATTCTGCATTCAATTCCATTAATTGAACAGATCAACGAGTAAATAATCGGCATTTATTTTGATTTACCGCAGAAACTCCGACCAACTGCTGCACTGCCCTGACGAAGTACATACATATGTACGAGTACGAGTACACATATCATTTGTTGGCAATGCACACGTAATCTTCTTGTTCTGAGCCGATCCGTTGTGGCCCAAAAAGATGGCCAAAACGAGTTGGTTCGGTCGGACGGAAGGGCCTGAAAATGGGCATGCACTTGCACAATAGTGAAACCGAAGCCCACACGGCCCCGAAAACACATCGATAGTGGGGGCTGCGGCGTGGGGCCCCCCTCTAGAGCAGAGGCTCTGGATTAGGTCAGCAATTACAATTTGGCTAATAGACTTGTTAGCCATGCACAAAGGCACATCTCAAGCCCAAAAACTTTGCCGTGTCTGCAACTAATTTAACCAACTATTGCCGCCACCACCCGGTCGTCCTGCCGGTCGTCCTGGCCTGCCTTTTCCGGCTCAGAGCAGCTCAGAGCAGTGGCAACGGAGAGGTTGGGCGAGGGGAGCACTCGAACTGGCCACAAATTCTCCGGAGTGAGGATGCAGCTGAGTGCATTGCAATGGAATTTGCGGCTTCAAAGGCCAAAAACCAAGTCAGAAGCATGCGAACCAAACCAAAACGAAATGAAGCGATGTCGTTCTTGCCTGGGCCGGGGCATGAAAAATTCAAATCCGGTTTTTCCCCATTGACGGGTCACCGAGAATGTTAACCAAAGGCAACCAGAAAACACCCCCAATCCCGCATGGTCTCCTGCATTCCCATTCCGCAGGCGACGGACCAACGCCTCCCAATAAATGCCATTCGCCGCTCCACTCAGGCGTCGTAGTGGCGGGTCCATTAACATCCCCAATTCGATCACGGCGCCTGTGTCCAGTTCAGGTGACGAAAGGGTTACGAATCAGGCAACCACTAAAGTGAGTTTGAAACTCGTTCGACTGGGTTCGATGGTGCAGGCCGAGGGCAGATCGCGTTTTTTCGACCCAAAATATACATAGTATGTATATTTGAAGCAGAGCCCACATACATAAATACATGAATGTTACGAGACTGCTGGTGGTACACAGCAGGTTTCAAAAAGATTTCATCTCGGGTCCGTTGGATCTATTGGTACAATCAAATGCATGCTAAACAACCGCATCCCTTCTGATGTGTTTATTTGTAATGCATTTATTATTTTGGTTTTGTAAGTACGTATCCTTGCCGTTTGCATCGATCAAAAGCCAGAGACAATATCACTGGAGTCATTTCTCCGATTGCGTATGCACCCATGTTCAGTCTTAAAAAGTACACAAAATGTTAGGTCGACCGGATGAACCTAGCCGTTTCCGACCATATAGAGAATATACAATATTCAAAATCAATAGCCGAGTCTATCTAGCCATGTATGGGTACGTCTGTCCCTCTGTATGTATGAACACGTTCTCCGAGATGGTTAGGGCTAGACGTGAAATTCTTTTTGCTTGAGGTCCGTTATACTATATACATATGTACGTATTCTTGCCACGCCACTTTCTGCCCTAGCAATATGCATAAAACTGTATTCGCTTGCAAATTTTTAACCATTACTTGGACAAAATAAGAGCTGGAGACATAATTCAATTTGCTCCTCTTTTAACCTTGCACATGTAATTTGGGAGTTTAACGGAAAAACTGATTGATTATGAAAATAGGTTACATGGTATACATGGTATCTCGTGGTTGAGAAATCTCGACTACAGCGTTCTGTTCTACTTGTTTATTTTATTATTGGAAACGTTAACCAATGAATAGGCACCGTAAGCTGCCCACCTTCCCGGAGTCTCATCTTGGAGTTCCCCGTTCCCAGTTTTAGTTTCAGTTTCCTTTTCAGTTCCAGGACCTGCTCTCCGTATCATGGCAGCTCAGTGTACTGAACCCAAGTGGGAGCTGCTACAAAAATGTTCAATTTGTTGCAGGCAATTGACTTTTATGTGCTCCGCCCAGGATGCGGGGCCTGGCTGCCTGCGGACTTTGTGCCTCGGCTTCAAGATTGAGGATGCGGGTGCTGGCTGGCTCCTTTTTGTGAAGCCTTCCCTCTGGATGGTCATCAAATTGAGCAGTAAAATCGACAAAAGCCGAAAGGGTTGTGCAAATTATTATTGCCATTATTACGAATATTACAAGTTCAGCTACAGCTCTCACTTTTCCCCCGCTATAAGTACACTCGGAGAAAAGCTAGGGCGCAGACATTCCGTACCCAGTTTTGGCCGCCTTGTAGGGTTTTTTTCCCTGTGCAAAATTCTTGGCGTAAATCAGCTTCGAACAGAGTTGCCGGACAGATAAATCAGCTTGGAACAGAGTTCCCGGACTGATGTAATCCAGCCGGTGACTGAGACCACATAAACTGCGGCATACTTTGAGGTGTTTGCGAAACTCTTTCTGTTCGGACCACTTCTCCCGGACACCGGACATCGGACCGTAACCGAGCCGGGATGCTGCTGCGGGCATAAATAGGCTATTAATAGAAACACTCTTGCCAAGGCAAGAGCCCTGCGAAGTCGTAATCCGAATGCAAGCAGCCCGAAAGTGTGCAAATAAACCGAGTACCCGTAGTTCGTTCTTAATGCAGTAGCATGCGTCGAGGAAACCCAAAGTGGGACCGGCCTGCCCTGCCCTTTTTTTGAAGGACTTCTTCCCTACTATTTGCCTCGGTCCGGTCACGGCAAATTGATTTTTATGCGCTCAATTTATGTGTTTCTCCGGCATACTTCCCGATGGGCACGCGCCATATTGAGAGCTGTCCATAGCACCACCAGCGCGCTGGTGCTGGTGAACTCCCGGAAGGAGCAGATAGTGACAGGGGCTGTCGAAGGCAATCGACTGGCCAAATCGGTTGGCAGAACTGCAGGAGCCTCGGACGCGCCCGATCAATTGACTGTAAAATGTTCCAAATTATGGGCGGAGAGTCAGCACAGGGCGGGTTGCATAACTGCGTTGACACGGGACAGATATTCGCACGAAAATGGCCCGTCAGTAGGCGTCGGGCAATTCACCCGTTTCAGTTACTTTATGTCGATTGAGTTAATTTGGAGGCGAGCGCCGCAGAGGTTCCGGTTCCAGGCCTTCAGGAAAATTGACGACAATTTCAAATCATATTCTCAATTTGCTTTAACCTTTCAAGCGCTTGCAATACCACGTTGACAACTTTTAGACTAAAAGCTTAAATATTCCAGAAACAAATACGAGTATATTAAGGCATTTAAGTTGTGCTAGTCGCCTTGAAAATAACCTAGTTATTATTTTTTAAACAAGTCCTACGTAAAATCGTTATCTTTTAAACATGATATTCTTAAGGACACATCCACCCAGTTAGGGCTTGAAAGTTATAGCCCATGCAGTGCATTATTTGTAAATTATTTGCAGCTTAATGTCCAAGCCCTTAAAATGTCCAACAAAAGCAAACATTTTTGGGGGAAACCCCAAACTTTCCCCTTGGATGGACACAGACTGGAGTTTCGGCCAGCACCTGCATAGTTAATGGTGGGGCAGCTACAGTTTGGGTCTCCGTCCTGGACTGTGGCTCCAACAACGGTGGCGGGGCCACCGGACCACCGGCCACCGCCCGGAACCGCTGAGTTGGGGCTTTGCTGCCCCGCTGACAGGCGGTGCAAGACAAACGATTTGCATAGAAGGGGCTCGGTTAAGGGGTTCAGCGTTTTTTTTTTTTTTTTGGGGTCCATGTGCTTTCGGGCCTTTGGGGGCCGGCTGCCGTTTGCGGGTGCCCCCGGCCAAGTGTTCGTCCAATAATTTTCGATGGCCAGCAGCCGGCACGCCCCCATTGCCCGCAGTTATGAAACATTTATGGCGGGCCTCGTTGGGCAGACCACACGGACGTCCCCGGACTGCCCTCCCTGCCCCGCCCTGCCTTGGTCCTAATAAAAAGCACAACAAATTGTCGACAGTCGAGAGACATAAACAAAAGGCACAAAAACAGAAAAGAGCTGTGAAGGGCCGAGCGGGGTGGAAGGAAAAAGGATCCACTTTTGGCCGCTGAAAATTGTTGCCTTTTGTGTGTGCGACGGACACTAACAAGCCGCAGAGGCGTCGAAGGGGGACAGGCAAGGGGTGTCCGGTGGGGCAGCGGCTTGCACGCCACTTGACCCTTTTCCCTGCTAATGAAGAGCTCATGTGGCGCCCACTCCACGACCCGCAGGAGCCACAACCGTGCCATCGCATTAGGGAGCAACACAAAAAGCAAATTTAAAAAATAAAAGAGAAGAAATTGTTTCTACAATTGCCAATCGTTGACGGGAAGGGGTGGTGTGGGGTGGGTCGCGGACGCTGACATATTTGCCAAAAAGGATATGGCCTCATACTTATGTGCGGGTACACTGTTGGGAAATGTCTGCGACCACTTGGGACATTATTTTTAAATCAATCACAAATTCAAATAGAGAAGCGAAAAAAACAGTTTTCGGCTTTTGACTTGTTTGTCTAAAGTGTTGTACGATTAATTATTACACTGCTTATGAAATTTTAAATCATTTATTGAGAACTCGTAGTAGAACTAGTTCAAAAATTAAGGAACGGGTTTCCATCATACAGCAGTCATTTAATTTGGGAATTTTTCTAGAAACGATTTTATTAGAAGCGATTATGATAAATAGCTCTCCAGTTTGAAAGGGTACCGAATCAGTTACAGTCGGCTTCAATATGCCACTATTACGGGTAAGCTTGGAGTTGCTTTCTCCCCACGTTATAATATCTATTTCATCCTAGAATTAAATCTCGAGCCACAAAGACAATCTCACACGTGGGGGGAGTGATGAAGATCTAACCGAAAGCTACAGCTGATCCCGGCAGCACAGCGGCCAGTGTTGGACAGTGCTAGTAGGCGGGAGGTTTGAAACTAACTATCCGTACAGTCTTGTTGAGATGGAATTTCCCTAAACTTTTGCTCCCCAAACTGTGGCTCATTAGAAACACGACGCTATTTCTTTGAGTGCACTCTGGCTAGTTTTGATGGCGTCGTTGCCATTTGGCTCGTCTTTTCCTCCTGGCGGCAGTTTTGATTATGAATTTCGGTTGCTTGTTAGTTGGGAAAATTGTTGGGCAACTTGAGGCAGCCCGGGCGGAGGGATGCGGGAAGCTGGTGCTGGGTTGGCTTGACCGGCCATTGATGACTTAACCAGGTGACCGACAAAGCCAGCACAAAGAAGCGGCCGCAGGGGCGGGCGGGGCGTTGACTTTATTGATTTTTATGGCTCAGTGGAGCTGCCCGCCCGCCCGACCGCCCGCCCGGTCGCCGCTTCTTTGGGGACACATTTCCCTGCGGGCCCGTCGCTGGCCGATAAAACCCTTTGCTAAACATTTTCATTTTATGCCACCACCAAAGCTGGCCGGTTGCCGTACTGCCGTATTGCCGTATTGCCGTATCTGCCGCCATTTTGTGTCGGCCCGGCTGGCAAAATGTCATGCTATTTCTGACCCAACATGCCACATTTTTATTTATGCATGCTCCGTCACCCCCAGAACACGGTGTATGGGCATATTTGTCGCTCCTTTGTGCGGCCACACACAAAGGTAGGTACCCCTTAATCGGGGTCGACTTGCGACGGGGGCGATAAATATCTCCAGCGATCGAGCGTCACACTCGGGGCCAATGTATCGCAATAATCGGGCAATCAATCAACTGCTGCGTTGCTGGGTATCCCGCCGGTCGACCCCGGCCGCGTCGCCGCCCGCCCTCTGCGATTTTATTAAACTCCTGCGGAGGTCGAATCCCTTGCCAAAGGGATTCTGTGATTTATTCAAGTTTTCAACACTTTTGCGTGGGACTACCAGCGGGCTGACTGCATTTGCCTTGGCCGCTGCTGCCTTGGCCGCTGCCGCTGCAACTCATTCATATTCATTTGCTGTAAGCCCGTCTTTCTCACATCTTCCACTCACTGGAGTGGAGGCGGTTGAGTGGAGCACAAGCGAGAGCTTTGACCTTGGTCAGGCCACCGCTTGCGCTGCATTTTGCTGCCCAAATGCGCCTTCCCCTGTTTGCTATCCAAAATTACGCAGCAGGGCCATACAAAGTGGACACAGGGTTTCTCTCCCCCGAAGACATGTCTTGTTTTTTGGCCTTCCGGCCAAGTTGCCCAGTTAATGCCGAGCTTTGTGCCGGCCATAAATATCCGCTGGCTAAATATAGTAAGCCAGCCGGAGATTGGGCTGCGACAATCACAGCCAAGGCCCTGAATCCACCGTTTCGCATTTTGTTTGGCCCTTTGCGCGCCGGCCGGCCATTTGTTGTTATTACAAGTTGGCAACGGCTGCTCCGGCGTGGCATTTTCGGCCATTACAATCGTAAATTATTTTATTTGCTGCTAATTGCAGTTCACAAAACGCCGGTTGACCGAGGGCAGGCGGCGTTCCGGCTGCGGCTTTTATTGCAGCTCATAAAGCAATTAATCCAGGGGGCCTGCCCCTCCGCTTGCACTCAACGGCGGGGGCGAGCCCTGGTAACTGTAACTGGCCAACGGGCTGCTCGCTAATAGTTGCCGATGACCATGGCCGGGGATTAGCGGCCATGTCGAGCCACCGACACATCCCCCGGACTCGGACGCGGCCCCGGCCCCGGCCCCGGCACTCGGACAGCCCGGACGGGTGTGGGGATAATTGTCAGCACTTGCCGGAGACCAATAACGAGGAATCCAATTGAAAGCCCGGACTGGAGCCGGGACACCGGACAGCACGAATCGCTGGGCCAACCACATGTCCGCAAAACGGTGCACAGAATGTCAGCAAGCGTGTATTCCAAGCAATTTCGGCCACAGACCTGAATATTTACCGTCTATTGGTAGACATTTTTTGGCTTGGATCAATTTGAGTTCGATAGTTGGTTCGATATTGTTTAGCCATTTAAAATATAGTACGAGTATCCCATTGCAATTACTTTCTATGCACTACAAAACCTCAAAGCGCTGCGTCGTTTGCATACATTTCAATTTTGCAAATGCGAGAACCGAATGCAATTGCGCATTTTTCCGCACTTAAACGAACTTCTTTGGCTTTTTTCGCACCGCTTTTTTCGCACCGCGACACTACTCCCCTCGTAATGACTGAAAACATTTCAATTTCAATTCAAGTTTTAATTGCTTGTAAAATTGCGTTTTTGCTGGCCCTTTTCGCCCGCAGCCATAGCATTTAGATATGTTGTAGTTGCCATTAAATTCCGGCAGTTTGCGCTTTTTTTCTGGGCGATACAGTCCGCCCCCGGATGACCAACAAACACACAATGTTGTGGGCCCTTGGCCCAAATGAAACCAATTTCCGGAATGTCCACGTGCACTGGATCTGTTTCCGAATCCGAATCCGAATCCGAGCCCGAGTCTGTGATTGTTTGCTGGCTTTTGGGGCTTGCGTTGGGTGTTTGCCGGTGGCAGCCAAATGCTCGCTTTAAATTATGCAAGCAAATTTGTTCGAAATTAGTTGGAGCTGCTCCACCGACCCCCATGTGCCCATGTGGGCGCCAAACCTAGGTGAGAGCGGCTTGTGCAAAGTGCCACAGGATTCGGATCCGAATCCAGCGAGGAGAGGAATAGGGGCCAAATCGACGGACTTTCCTAGTTATCGTTGCCCGACGTCAATCCGATTGAATCTCATTGAAGCGCCAGCCACTTCGTAAATTTGAAGCGAATACATATAAGAATCTGATGACGATGTTTCTGTCTATCAAATGCTTGGACGATATCAATGCCAAATTCAAAGGCTTTACTTTGGGTAGAAGGCTTTTCGTAATTACTCGTACCTCGCAATTTCACCATTTCAATCGGTTAATCTTCTTCAAAACAACTACTTAGTTGTTGCAACAACTGACTAAACAGCTTAGTTGCGAAATAAAATATAAAATATATATAGTCTACTTCAAAAAAGATTATAGTCGAGTGTCTCGACTGTAAATACCCGTCTCCGAGTCTTCAACTGCTCTCCAGGACATGAATAACTTTAAAAAACTATTGCGGATTTGAATAAATTATGCTTTTTCCATTATTATAGGGGCGCAACACATTTTTCCATATGATCGGACAGAATAAGGCGTAATCGGTTGATGTTTGCAACACGCCTCAGGGTGCGTGGGGGGTAGCCGATTTTTAAAACAAACTTGTACTGAACTTTTTCTCTCTCTACTATTGTCTCCAAAATCTAGATTGAGTCGGCTGTTTCTGCTGATCAAGCATATATATACTTTATGGGGTCGGGAGAACCTCCTTCTCCCTGTAACACACATTCGTCCGAATTCAATGTACCCGGGTATAACCGGGCGTAACAAAAGTTTTAACAACTTATTACATTTGGTTGTACTTTTAATTGAGTTCTTTAGGATCCCACACCTTCTTCATATAGGCCTCCTACAAATTATTCCGTGTTTCAACACTGGTTTGAAGCTCAGGCTAGGATATCGCTTGCACCCAAGCAATCTTCAGAATTTCGGCTCCAAGTTCGGCTCAGGTTCCAGATTTGTTCGCAGAGTTGTAGAACCGAATGAGCCTAAACTGAACTCGCTGAAGCACCTCCCTGCAGTTTCATAAATGTGTCCTCTGTTGGACGCCTGGACGATTCATCGATTCATCACTTCTGGGCGGGCACGTTGTTTATGGCCCACGTATTGTCCGCGGCTTCGCTCGCACGCCTGCGGCCAACCCTCACGCACCCAAATGCGCATTGCAGGGGCCTCGGGGCAGGACGGGCAGGCCGAGATACCGATACATTTAGGAGTGTTTACATTCTCACTTTGACATTTGATTTCGCTTATCGGGCCGCGTGGCTGGGCCACCATGAGACCCATAAAAAACGTCGCCTATGGAACATTTGGGGAGAGCGTGGAGAGTGTGCACAAGGCCAGGCTGCCGGGAGGACGGCCGGGAGGGGGGGTGGGGGTGAGCGTGCAGAGGAGCAAACGAGGACGTACTGAAATGCTAAAAAGAAGCATCAACAAGCGGATCGAAGGTCCCGGACCAGAACGAGGGCGATTTGCCGTTGTCATGTCTGGGAAGTCCTTCGAGCCGAACATTTCAGCACACGTCGTTACCTCTTCCTTGTCACATCCTTTGGCCCGTCCATCCTTTTTTACTTTTATTTGTATTTGTATTCGTAGTTGTATTTGTATATGTATTTGTATTTGTATTTGTATTTGTATTTGTATTTGTTTCGGTTTAAACATGCTTCAATAGCTTTTAGCATTAAATTTAGACTTTTATGTGTTTATTTGCTTTGCACGTTTCATTTTGCTGGCACTTTGTCTTTGCATTGCTTCCTTCTCCGTTCGTCCTTCGCTTCGCTTCCCTTCCCGCTCCCTTCCCGCTCCGTCCCCGTCCCCTTCTCCACATCCATCTCCATACCCTTGGCCATGTCCTTTTTGCGTCCGCCTCTCCTATGTGACCGTATAAGTTTTATTTAATACGACAAATGGCCTGTAACCGGGATTTAAATAAATGTAGCCTACATCCAGGAGCTTGTGTGCTTGTGCCAGGCATTTGATTACACTTGATATACTTAGTGTGACGGGGCATATCTGGCATCGATCGGAGCGGCTTCCGAAAAGGGCCCACGAGCAGCCCAGGCTAGAATAAAATCTTTATTTTTATGTAGCTGCACAAGGAATAAATTCTCCCGCTTGCAGTTGCGTGCCGTGCCGAGCACGACCAAAGGGTCCTGTCACATGGGAAGGCGTCCCGTCCCTCTCGGGGCTCGCTTTTTATGACTCATTTCTCAGTCGAGTCAAGACTGAAATAGTTTGAACTTTTTATTCGACAAGCGTAAGCCTTGCCCGCCACCAGCTGCAGAAATATTTTGGAATTATGGACACTTCCTTGTGTTGGTTGGTGTACCCCAAACATTGAGGTCCTCAGGGGCAGAGAGCGCTTCATAAGAATAGAAACTCGCGTGAAGAGAATCTGAAGTTGCCGCTGAAAAAAGGCAATTTTAATTGATAAATGGCGGGGCTCCAAATGATGTTTGCAATGCACTTAAACTCTTGCCTGCACTTCCCTCTGCACGGTTTCCTTTAATTTGAGGCCACTAAAATCGAGAAACACGGCTACACAACACAAAAAACCGAAGAGCCCAGCTTTAATTACAAATATCTGTTCAATTTGCTGGCTTAAACAACGCGTTTGCGTTTGTCGTTCAAAACAATGCTTCGTTTGCTCTCTATTTGCAAATAATTGCGGCCACGGCCGTCCTTTGCAAATGTGCCATATTTGCAATTAGCGAAATATTGTGGTGCTGTTTTGCGACAAATGAATGACATTTAGAATCTGTACTCGTACGAGTGTGTGCAATGCGCGCGAGCAAAGCCTTTAGTGGGTGCAGGCCACGCATGTGTTTGCCAGGGGTTTTGACCATTCATTTATTGGGCGGGTAGTGCCGGGCCATTTTGTCAGCTTTAAAGAGTGATAAATGGGCTATAGCGAGCATTTGGGCTCTTTTTTGAGTTTGAGTTTTCAAAAAGGCATCAAACGCCTTCTACTGCAGTCCGAAACGAATTTACGCAGAGTTTGTTTTAAGTGAAACGCCGGCACTGGCAGTGGCTCTTGACAGGAAAACTTTCAGCGCGGTTTTCGGCTTCATTCCCTGCCATTCATCTCGCATTTCCCATTTACCATTTCCCATTTCCCATTTCCATGCCCCAGCCCTGCACAGCCGCGTTCGTTTGATTCGGCGAGCGGAATGAATTTTATATTGAAATAGTTTAAGACGGCTATTGGAGCGTCCCTCCATTTTTTGGGGCGTGGGACGTGCTTTTAGCCAGCGATGGCGCTAAGCATTCGCTTTTTGTCGGCGATTCGGAATAGTTTTTCCTCCGTGGCCACTCGCAGTCCGCCGTCCATTTACATGGGCGCCCGGGGGCAGGGACAGAGGGCTCCTCGCCCCGGATTCCCGGATTCCCGGACACTGGCCCGGGGCCACTGAGTCCATTACCGTACGGTTTTAATTACGTGTCCATTTCGCTTTCGTGTCATATTTCTGGCTCGTGGCACGTATCCCGCTGCTTAAAAAGATTAAAAGCGGTTTTGATTTGCATAAAAATGGGCTGCATGTTTTTGCGAGAACACCCCTGGAAAAGGCGCTGGGGGGTGGTGAAAAGCGCTCCAATAGACAAAAGGCAAGGCAAGGCAAGGCAGAGCAGAGCAAAGCAACAAAAAAGTAAACCAGGAATGGCGAAGAAGACCAGGACAGAATCAGCAACAGAGAAACTTTTCCCCGATAAAACTTTTCGGCCGGGCCATCTGCATCGCTGCTGGAGCCCCGCCCGGCAGCTGTATCCCAGGATCGGTGTGTTTGGTATTGGACCGGGACGGGACGGGACGTATCCGGAGATACGGACGGACCCACTCCATCTGCGCTCGGGCGGCGGGGTGACGTTCTGCGGCCGACGTTTCAGCGCGTGCAGATAAGCCGGCCTAATTCCGGGCCGGCTCGCACAAATTCAATTGAGGGAATGCAAATCCCAGATCCCGGAGCCCAGATGCTGGCCAGCTCCAAAGTCAGCTGGACCCCGCATAAAAATGTCCGGGAATCGCATAAATATCGGGCCAATACTCGCCGGGAAGCAAAGTGTGCCGCTCAAGCGGCGGCACTGCCTCTTAAGCTCATCGATTCCCCAGGCTTGCAGCGCTGAATATTTGAGTGAATTTAATGGAGGAAACAACTCGACGATTTGCCGAGATTTCATGCGAATTTTAATTATAAATTTCCTAATGGACCCTGTTAGTTCGAGCAGAACTTACACAAATCACTTCTCAAAGGCTTTAAGGCTCAATCAGTTTGCCTTGGCCGTTGTTATTTGGGCATTGGTTGCATGAAAATTGATGAGCCTTGATGGCGATGTTCCCAAGCCAACCTAATTTCAAAACCACATGCGAAAGGCTTCCAGCGCCCTCGCCTCGGATTGACAAAATGGAGAGCACGAACTTAAGGTAACAAATTAATCAACATGCACTGCTGCCACATAAAGTTGGTGCGTTATGCTTTTGCCATTGCTGTGAGGACAGATTCATACGTAATGGGGTGGAGGAAGACTTATCGGGCCCTTATTGGATACTCGACTGTACGAGTATACTATATTTTCAGCATCTGTCTTCAATCGGCACACGAAAACACACTACAGGCCACTGAGAACCGGGTATTTATAATCGGAACACCCAACTACTTGTTATATTACCATGCACGTTAGGGTACAAATGGATTTTTGGAACCTACATCGTATGTACTATATATTCTTGATCAGCATCACCATCCGAGTTGATATAGCCATGTCTATCTGTATTTTCTTTCACATTTTTCACTGTCTCCGAGATGGTACGAGCTAGGAACTTCATTAAAGTTGGACAACAAATTTCAACGGTCAATTCAACCCGACATTATCAGTGTCTATTCCTGACGACATCATCATACCCATCTGCTTCGCTCTACGCATAATTATTAAAAAAAAACAATTAGAAACGCTCTAGTCGAGATTTCGCGACAACGGGATACCATGTACCTATTTGCCACATAAGCAATTTTTTTTTCATTTGAATAAATCAATAATTTCGGCATCGAAACAAAAAGCACGTGCATACATACACTGCCCGTCACTTGTCAGAGCATGGTACTGCTCGTCAAAGCACAGCATGGGGCTTTGGTACTGGCAAGGGGTGGCTAAAACTTTTATTGGCCGTATCTTCTATATTTGAATGTTATTTTGTAAATATGTGTAAGGTGTTCTGTGGATTTGTGCCTATAAAAATAATCACTCCTGCTTTTAACATCTCGGAGATGCAGTTTTTTTTTACAAATTTCGAATGCGAAAAAGGGGCGTGGTAAAATGTTAAAACACTATTATCTACGTATATGTTAAACGGACCTAATACAAAAAGAATTATGTCTCTAGCTCTTATTTTGTCCAAGTTATGGTCACATATATTGAAGTCATGCCTTAAAGTACATGGTATAAAAACTGGTTGATTATAAAACAAGTAGAAACAAGTAGAAAACAAGTAGTCAAGATTTCTCGACAACGAGATACCAAGTAACTACCTAATTTAATTATAATTTAGATTTACCTTCAACCTTAAATAAAGTCAAATCAGAACTGGTTGATCATTTGTCATCCGGCATTGACACTTTGAAAAGACGGTGAACATATTTGTTGGGCGTATCTTCATTATTTTTTGACACATGGCTGTATCTTTTCCTTTAACCATATTGGAGGAATGGGGCGTAGCTAATGTTCATAAATTTAGGCTAAACACTTAAAGCAAAACGAATCATGTGTATAGTTTCTACCATCTCGGAGATATTGTCAAATATGAGGGAGAAACACTTGTATTCAATATCCAGACAGACAAACGGACAGACTGTCATGGCTGATCAAGACTATATATACTTTGGAGACGCTTCCTTCGCTCTGTTGCATACATATGCACAAACTTTGTATACCTTGGGGAACCTTACGGTACATGGCATAAATTGGTATGTACATGGTATCTCGTTGTCGAGAAATCTCGACTACAGCGCTGTGCTTGTTTTATTTTGTGCAGTTGGCTGCATTGCAAGCGGGGGCTTGACATTTTTGGCATTCTCTGGAACTTATGGTAAATAGTCGAGAGCGGGCCCAGCCATGTTTCGGGTGACACGGGGAGAAAAAGGCGGCGCTCCCGTTTCCGCTTCCGCTTCCGCTTCCGCGTCCGCATCCGCTTCCTGCTCAACAGCACATCCGCATATCCAGTTGCCATCGCATACCCGTTCCGGCTGCTCCGGCCGCCCTTTCAGGCGCCCGCATTTGGTTAGCATTTCGCTCATTATTTATTTTCAACTAATTAGCGGTTTTTGCGACTGCCGCTCGGCTGTCATACTCGTAGTCGCTGGCTGCACTCCGGAGCAGAGCGCTAAGTAAGCATTTCGCTGCAAAGACAAAAGCGCTCGCACACAGCGCGCTCTCCCAGGTGAGTCATGTCGCTAATTAGTTACGAATACACGTATGCGACAGGATACGCAAGGACGAACTTTGGGCGCCGTGGGAGCTAAGCGATGGCCGTGCCACGCGACGCCCGCCCGCCCCATCGGGCGGCTGTGTATTAAAACATCAGATATTATTTGCAGCAGCCATAAACTAAGGCGAAACTTTGCGCCAAACGACAGCGCGCATACGCCCCGTTGTCTGGGCCGCCGCAGGATCTATTTGCTTTCAATTTGTGCTCTGGGTTTTTATCACGTTATAATGTCAAATTAGGCACCAATCAAATGCCCCATCCGCAGACTGACAACAGCACTTTGGAGCCGAAACACGCCGCTCCTGTCGCCGTTGGTTACCGTTCCCTTGTCAAAATTTGTGCCCTAATGTGCAGGCTATTAGGCTGGAAACTTTTCCGCTCCTGCAACAGCGTGGCGGAAATAGCCGATGCGGCCCAGATCGATGTCCCGCCGCCACCGCCACCGCCACCGCCACCGCCACCGCAACGCAACGCAACGCAATTTTGTATATAGTATGTAAACCCACAAGCCGGAAATACAATAATAAAGGTGCCAGCCAGGCGTTCGCTCGGCCGAGAAGCAACACCCAGGACGCTCCAATTGATTGCCGGGCTGCCGGAGGGGGCCAGTGGGTGGGTGATGCGTCAAAAGCACTTCCAGAAAATGGATTATTTTTTGCATGCCAATTGTGGGGTATCTGGCAGAGTATCTGGCAGAGTGGGCGAGTGGGCGAGGTCGATGAATTTTAGCAAGTACACTGCCACAAGTACTCGCAACACCTCAGTTTGCAGAATGCCAAATAAAAAATGTAGGAACAGAGGTTAGCATTGATTTGCTTCTCGTATGTATGCACATATGTATATTTGTAAAGAAACAAAGAGCCTCGACTACAACCTCGGCGTTCTCAGCTCCGGATAGCACACACAAAACTAAAATATTCATTTAGGCATATTTCCAATATATTTCCAGCTAATAAAATACATTTTGTATTTATATTGTATTTTCACATTCTGGAAGAGTCGTGGCAAGTAACTTGATGGCCACGTGCACAATGCTTCATTTTTACAAAGTTCGGCAGCAGAACTACAATTCAGAGTCAATTGCTAGGCAATTAATAAGTACACCAATGTTGCCAGGCTGAATGTTGTGTTGGTTAACACCTATCACATACATTTCGGAATTGCTTTCAAGTTCTTGCTGTATATGTGGTCATGAAAATACGCTGCAGTTACTGATGGATTAAAGTATTCAATTGATATCGAAGGCAATCCCAAATAACTGCTTCACGAGCTCGACTTGTTCGCAAGTATTTGACCCATCGACCTATTTGACTTAGAGAGCGGGCAAAAAGGCTCCAGCGATCACACTTCCTGGCCATGTGTACCCGACCTGCGCGTTCTTCTCAGTGCACTCGTATTGGCCGTGCTGAGAAAATGCATTAGACTGCCGTGTTTTGGCCAGCGCCGCCGGCGTTGCTTAATTTTAATTAAAAGCCAGCACGTGTGGGCCTCCCCGGTTGTGCGCTCCCCGGTCGTGCGGGAGTGGCTGTGCTCGTGTCTGCGGCTGAATTCAGACCACAAATGCAGACGCTCGAGGTTGCCAGAGTCCGGGACAAGTTGTAATTGTAGTTCGCGATGAACTCGCATGCCCTTGCGGGTGGCAATTCCGGCTCCGGCTCCGGCTTCAGCCTCTGCTCCCTGCTCCCTGCTCCCCGCGACAATTGCCGCTTCGACCCGCGGCAGCAGGGAGGGGTCCAGGGAGGCACGGCGATTCATTTGCGCTGCCCATTTCCGTTTCCGTCTGCCTGGCGTTTATGATATTAAGCCGCGGAGTCTTGGCCCCGAAAGCGAGAGCGGGCTGGGGGCGGCGACGTGGGGCTACAATTCAGCGGGGAAATCAATTCAAAATGCCCGTTGCCATCGCCATCGCCATCGCCATTGCCGGCGCCCCCGGAACCCCGCTCTTCTCTGTGTCTTTTCTATGCCATTAAAAAATTATTTCACTTTATATCTTAATTAAATTTCGCGTCATTTTGCGGCGCTTCGTGTCCGGGCCCGAAATTGCCACTAGCAGGCAACGCGCCACCGCGCCACCGCGCACCGCACCACCGCACCACCGCGGCACCCTGCAAAGTAAGGTAAATTAAATTAATGTTTTGTAATCTGATAAAACCAGAGAACAATAACAGAACACGACCCGGCAACGAGCGGCCGGGATGCGCCATTAAATGGCCAACAAATGAAGCGCAGCCAGGAAAAATTCCGGCCAAGAGGCAAAACAAAATGGAATAGATAAATAAGCGCTGGCCGGTTTTTATTTATTATTTGTTTCGTTCGAGTTTTGACGAATGCCGGACATTAGCCGCTGGGTCGCGGGGCAGCTGGATCGGGTTTCGTGTCGGGAACTAATCAATGTCAGGGGTTGGCTCATGAGGGAGCCTGCGGGTGCGATGGCAGAAGCGCAGCGTGCCACAAATCATCGGTGTTCTAGTACTCTTGATCCGCTTGATGCGGCAAGCTTTAAATTCAATGAAATCACAAAACGATGTCATGTTTAGGGTGGCTGTGTGGCTGGTGGCTTGATTGTAGATGGCTGAGGCAGCTACTTAACGCTGCAATATCCTAGGTGGGACAACAACCGTTTCTGTTAGTTGTGCCGTGGCTGCGTGCAATGAGCCCAAGCCCGCCCGACACTTAACTTAAATGATTTCTTCCCTGGGATCTCATGCGTAAGGCTATAACAGCAGAACTTGAGCTACTGCAGTTATGAACGGACACATTGTCACCGTCTCCAACTCGTGGTGTGGCGCTCGTTGCAGGTTTGGAATACGAGTATAAGCCCTTGGCTACGATTCAACCGAAACTCTTTAACCAAGTGACCGACCACCTCCTTTCCGGTGGCAGGCGGAGGAAATCGAGGGGTTGGGGCTTCAGGACCGGGGAGGAGGTGGTTCGCTCACTTGCGGCCAATCCGCATGAACTCCTTACGCACCCGACAAATGGCCGAACGAGCAGCTAATGCCCATCTAAGCCGCATAGTTTAGCCGGGCTTAGGCCCAACCACTCGCCAGCCGCTCCCCCAAGCCCAAAGGGGGAGCCATGCAAATTAAGAACGATGCAATAAATAACAAGGACAAGGGTCCTTGGCAGGACACTACACTGCAAATAATTGTGCTCGCCCTGCCTGGGGGCGCTGGTCACTTCCTAATTTTCAATCGCCTATTGCAACTACTTGGTCTCATCTGAGCTATTAGCCGAGGCAGCCCAGCGATTAACGCTTTCCGGGCCGTGAATTGCAAATGCTTGAGTGCCGGCGTCCGCAGTCTGGCGGGGATCCATCTGTTGTCCCCGTCGCTGCGACAAGAGCTCTCACACACGCCGGCACGTTGGTAATTAATTAAGCGGGCCTCTTGATTACAGAATGAAATTGACGCCATTTGCGGCACTCGTCGAGGTGCAAGGCCAGCAATGGAGTGATGGGCAGGCGCAGGTGGCACGTGGCACGTGCCAGGGGCAGGGGCAGCTAGTTACTGGCAGACAGGTGGCCACAAGCTTGAATCTGAGGGAGGTCTCCTCGCGCCTGTCCAAAGCCTGCTCAGGGCATCCAGCTAAACGAATCTGCACGGCGAGAAATCTAGCCGTAGATAAATGATGAACTCCTGCACAGATGAGGGATGGGTAATACAGGTTGAGTATCATTTTGAATTGCCTTCACTTGAAAAGTATTGAATTGAAAAGTTATTTGGTTATAGTTATTTGGCTATCCCCGCCAGTCCCTAGTTCCGCGGCAACGAGTACTCGGGCTGCACTTGCCCGTGCAATAGGCAAGAGAAAGGCGGTCCACACCCGTCGACAATTTGAGAAATTATTTTCATCTTCGACTGCCTGGCCCCCGAGCTTGCACTCCAAGCTCGATTCCTCCCATTGTTGGGCTCCCTTGAAGTAAGGTGCCAAACTTTGGCGCCGCCTCGGAGTGCAGATTAAATATGCCGGCGCTCTCCGGCGCCGGGACGGATAGATGGGTGATAATCACCTCGCCGCGAAACCAACGATGATTAGGATAAATACGGACCTGAATGTGAGGCACAGCACCTCCGCCGGAGCACCGACCAAAAGTTTTTCGTTTCCTCGAAGCTGCGGGGCCGACATCGCGAGCCCTAACTTTCCGCAGCTTAAACTACATAATGCCTTTGATTGGATTAATCAAGTGCCCGACGACCATTCCGGGACCGGACAGCTTTTCCGGCTTAGTTTTGACACTTTTACTCTTGGCTTGGCGTGCTTACCTGGAATGGAGAAGGGAAGGATAGCGGTTAATGCAACTATTTAATTGAGCTATGGCGAATCAAGCTATTAAAAGATGTAGCCCAAAGCGCCCTTTCTATTGCCCAGACATCAAAATTAAAAGCGAGCTTAAAGCTAAAGCTTAAAGCTAAAAATCGATAATCGATAATCGACCAATTTCCGCTAACTCGCTCATACCACGAAGTCATCTCGAATCTCGTGCAATTTGCCAAATGAGTCGCTGCCAGTGTTGTGGCGAGTTCAATCACATTCCTCGCACCCGATGCAACCACTTGGTCACCTACTGGTGACCACCCACAACACTGGCTCCAATTCTTCGACGCCTTTCATTCCGAAGGCTTGGAGAAGTTACTCTTTAACCGGTGAGTACACGTAGAAAAACGCAAAGACCAAATTAACCCAACTGGCGGATTAATTGTGCTTTCTCTGCTGCCTCTCTACCTCTGACTTCATGGTCGACCGACTGGATGGACATCGCTAAACTAAATCAAAAGCTGCACCGCGCTGGTTCCCTTGACTGCCCACCGAGATACCACTTGACAATACAGTACGAGTCACGGGAAGCGGCTTCCTTTCGCAAACGGTTTTAATAATTTTTTACACGTGCAACTTCATCACAGCAGCCCCCCCCGTCCCGCACTTTGAAGCACCCGCACTGTCTCTTTGGAGGCACCGCATCCACTTGCCGTCTACGAGCTGCGGTTTCCTCGGTTTGATGGGTTTTTGTGGTTTGTTTGTTGCACGGCGTGCAAGTTCCACTATCCCTTCGCTGTCATATTGCCACATTGCCACAATGCGACACTGCGACACTGGGACTCTGCTTTGGCTTTGGATTCTGAGTCAGATTCAGATTCAGATTCAGATTTTCATTCTGATTCTGTTCAAATTCCGAGGTTGGGTGGCTGGTGGGGCTGCGGCGGCGGGAAGTGGGGATCTATGCCTTTGACAAATGCCAGCCGGCCTGACAGAGATGGATGCAAAAATCTATCTGGCACAGAAATAAAAATGTCGCCCGCCAAATAAAAGTATTCGAACATGTGTCTGCAGTGCAATTCCCGCATCAAACGGAGGAAATCAACTGCCAGTCAGGCTGTCAAAACGAAAGCCTTTGCCCTTTGCCTCAAAAATGTGACAACTTCATTGCCATTGGGAGAAGTTTTGAGTCGCGGAGGGACTCGCCATCCAGGAAAGCCGAAACGGGGAGGTCGACCTACGGGTGGGGAAGGGTAGACAACGGCCGGAGCGGGCATGTGTAAAAAGCAATGCACTAATGCACCGCATTTTCAGCATTTTCCGCTTTTCCATTTGCCAGCTAGTTTTGGACTTTGTGCCGGCGCAGCGCAAAAAGTTTCCCGCCGGCAAAGGCAAATGCAAATTTCAATCCGGCCGGGACCGATTGTTGATTGTTTGATTTGCCATATTTGCGATCGCTGATTGACTTTTCCATTAGCATTATCGGCCGCACTTGGGTGCGTGTGTCTGCCGGAAAGTGCCAATTCAGTTGGGCGGCCCACTCCCTCGAGAATCCCGCAATGAACAAAGAACGATGCTCCGCCTGACCAGGGAGCAGCCCCTGCACTCAAGGCTCTCGAGGAGCACGGGCATTTAAAATGCCTTGCGATCAGACTTAGTACGCAGTTAATTGATTTTGGACATGGCCAGACCAGAATGTATTGTATTTAACAATGTGCTAGCTCCTGCACAGATTCGGGCAAACTTTTGCCTGAATGCAAAGGTACGATAGCCAGAAATGCGAACAATGCTTTCCGTTTGTTTATACTTCCGAACGTCCAATATACACGCTCTGGCTCCTCTCCAAAATGACTTCTGCTCGGGTGGAAGTGACGCCCCCGACCAGGGCCAGATTTGGGTTTATCTCAGTGTTGTGCCCGACTATTTGTGCCAGATAGTTTGCCCCTCACTTCACTCCCCAAGCCGTCCCCGGGTCCCCGAGCCCAAGTTTCTGCCACGCTACCCCGGCAAAGCTCGAAACTTATGCTTTTGCCAGTTTATTGTCTTGTTTTGCTTTGTTTTGGCCCAGCCAGCGAAACAAAGTGGGAAAATCTCCTCGTAGCACTCACAGTTTCCTGCGGACAGACATTTGACTACACTCGGCCAAAGATCGGGTGCTTGCTGCTCTCTTCGCCACTTTAAAATCAATCTAATCAGAAAAATCGGTCTCCTCCCATCCCCTCCCTTTTGCCCAATACAGTTCGAGCCTAGTTCGGGCCCGCCATTTGGCCAATTGTTTTGTTTGGCGCCCCGTAAGGTTAGGGAATTTCCATATTTCGCAAGCCCTTCGCTGTTCGCCCCTCACCACTCACCACTCACCACTGCCATTGGGCCACCCGCTCGGGGCAACTTCTGAGCTCCCCAAAAAGTTTGTTACGTCACTTTCAGTCTAGCTGGCTGGCTGGCTGGCTGGCTGGTTGGCTGGTTGGCTGCGAATATGCGTGCTATACATAAACTGTTCGTGGCCAGGGCTCCACATTGGCTTATTAGGTACCGCTCCGCCGTCGCCTCGGCTCCTCCATATGCAGATAATAAGTTTTCATATTTTGCAAACAACAAACTGAGCTGAGCTGAGCTGAACTGAACTGAGCTGAACTGAGGTGGGAGTGGAGGTGGAAAGTTTTGCGTTGCACAAACAAATTGGCTTCGCAGGGCAAACACTTAGTGACCGCTCTTCAACTGCCAGCCACCGCGATGATTCTCCGGGCTTAGCATCGAATTGGGTGCCAAAGTCCCAGGTAGAGAAATGCCGGCTCTTTCATCGATTTTCCAGCTCCTTCGGGCGTGTTGCCCTCGCAGTATTTATTTATTTATTAATTTGATTTTCTGGCAGCCGATGGAGGGGAAACAAGCTCTAAAAAGTATACATTTTTGTGTTCCCAGCCATATAGCTCACGTTAATGGCCTAATCTCAATATCTCATCACTAACAAAACAATACATTTTTTGCAGCAAAATGCTACGGGCTTTGGTGGCATCGGCTTTTCTGGGATAATCCCCTTCTTTTTGGGTCTGGCCTGACAGGATTTGCGGAAAGTTTTTGGCCGCATTCGGGGGTCGAGAGGGCATCATTAAAAATCATTAAAAACCAGTGAAGCGTCGCAAATGCGACCGCTGTCCCTTCGGCGAAGCGCTCGAAGGGTTCGGCATTTTTACGCCACTTTCCGAGGGTCCCGGGATGCTGGATTCGTTATCCGGTGTCCGTAGACACTGCAGGGCCGCCCGTCCCGCCGCCCACCAAATATTTTTCTGGTCTCCCGCACGGGGTCACTTATTGGGTAAAAATTCCATATATGCCAACCCGGACCAAGCTAATTTTGGGCTGTTGTTCAGGGCATCGTGTGTTTTTTTTAATGAAATCGGCATAACATATACTGATGTTTATTCCCTATTTATTTCTTTCCCTAACTCAAATCCTACAATTAAACCGAGAGTTTCTGAGAGTTTCAGGAAGTGAGAGTGATATTGGGTTTCTTTATTATCATCATCATTTCGATGCAATATATTTTTTGCTTTCAATTAGCCACAATGTTGTCAACAAACTCTGCAACCATAGCCAAATGGGCCAGCAGTTTTCCTTGCGAGTACAATAACTCGTGCGTAATATTGTATAATATTTGCCTGCGCCGTCAGCAGTTGTTCGAAATGGCGGCAAAACTGTGGCAGCAATAAGGCTTGAAATTAGCGTTCACTACTGCCAACATGTGGCAATGGTGTCGGCATTTTTTTTCTTTCGTTGCGGCCGTAATGGACCCTTCGTTGCGAGGCCGGCAGGGCTAGACGCATTTCGTCGCACAAGGACATCCCCAGGGCTCGCATTTCAGTGTCGGCTCCAGCCTCGGTTCCTGTTTCCGCTTCAGTTCGATTTTATTGCAAATATTTTTGGGCCACAAATATGGCTTTTTAAAGCCTACTCTGCGGGCTGTTGGCGGTTGTTTGTTACAGTTGGGTCTCCTTTGATTGGCCTGCACCGTTTAAAACGACATCGCATGCCCTGGCCCCTGCCCTGCCCCGTGCCCTGGCCCGTGCCCTGGGCCCTTGTGCGGCCTCGTGCCCCAACCTAATTTCGGGCACGAGAATTTAATGTTTGCCGGCAATTGCGCCTGGGAGATTTGCGAGGCAGATTCACTCTAAAATTTATTTGCGTTATTATTTAGTGGGCCGGGGGGTGTGGTGGGCATACGAATTAAAGTCACGATTACACTGCCGAAAGCATAAGGAGAACGCCGCTCCATGAATGCCTGATGACCTGGTCCTGCTCCTGCTCCTGCTTCTGCTTCTGCTTCTGCTCCTGCCAGCCCACTTCCATGGGCCCGGGCCGGACATTACCCACTTACAATAATCACACGATTTACACGCATTTTGTGTCAGCGCTGCGATGGTCGCCAGTGGCTCGCAAATATCTTTATATAAATGCCGCGCACACACCGCCCGCCAGTTGCGGCAGTAAATAAACTAATGCGGCTGCTTGTTAAGCAAAGTGCCGTCATCTATTAGACAATGTCCCCAGAAGGACAGCCGGCAGCCCATCCTGCCGGCCAAATGAACTGAACTCGACGGAATGACGAACTCGACAGGGTCCGAAAATTCAGCACGAAGGGTGGCTGGGCAGGAGCAGGAGCAGGAGCAGGGGAGGGGACCGAACGAAGGTCCTACAAATGGAGCCAGGGCCAAGCCAATTTTTCTCGGACATAAATATTCGTCAGGCTGCCGCTGACGCTGCACGCAGAGAAAACACTCTGGCTCTCTGGTTCTCTTTAACCCCTTTGCAGCAATGCCAAGACCCTCTGTCTTGGAAAAATGTATCGAACGTTTAACGTTTCGGAGCAAGTTGTAAAATCCCACAAAAAGTCGTTGAATACCTTCAAAAGGAGATTTGATTAAATACGAGGAACAGCGATTATGCAATCTTTAAAGGAAGTATTTCATAGATACGCTGGCTCAATACATCTACAATTGCATGAAAATTAATAAAGTTCGGGGGAGTTTCTTGAGTTATCGAATTTGTGGTTCGTCGGATTAGTATGTTTGTTTGACCGGATGACCATGTCATAGACTACAACAGATGGAGCAAAACTATGTTAAGATTCGTGATATGGCATATTAAATTAGCAGTCGAAAAACCTCGCATATACTCAATTGAATCCACACTTTTACCGCTGATACGTATCACGTTTCCAAATCAGGACTGTCTTGATACCGCCCTCGAAAACCGATAAATTGTTTGACGTTTTCACAATGGGTCTCAACAAACGAAATATGCATTGTAGTATATATAGAAATAAAATAAAAATTTAGAGAGGCTTTTTTAACTGAGAACAAAGTATTTCTAGTCGGAACATTCGAATATGTTTTTACACCATGTATGAAGAGGCTCAAATGGTATATTGAGTTTGTGCAATGTTCAGGGAGAAGGAAGCCTTTCCGACCCTATAGAACACATACATATATATATTCTTGATCAGCAACAACAGCCGAGTCGATCTGTCCATGTTACTCTGTATGTATGAACACGTCATTCTCGGAGATGTCATTCCCAAAAGCTATATCTTCGAAATGTTAAGAGCTAGATGCATTATTTGGAGTCCGCCGATCGCCAGGCATGTGCATGCAAAATTGCAACCAGATCGGATATTAAATATAGAAGATATGGCCAATTCAGGTTTTACCCACCCCTTGATAAGGCAACGGCATGCCGCTGCACATGCCGGATGACGTCATCCTATGCGTATTGAGTAAGGTCCTCTAAGCAATCAGCACGTGTATACATACGGCAATGTTTACGTTAAGCATACAAAAATTTGTTGCATTAATTGAAAAATTAAAAAAAAAAAGAACTAAATATCTGCCGTTTTATTTGCAATGCGAACTTGGCAGGCTTTTTTTCTCGCTGTGCAATCGCGACTGCGACATCGAATGCGTAGCATGTGTGACAAATGTCTGAAGTTCCCCGCCGCCGCTTTTCCGCAATTCCCATCGCTTGTCTCTTGGTCTGGCTTCTTTTTTCACTTGGCCGTGCTTGGTTTTTTCGTCGCTTTGCCGCTTTGCCGCATTTTACCATTTTCGCATTGTTTCGCCTGGCCAACAGCCGCCCGGCCCCGTGTTCCCCTGCCCCAGCATATGACTCATTAAGGAGCAGCAAGTAGCCAGTCAACAGGACAAATCCCTTCCCGCGCCACCCCGTAGGTGTCCGAGCGAGTGCCACCGGGGCGTATACGTAATGGACAGCCGGAAACATGACCGAAATAGAGATGACATGAAACAAGTGCTGCGGGTGCAGCGGATGGTCGGACGAATGGATGGACGGATGAACGGATGGACAGAGGAATTGTCATGGGACGGGAGTAGACGGCGTTTTCTGATCCACCAGGATGGGGAATGAAATGTCATCGACGTTTACACGCGTGCATTCGCGTTTGACGGAAGTGATCACGCGCGAACATCGAATTCGCGAAAGGGGCTAACCCTGCTAAAACTTTAGGCAAAAAACCTGCTGTGCTTAAGGCGAAACACAGACAAAATGGGCCCTCTGCGGCTTAGCCGATCCTTTTGTCTGTAAATCAATAAAGTTGGAAAAGTGACTTCCCGGCTACGTTCCAAGTCCATGATGCTGAATTGTTTCACCTAAAGTGTGTGGTATAATTGTGGAAAAGCACTTAAAACCACCCACCCGTTTCCCAAAACGACTGCTCAAGCAGTCCCAATGTTTAGGGAAATCGCTAGGGACCCGATGAGGTTATTCCACGGATAAATAGCCATCACACATGGCCAGAGGCGGAGCAGAAATAGGGAGAAATACAGAATAAGGAGGCGAAGTAAATAAGAAATAAGCGAAGCTACTTAAACGCTCCAGTGCCACCGTGCACAGCAGGTGGTCCTGGCAGTAGCCCCGCTGCTGACCGAGCTCCCAGCTCCCAGCTCCCTGCTCCCTGCTCCTTGCCAGGCGATCTGGAAACGCTTTAATGAGCACCAGCTTCCTGCCCGCCTGGACTCCGCCTGACTGCCATTGTTGATTCTATTTTTGGTGCGGACCGAACCGAACCGAACAGAACAGAACCAAACCGGACAGGACAGGACAGGACAGGACAGGACAGGACAGGACAGGACAACGTGCTGTCCATACAGAGGAGTTATTGTCCGGCAAGTCCATCCTCCGCCTTCGGCATTGCTCGAGTTTTCTATTTGCTTTCTATTTGCTTGGACTGTTTGCTAAGCTGCTGCCAATTGTGGACGGGGCCGCTGTGTCATGCGACGACGACCCGCGGTCGCTGACCTTTCACGGACTCGCGGCGGACTCGTGGTCCGGCGTCGTGCGTCGGGCTTGACTAATATTCCATCGATTCTGCGGCCGTTCGATGCGGCCGTTTGTCCCGACTATCAATTACCCAATTGCGGCCATAACTCACATCGCGGGCCGAGTTCTATTTATGCTGATTCCCGGTCCGCCAGGAAACCGCCGCCACAAAAACGTAGCGAAAAGCGTAGCGAAAATTTGGGGTCGGAGAAGCCTGAACCAAGGCGACGCGTTGCCTGTTTGGTTGGCTTTTCACGTGCGCAAAATAAATTTAAAGCGCCCGACCGCCCAACCGCCCGCCCGCCCGGCAATTGCTATTTTTGGCATGTTTTATTGCTGCTTTGGGTGGGTGGGCCGACCCCCGAACGGGAGGAAAAGGTTAATAGCAAACTTTGTGCTTCGGCTGGCAAAGCCATAAGCAAAACAGGGCCGAGAGTATCCTGCCTGCCGCCCTGCCTGCCGCCACCCCCCAAACAATACCACCCACCGTTCGGCGAAAGTTCGTTAAGTAAGTGAAAGAGCTGTGAATGATTTATAGCATTTTAAAAATGTAAACCGAGCAGCTGGGGAGCCAGGAGCTGTGGCTGTGGCAGTGGCTGTGGCTGTGCCTCTGGCAGAAGAACAAAAACCAGGACAAGGACGAGTCTAACCCATTGCTAGCGCTAAGGAGAAAAACAAAAAAGCCATCAGAAATGCACTTCTGCTGACAAATTGCCACCCGTGCTTGTCTTGCCCTTGAAGCACACGCTGCGTATACGTAATGGGCCCACTCCGGGCTTGGTCAATCAGCAGCCACAAAAAAGTGACAGCAGAAACGAGCTTAGCCGGAATGCCCTCGGGAGCAAAAAGCAGTTGGAAACTGTCAAAGATTGATTCTGCTGCTGTCGCACCTGAACGGCCAAAGTGAGAAACTTGTGTCAAAACTTGCAGAAAAACTATCGGGAGCGAGTATTTCAGCACACATTTAGCCCGCAATCCCCAGACCTGCCCCTTGAAATCGGAGACAGAATTGAGTGCTGATGGGAGATGGTTTTTTGGGTAGCCATCGAATGAATTTGGCTAACACATTACGCAGGGCCGCGAACATGACGAGCGGGCTTTAAATTTAGCCTTTGCGCTGGACCTTTTCGACGAGCAAATGCATTTATGTTATGTTACACTGCGACTGTGGAAAATGGCCCGGCAATAGTTTTCAACTCGGGAGGGGAAACGGCGCGGGATAACCACCAGAAAAGGATAGAGCGCAGGGCGGAGCAGAATGGCCAGCGGCGATCGGAAGCCGGACTAGAATAATGCACGATTTGTATATTCATCGCTTCCGGGTATCGGCGTATTTGATTTATGCCGCATCGCTGGCCCCCGACCCGTCCCCGACCACGCCCTGGAACCGGGGCAGAGACAGTGGGACAAATTCAATTGAAGTACAATTGGCTTACAAATGAAAGCCTGCCGTTTGGCCGACGACGACATCGGGCTGAAAGGAGGCAGGCGCGGCGCAGGAGCTGCCAAGAGGGCTCACAGACCGATGGGCCATTCAATATGTGCCCGATATGACGGGGGCGTGGCCGGGGAGGAGAACCGAGCCCCTGGTTCTGCTAGAACCCAGAAGCCAGGAACCGAGAGGCGCTCGACAATGGGTAATCAATTGCTTTTGGCTCGGGATGGAAATGATTACCCAGCCGGATTGCGAGAATGTTGGGGTGATTGATTGGCTGATTATCCACTCGCCAACAATAATTCCGGCGCAAAGTTTTTGACAGCAGCGTGCCTGGAAAACATTTACCAACACCCCACAGAGGCATCTCACGCTCCCGGGTATGCTGATTGCATTTACAAAATTAAGCACTGACAATACCTACTCGTATTATTTAAACAAAATCTGCAGAATTACCGTTCAAATGAATGCAGACAAGCGCGAATTTCTATTCAACATTTTAAAGGTCTATTGATTTCTTTTTCCCAGTAATTTACTCGTACCACACAATTCCCAATCAATTGTTATAAAACCTGAGTTTCATTTGAACTAAATTATAGCTATGTTTATCACAAGCTTATGAAATTGGTGACTGGGGCGACCAAAACATAATAAAAATTCTAATTTTAGTTCATTTTTTTGTTTTTCTTTCTATTCTTATATTAAGAATTGATACCAAACTCGTATGCGTGGGTATTGACTTCTGAAAAATAATTAACAACTATTGTAAAATATCGGCCACCTTTCGTGTGAATGCCGTGTCGCAAGAATAATTTTCACACACATTCTCAAATATTATTTTCTCTTGTACTACGAGTATAAATAATTTTGCTCTCACGAGTACCAGAGTCATTAATTAATCCAAGGCTTATTAAATATTAATACGCTCTCCCCACTTTCGATACGCAGCGCCTGGTACCCGTAGTACGTGAAAATGAACAAGCATGTGCTCCTGCGTGTTTGCTTTTCCTTCGGTCAAAGCGTTAAATGTTTTAATGTTTTAGAAACCCGCACACCATATTCCAATGAGCCCAGTTCTGCCGATCATGGTAGAAGCAAACGCGGGAGGACCTCGCCTATTATCTCTTGGAGCTGAAGCCAAACTTATTAACTAGACGATTCGCAAACTTTTTTAATCACATTCGAAAGCTCCGCGGAGTATGCAGGCAGGCTGAAAGTTTTCGATTGGTACACCCGCTTCTCGCAGAGCACTAGGAGTATTCGACTCGAGGGAGAGTGTGTTGCAACTTGCAAGTCCATAAGGCATAGCAGCTGAGCCGATGTGTGTCTGTTCGTTTACACTATCGCCTTGATTTTGAGGACCATATAAACTGGGGAAAACAATTTGCATAGTCAGATTCGTGTTATACCTAAGTTTGCTTTGAAAAGTTTCCTTCCTTAAAGGATAAATTCTCTATTAAAGGTAATACTTCCATGGTCCATTTGCAGCTTGGCCCAAAAATAAGCCAGATGCTGAGGTCCGGGTATTTGTAGTCGAGACACTAGACCGTGGCCGCTCCTACTTGTTGAAGTTGAAGTTGAAGTTGAAGTTGAAGAAGAACCAACTCAATATCGATGAGCTTGGGGCTGCTTAACTCCGATTATCCAGGCGGAAGCCGGTAACTGCCTTAAACTTAAAGTTTGATGGGCTTGCTTTCTGGCTGACAGATGGGATTGGGGATGGATGCTCCCCAAGCGCACAAGACATAATTACAGAAGCGTCAACAGCGCCGTCCGACGCCGAGCAGAGGATGATGGGCGTGCGAAAATTCCAACAGTTTGCCTATTAGTAATTCATAATCCTTTGCCTCGGATGAAGGGGGTGGCCCCCACTCTCGGGAAAACAGGCACACATTGGCATCCCTCGAAGCGGCCCCTTCCGCTTTGACAAGTGTCCCAGTTTCGTGAATGGCGCCTTTAATTGAGTGTCCTTACACGCCCCGGTCCTGGGCATAGCTGAGATTTTTGCTCGACTTTGATTTTGTATTCATCTCTCAGGGTTGGGCGGGGATGGGGACGGGATGGAGGTGGAGGTGGAGGTGGAGGTGGACGAGTGCGAGTGCTTCTCGCTTGCCGCACATGACCGCAGGAATCTGAGGCCAATTAAATGTTCGGCCACTTGGCGCTGGATCGCCAGTCATAAATCAATTAATCCCCAAAACGCAATTAGCCCAGTCAAAGCGGATGAGGTGTGGTTGAGTGGATTGACGGGTAGCGGGTATCGGGTATGCGGGTGGCTGTGGTGGCGGTGGCGGTGGTGGTGGAGGTTAGCTTCGGAGTGGTGCCGGGGAATAAGGTGCGTGCGAGTAATCGACGTTCAAGGTGAAGCAATTAAGTGGCATTAATGTAATGGCTGCAAATGCAGGCTCAACCACAGACGCTGGCAGTTCGAGGGAGGGCGCCGGGTATTATGTGTAAATTAACGAGCATCGGGCCGAAACATAATATACATACTCGTACAATTGCCCCCGCAGCTGCTCCCAAAGGACCCACGATAAATGTGAATTTGCTTCTCGGAAAACCCAATTACACTTATGACATTTGCAGCGTCAGGACGTCAGGACAGCAGGACAGCAGGACGGCAGGACGGCAGGACAGCAGGACAGCAGGGATCCCTGCACGAGTATGTGGGGTGTGTTTGGCTAACCGCTGGTTTGTCTTTCGACCGACAGCGCCACCGGCCCCACAAATCCTCACAGTCACTGACATTCGGGTAATGAAATTTGCAGTTGGCCAAACAAAAGCACGGACACACAATTCCAGGGCAAATGCACCAAGGCCGGGAGGCGGGGAAAATCGCATGGAAAAGCGGCAACTAAGATGCGAAAAATCACAGACACGCACGCCGTACATTTGCGAATCAATTTTCCACACAGCTGCATTCGGCTCTATGTAGAAATGGTCGAGGCCGAAGCGAAAATATAGCTCGACAAATATTGATGTTGCCTTAGTTCATTGGATATGCATTTGATGTTAATACACTTGGATTGCTTTCGCTGGACGAGGTATTTCAGTGGCCAATGGTTCGTTTTGGGCCGTCTAGTTTGGGAACATAGCTATGGCTATTCATTAATGAGTCCCAACATTACTCATAATCCCTTTCGGATTGCGGGCGCAATGTGTAATTCCTTTAAACTTCTTAATCCTCCTGCACTCGGCCAGAGCGGACATTAATCACCAGCTTTTCGAACTGGCTAACCGCAAACTTTTGGGCGCTGTGCATTAAAGTTTATACCATGCTTTTATACCATGCCACTCTCCTCCACCCTCCACCCTCCACTCTCCACCCTCCACTCTCCACCTCAAACTTCCCACTATGAAATATTCAAGTCTGTTTTTTGCATATCTCTCATATTTATTTTAAACCACAGTGCTTCTTTTGCCCAAAACCGCAAAATCGACTCAATAATGCGCCAGCGTATACACAACCCGTGTACCGAGTGTGTGTACACACGGATTTCACCCCCTTGTCGGGGGGTGAACTGGTGCGTTGGTGGGTGTGTGGTGTGTGTGGTGTGTGGGGAGAGGGGGGAGAGGGGGGCTGGGAAAAGCCAACGTCAACACGAAAACAAATACAAATACAAATACAAATAGCAGGAGCATGAAAAGTCGGGGCGAAAAGCAGCCACCTCGATTATTCAGCGAACGCTTTAAGCGACTCCAAAATATTGGGCCGTGAAAAGTTTGCCATGCCGGTTGATTAATTATACCCGTCGAGGGGAATAATTAATTGGCCCAAATCATATCATATCGGAGCGCTGTTTGCCGCGGTTATGCTTTCGCACTCGCAAGCAATTGCGGGGATAATTTTGAGCGGTTGTCTCCGGATCGGCAAAATGAAGGCCCCTCAGGTCTTGGCCGCAAATGCAGGTGAACGACGATAAACGTCGGGGGGTGTCCTCGATTTTCTGCTGACATTGGTGAGCCTGGCAGCGGGATAAACAATCTGGCAGGCAGGCCACTGGGAGTGCATAGCAAAACCGCTGGGCCCCGGGCATATGGACGAGAGCAGAGCAAACAGCCGGCGAGGGCACAGAATTGATCAGTCAAAAGTCAATTCGCTGATGGACAGGCATGAAAAAGCACAATGCTGGAAACTATGCGAGCCGAGCCGCACCACGCCAAACCACGCCAAACCACGCCAAGCCCAGCCCACCGAATCGGAACCAAACCAAACCAAACCAAACCAAACCAAGCCAATTGGTAAAAGTAAATTCCACGAATTCCCCGGCCAGCGAAATGAAATGGAAATAAGGTAAAAAAGTGACGAGTGGGCTCGCATGCAAATTTCAACGTCCGCACACTTAATATAATTTCACTTAAAACCCAGAACCTGCGGCCCGGAGTCCGCAGTCCGGAGTCCGGAGCACGGAGCTCGCAGTCCGGAGCCCGCAGTCCAGAGCAGAATGGGCGGCAGGTGTTGTTGGCCGGCTTTCGACATTTCGGGATTCGTGCGGCCTTTTCCTGCTCTCCGGCGCTAACGTGACTTTGGCGCGTTAACCTCAATTTATCGCTGCCATTTATGTCCTTTTTTTCGATTACAGCATAAATTGTGGCACGAGTAGCTAACGTGGGGCCCGCTCGCCATCGCCATCGCCATCGCAATCGCACTCACCCTCGCACTCGCCTGATAAATGGTGCGCTGCATGCATTGTGTAATCGATAAAAAAGTAAAACGAAATAAAGTAATGTACGGCAGGAGCAGAGGGGCAGCAACTGCAAGTCGAGGCGTTCCCTGCCAGCTCCTCAGCTCCTCAGCTCCTCGCTCCTCGCTCCTCGCTCCTGCCTGAGTGGCACTGAAGGATGCCTGTGCCTGCTTCCACGGGTATGTGCAGCTCTGTGGGTTTGCATAGACTACTACATCTGCATGTACATATGTACGTGTCTGTACGTACCTCGGTGCGCGGCCTGTGTCTCCGAGTGTAAATAAGTAACAATTACACGTTGACACGCTGTAAATTTAAAGCCGAGCCCGATCCAAGGGGCTGCCACACAAGGCGATGGCAATGTGAAATCTGTTGGAGTTGTGGATGCTTTATGTGCCCCAAGAGGCTGCCACTTAATTGCCCCCCTATTGGGGACCTGGCTTGCCAATAGTTGATGCATTTGCAGCCCGAAGCCTTGGGCTAAGCTGGTGGGATTGGGCCTTCAGTTTAAATTAAAAGCCATTCAGAAATCACAAACAATGTGCGCTGGACGTCAACTGGGTCTCCGAGTTTAGCTGAGTCCGTTCGCAGCTTCTGACAGCGCATGGTCGCCGCCGCGTCAATCACCATCAGGAAACTCGCAAACTAAACTGTCGAGGCTTTAATTCAAGTGCAGCTGACGGGGCATTTGCCGCGCAATCGGGAAACGGGAGAACATACGGCTAACCAGCGGGGATTAATTCATTGGGATTGACAATGTGACAATGCCATTGGCCGGGCCAGTCGGAGCGTCGTCTGCAGCGGACTCCAGTCTTTGCAGGCACGGCCCTGCCCGGGGATTTGCCGCACGTCAGTGCATTTGAATGCGAATGCGATTTTGAATTTGAATTTGAATCTGAATCTGAATTTGGTAAAACTAATGCATTGAGCTTGGAAGCCTGGCCTTCATTTTTCGGTATTTTCGGCGCTGTATTTAATTCCGAGCCAAAGCTAGATTTATCCGCAATATCAGCTTTCGGAGCATGTTTTCTCAGTTTTTGTATATTGACAGTTTGCCTTTGGTGGAAATTCAATTTAAATCGTCGCCACACGATCTCTTTTCATTCCATGTCTCCAAATTTCGCTATTATTTCTGCTATAAGTTCGGCATTTCGATTTTCTACTTAGTTGAGCCTTGACTCGGATTGACCCAAAGTTATGTTGCATACGAGTAGAGCAATCTATCACAGTAATTGTATTCACACATTGAAAAATTCGATTTCTTGTCAACGAGCTTCCATGTACTGTAACCAGTTTCTTCATTTCACAATTCAATTTAAAAATTTAAATAGTTCAACTGCAAATACAAGTCGACAGTATGGAGAGACAAACAATCGGCATGTGCATACTCACTTTGCGGGTCACTTGAGTAGGACAACCTTTCAATTCCGATTTTTTTCTTAACTTTGAGCTATTGAAATGTTAATGGTAGGTACTTGTTAAAGTCTAAAGATATACATTTAAATATATTGCATTTAGGAGTGGCTATGTGTGCACGTGCTGATTGTTTGACGGATGGAAGTCAAAACAGAAATGGAAGAGATTACGTCATCGGGCATGGTACTGGTAAGCGGTGGCTGACACGTTAATTGGCCGTAGCTTTAACATTTATTGTTCGATCTGAACGTAAAAATGCTAGTGTCAAAGTTCGTTTGGCAGACCTAGGCCAAACAAAACTATAGCTTTAGATTTTACCATCTCGAAGATGGTACTTTGTTGTAAATTGCAAAGGCGGAAAGGGAGACTCAATTGTTGGTGCTGATCAAAAATATATATGTATGCTTTATTGGGTTGGAGATATTTTCTTTTACCTCCTATATACCATTTGTACATTTCGCTAAAATGTATAAAAACAAAGACAACAAGCACAGGCGTTTCCGACCCTATATGCATCCACAGCCGAGTCGGTGTAGTCATGTCCGTAAGAGCTAGAGGCGTAACTATTTTTGCGGTTGTAGCGTTGTTAATGCAGGCAGATCAAGTTTATTTCCTCGCCCCTTTCCACCATTGCATTTGCTATATCCTTCGCAAAAGCTATATCTTCAAAATTTTAAAAGCTAGACACATAGTCCGCTGATCGTTAAGCATGAGCATCCAAATTTGCGATCGGATAATAAATATAGATGATATGGCCAATTGAAGACTTACCCCCCCTAGCCACGGCAACAGCATGCCGCTACAAATACCGGATGACGTCATCCTTTACGTATATTCATTGAGTTCGATTCGTTAAACAATCAGCACGTCTATATATACAGAAATGTATGTATGTGTATACGCCAACATTCGAAACATTTTTTGAACTATTTAAAAACAAGTAGAAACGCTGTAGTCGAGCTTCGTGGCAAAAATTTGAAATAAACTCGACCTGCGTACATATATAACGGACCTAAAGCAAAAAGAATTACACCTCTAGCTCTTACCATCTCCGAGAACGACGTGTTCATACATACAGACGGACAGACGGACGGACAGACGGACGGACGGACAGACGGACATGGCTAGATCGACTCGGCTGTTGATGCTGATCAAGAATATATATACTTTATAGGGTCGGAAACGTTTCCTTCTCCCTGTTACATACTTTGCACAAACTTAATATACCATTTGTACCTTAAGGTACATGGTATAAAAAGTGATAGAGAAGAGAGGTATCTCGTTGTCGGGAAATCTCGACTACAGCGTTTCTATTTAATCAAAAATACAAATAATTTCATCCGAAATATATTGAAAATAATACTCGTATTTCCAAGTGGGTAATTACATTTTACCATAATTAATTTGCGTATGAGTTATACGAGTATTTATCAAATGCTGAGGCTGCAGCTTAAATATTAACCGATTGGACTAAAATTTGACGTTCGGGAGTTACCATGTCAAGAAAAACTTTAAGATAAGAAAAGAAGAAAAACTTAAGTGTTTAGGCCGTCACAAGAAACGCTTAAGTCTCCGAGACTACAAAATACACTCTAACATATTACCACTGATGCAGTAAAATCCAAAAATTAGGCAAAGCAATAACACTTTATATAAAGGTTGTTTCAAAAGAGGGACATAGTGAAACTCGGTGAAGGTTGTCAATTCATGATTGCATGCATGGCAGTGTGGCAAACTGATGTGCATTCGAGTATGTAGGTATTGATTGTGTAAACATACAATTTTTTGACTAAGTTCGGGGCTGAGTATTAGAGGCAATGCCAATTGTTCCGTGAGTTGCTCTTGAAGATCCAAACGATATATGCAATTCAGTTGGCATCGGAAATTAAAAAGAACAGGGGAGTGAGACCTGCTCTTGGAAGAATATTCAGCTTGGAGTCGCACCGACTTAAGCTCTGTATTCCTCTCAGACACGGCACGTCCACAGACCTTAACATGCAAACTACGGGCAACGAGGCGAAGCTTCGGAGGAAATGTGAGTGAAGTCGGATAACAAGGGAAGCTGGAGCTCCCGAATCCGGCATTGTCGCAATAATCATAAAAAGCCAGCGCGAGGCGACACAATAACCGCCGCTTGCGAGTGGGGCGATGATTATGGCACCTTTGTTGGCGCGGGGCAGTGGCTCAAGCGGGATCCACTTCCAGCAGACGCTAATCTGCCGCTACGGCTTTTCCGCGCCCACGGAAGCGGATGCGGGGCGGACGTGGCACTGAGAACGGGAGCCAGAAGGAGTGCCGAAATACAGGGCGAGCTACGGAGAACAGCCAGCTGCCGGATGCGATGTACATAGTTTGCGCCGACGTTGAAAGCTACCCATCGGGTTGAATGCACCCAAAACAAGAACGGGTGCCATAAAACAGGACTCTGTTGTAACTGTCCCAGCTGTTTTGGGGGCCACTCCAAATATGATGCTGCGCATTCTGGAATGCCAAATAGTCGCGTTGAGTCGGAAATTAAGTGATTTTTCCTTTAACAAAGTCGCGATCATGGGGTGATTTGCTTGAGATCCTAATTAGAACCACAAGGACGCACTTTAAACATTTTGCAAGGGCCACATTTTCCGAGGGGCGCCTTCCCGGACGGAGAATCAGTTCGGGACAAGTCCCCCCCAATGCATGCTTTCCAAAACTTGTGCAAATTCCCATGCAGACTTTGACAGCAGCATTAATATTGGACTCTCGAGGGAACCTTGGCACTGGCAGTCAGGAAAGAGGGCATTTCCCTTTGGCAGCGAAAAGAATCACCAATCTGTCGCTCGATGAGAGTGGAGTGCATATTTCGAGAGCACTGCTCAAATATTTCTTCTGTTTACGAGGAACGTGCCTTGGCTCATGAATGCTCCGTAGGGCGATGGCGATGGCGATGGCCATGGCGATGGCGATGGCGAAGGAGATGGCATCTTGGGATGCATTCCCTCACGAGTGGCCAATTGAGATGAGCGCAATAAATAAGCCAGTTTGCGAGCTGCAGGCCACTCGGTCGCCCTCAGAGTCCCAGGAATCCCTGCATTCCGTTTGGCTGCCTCTCGATCCCGGCTTTTTGCCACTTTATTGCGACTCGTACGAAACCCTATGAAATATGCCACGACATTTTGGGCGGGTGAGCGGGTGAAAGTGGGCTAGAGCCGTCAACACCTTGTTCTTGAATGCAGTCAGCCAATGTCTCCTAGCCCGTACTCGTTCCCGTCGTCCCCTCTATCCCCTCTATCCCCTCTATCCCCTCTATCCCCTCCGTTCCCTCCGTCCCAGGCTGTCGGCTCATCTGGCAAGTCCTGCTGTCCTTTGGCACAAATTTCATTTCAACTTTGTCCCGCTCCCCTAGTCTGCGTCGGCAAACACATAAATTTTGATGAAGCTCTTTCAAAAACAGTTTATAGTTTCATTTTCCCTCTCATCACTCACTCTTTCTTGCCAGCTCTCCTGCCATCCTTCGTTTTCCTCTCCGTCTGACTGCCTGACTGCCGGTCTGCCTGACTGCCTGTCTGACCACTTGACACTTGTTTTGGCAATGGGCAGTGAAAAGTTTGCGCTCCTTTTTGGCCAAGACACTTTGGCCCCAATTTGCGAGTTCGAGTTACTTAAATAGTTGGCATTTATGCCGCAAATGTCGCTGCCTCGTAGCATACTCGTATTTAAGGCCAAATCCGCATTGGATTCCCTTAAAATCCTCCACATCCATACGCCGGCACACAGGGCGTATGCGTAATAATATTCATGAGCTCGCGCTCGGCTTTCACTGCTGCCCGTGCCCTGTCCCGCACATTCCTCCTGCGACAAACCGAGGATAACATATCCTTCGCATCAGGTTCCGCTTGCGCGGATTAGCTTGGTTATGCGGATTTTTCGTTGCCCTTGGATTGGCGGCTGGCTGCGAGCCGTAGGTACATGCTTCCACACTTGCTCCATATGGCCATTCAAGCGCCACTTCTGATGCTTTCGCCGACTTTTTAGTGGATCTGGAGGAATGTCAGTCTGAATTGAACATACCCAAGCCCAGAAGATTCTGCAGGCGTGGTTCGAGGATAATTAGCAGGCCAGTCGATAGTTTCAATCGAATTCAATTATCACAACACGAGTATCACATGCTCGTGGCTCAGGAGTCAGGCGAGTCTAGGCCTCACTCCCTCAATCTGTTGCGATTACTCATCGCCTGAGCTTTCCTCGACTCTCCTTGAGCTTCCTTGGCGCTCCTCCTCGGAGCTCTGGGGTGAAAAACATAGGTAGGTACTGCAAGCAATGGCGCGCACCGGGAAGCGGTGGCGAGAGACAAAGCAACTTGAGTGGGAAATGAGCGTTGCCTGGCAATACGGGCTATGTACTAATTCCATTAGCCAGCCAATCTCCTGTCCCTAATGGCGCGCGTTTTGAGAGCCTTCTCCGTCGTAGTCCTGAATTTAATGCTCACAGCGTCACAGCGTCACAGCCTCACAGCCCTGCACTTTTCATGGGCCCTTTGACGTCCTCGAGCCTTTTGCATCTTTAATGCGCCGCCTGCAACTCGCTGAATCGCAATCAAATTGGCAGCGTCCGAAGGTCGCGCAAACTATTGTACAACCGCCCGCGGCCGCTCTCCGATTTCTGTTGTCTAAGTTGTCTAAGTTTCGATTTTTTGCCCTTTAGGGGGCTTTTGGGGGGTCAATAGTAAACATCATTTGACTCCCCGGCTTTGTTTCAGCTTCGAGTGCCAGCAGCGAACTTTTTGCAGCGAACCCTCTTCCTTCCGCGCTTCAGGGCGTCTTGTTTTGGTTTTTAACGCAGATTCGACGCAGACTTCTGCACAGTCTGCCCGAAAACGCAGCAGAGGAAGGATACTACTCCGCTGGTGCGGGGCTGGAGAGATGCTAGGGTCCGTCCCCCTTGTTATTTTTTCCCGGGCGCTCCGATTATGTTTATCAACTGCCTCCTGCCTCCTGCCTCCTGCGCCCTCGTCGGCGCCCACGCTTGCGGCCTTGCGGCGACGGACTTGCAGATGGCATTAATATCAACACAAATTATGTAAATTTGTATACAATGATAACAGAAAACGCTGATGATAACATCCGTCAGGGCGGGGAGCGTCGCTCTGCAGGGAATCGGTTGAGGGTAGCATGATTTATGCATTCAACTTTCCCCGACTTTCCCCTGGCTTGCCTTGGCTTTCCTCGGTTGTCCGACCAAGACGGATTAACCATCAGCCACGGCAATAGATTGCATGGCGCTCCTTGCAAAGTCTCTGGCAGCGACGGCGGCTATAAGTTTCCCCGCAAGTTTTCGTCTTTCTTATTTGTTGCAAGAAGGAAAATGGCAAAAGTGTCCTGGATCGGTATGATTTTATTCCAAAGAGCTTATTCCGAGAAAATTCGCAGGTCCCCTGATCCCGGCTGTTTATGCTCATTATCCTCTTTCTACCATAAAATGTGTGTCCATTCAGCTGAATTCAGCTTAAGTTTCGAGCCTACGTTTCAAATAATTACAATGTCTGCCCATTATTATATTCTATGACTCGTTACTCTATCCGCACGGCATTTACTTGTCGTAAATTGGAATTCAACAGATTTCCCCTCGATCGAGTGCACTCGTATCCTTTGAAAACGTGTGTGCGCCTATATACTCGTAGATAGTGTCATTCAGTTTTCCGGGCCCACTCGCCCAATGGGACGGGTTAATTCAACCACAAATTGTCAACATTGCGAACTGAGCTGCCACTAGACTCCGGCCGAAAGCCTTTCAATGAGTTGTGGCTATCATTGGGCTCGATAATGACAGGCCCGTCCCCCTTCCCGATATCTTATCGGATTGACACACTGTCCGGCAGTCAGCAGCTGCTCCGCAGCCTCCTGCTCGGCCTCCTCCATGGCCAGGACATTAAATGCACACCACAAAAAGTAATCAGAGAACGATGTCCTGGCGCGTAGCATCGCAGACCGGTAAAAGGTTTTTGTTTTCCACATAAAGAATTTGTCGGTTGCGCAATAAAGAGTGCATCCTACGAGTATTTTTAATCCGTTTTATGTGGCTGTTGATTTTGCGATCAAACAGCTTAATCTTTTCACCGCAAATTTATAGCAGACAGGGGGTGTAGGGACACGGGCAACTAGCGTTTATATAACTGTCAAATTTACACATGTTCCTTGGCCCCCGGGCTCCTGGCTCCTGGCTCCTGGCTTCTGGCTCCTGGCTCCCTTTGCCCGTAAATTCTGAAAGCGGGCAAAAGCGGGCCGGAGGTGGTGCACACAGACCAGAGCCAAGGCCAAGCCCACAGTCACCGAAGAAAGCTGGCCACAAGCCGCAAAAGCGGACAGAACGAAATCAAATGAAGAGCTGCGTAAGAGCCACGGATACAGATACAAATCGAGATACATCTGCAGCCGGAGATACAAATGCAGGCGCACGGCTACAGATACAAATGGGGGTGTGGGGGATGGGGGATGGAGGCCAAGACAGGATGCCGGAGGATATGTGTGTAGATGTTTATCTGCTGGCAGCTTTGCGGCGTCCCGTTGCCATTCAGCAGGTTCTCGGACGGGGCCCCTGGGCCGTTGGACTCCGGTTTTCGGCACTAATTGAAATTGAAACCCGAGTCGGGAGGAAGTGGGAAGCGGGATCATACGCATTCAGTCCTCAAATTCAATCCCGTCAGGCCAACTAATGGGTGAAAAGTTCGGATAAGCCGATGTACCGGCCAGCGGAAGCTCCGTTGCACAACTCGTTCAGGGCCTCCGATTTGGCTGACCAAGAGTATTATGTTCGAGACCTTACATTTCCCGGCACTTACTTCAAACTTGCATCCTAAAACATTTCATTCCCCCAGTCATTTTGTGAGTTGATCCGACATTTAAAATGTGTATACCATGTACCTTACGTTACTGTTCAATAATAACGAGTATATACTTTATGGGGTCGGATACGCTTCCTTGTCCCAGTTACATACATTGCACAAACTTAACTTTGTACCTGAAGGTAAATGGTATAAGAACCCAGACACTGTCCTCCACACCGCTAGATATTGGTGGAAACCAACCAACATCCGGGTATTCAGAGTCGAAACACGCGACTTTAATCGTTCTTATTTCTTTATTTGTCTATACAATAAACTCTTTAAAGGTTTACAGGAAAACTTTCCCGAAAAGGCCGACGAAACCAACATGAAAGTCTGTTGTTACGAGTATCATGTCAAAATTTCTTTAGTGATGTGGGTGCTCTTTGATAAGCGGATGGCGAAGTGCAAATAATCGTCTCGAATTAAACAATTGAACCTATTAATTATCAGTTATAATGGATTAGTCCAATTTTCTACCAATAATTGCCAAAAATGAGAGAAAATTGGCCTGTATTTCCGTTTATACGCCTACAAAAGGCGGCTATAAGTTAAATGAATTCCTCACCCGGCGGCTCTTTCATTTTTGGTGGCCATCGTTGGCATTTCTTAATCTGGCGACGGCCCTAGGGCCATCCATCTACCATTTTTCGCGTCCAGGGGTTGGAATTATTTTCGCCAAATCTCTCCACATAAGCTGATGTCTCAATTGTGGATCTGGTGATGGATGGCCCAGTACCCCAGCATCCCAGTGGCCCGCAGTGTGGAATTTCCAGCAGTCGACATCCGGGCGGGCGTCGTTTATGACCATTACAAAACCGAGCGAAACAAAATGCGGCAAGCATCGAGACATGTAACCTATACGAGTACTATATGTGAGAATGCTGGCGCCTCCCACCCCGCAGCTCTTGGCTTTCCTAGCCTTGGCTTGGCTTGAAAACCGAGACAGGGGACAACTGACGACTGACTGACAAGGGTAAACAATTAATTGGGAACAAAATGCGACATTTCTGTCTGCCTGTGCGTAGATGTGGATGTGGATTTGGATGCGGATGCGGATGCGGATATGTGGCTGTGTGGCTGTGGGACTGTGACGTTGAAGATGAAGACTGCTCTGCCGCGCCCAACCCGTCCCAAGCCGCCAGCCTGACCCAGTTTGAAGCGCTAAAACTTTTATCATTAACGCTGAAAATCAGCTTAAGGCCGTGTGGTTTGGGGAGCAACAACAGCAGCAGCGATAAATGTCAAAAGGTGTTCCCATCCACTCAAAACTGTTGCGAAGAAAAGGGAAAAAATAAAAACGGCAGGAAAATTTTGGAGCAAAGCAAATTGATTAGACTGCGACACAAACGCTGAAACGCAGAGCGCAAAAACATTTTCTTTGGCCCTGAACCCAGTGGCTCGCATACCCCTCTCGTGCTCCCGCCCGTCCTGCGCCGCCCCCATCAAACGGCCGCCACTTGAGCCATTTGCCTTTGACGCTGGCCGCGTTTCTGTACCACGCTGCGTATGCGCATTATTTCAGCCAAGCACAGTGGAAACATTTTTGCGCGCCCGTGCGTGTGCTGTGCTTGGTTCTTATGCGCTTTGTTCGTGTGCCCGTGCCGAGCGCTGCTTTGCCCCGCAGTGCTTAAAAATAATTTAATTGTTAGCATAAGCTCTTTAATGTGCCCCAGCAGCACCACCAATGGGCTGGCTGGCTTACATCTGAGCCAATTGAGAGGGCTCGGGCGGACTGAGACATAACACATTAGAACTACATTTTGACAGTGGGTATTTGGCACACACAAATCGGGTGCACTAAATTCCAGCCGGGTGGTGCTTAGCTGGGGATTCTTTATATTCGTCTGTTGTCTTCATAACGACATCAAATTTCCTCTAAGTATAATTATGCCGTGTACCTCAAGGTTCAAATGGCTCATTAGGTTTGAGAATGCAACATGTATGCAACACGCAGAAGGATCAGCTTCTGATCAGCTTCAACAGGCGGTTCAATAGAGCTACATACTCGTATGTCCGTCATCTGTCCGGTTGTATGTATGAACATGTACGAATAAAACTCCTTTCCGTTCGTGAAATGTATTTTACACATAACATAACATACGTGACTATACTAAAATAAGAATCATTTTAGGTCGCCGTACTGATAAAATCGGTAATATCTTCCCATGTTGAAAGTTTATTAAGGGCACTAAAATAGGGCAGTATAAATAGGGCAGTAGAGCCAATATCTATTTGTGTTGTCGAGAAATCTCGACTTGTTTTTAACTTAAAAACATAAATAGTAGGTTCACGATGAAATGCCAACTTTGGCTGCAGCGTTTCTACTTGTAATGTTCCAAAAATCAGGTGGAAACTGAGAACCGGGTAGTTACAGTCGAGCCTATAATCGTTCTTATTTGTTTTATTTTATCCTAATATTGCAAGAAAGCCAAGAGCGCACGTGCTACTAAGTAATTCCTTTAATAGGAAACAAACATTCCCAAGCAACTTATCTTTGCACTGATGTGTAGAGTCTTGAAACTGCAATGTGCCACACCTTTGGGTATACGAATATTATGGAAATGAGTCAAAGGCGATATCCCTTGAATCCGACAAGATCCGGTAAACTTGGGAAATCAAGCCACGAGGGGCTTGCATATGAGTGTGCGCCCAGGGGGCGGCAAAATGCAAACAATAATACACATTAATGATAATCTGTATAACTTAATTCGAATGTTGACTAAACTGAGCACTGCACATTATGCAAATGCCCAGTCATGCGACATGCGATAATATTTGCATTTGATGAACGGAAATGCTAAATGCAAAATGCAAAATGCCAAATGCGAAAGCACAAACGGCCGAATAGGGGGGCACGCTGCGGGGTGGAAGGCAGAGGTCGCGGGGTCGCTGGGTCCCGGGGTCGGGGAGTGCTAGGCCAGGCGTGACAGTCTAATAATAAGCCGATTTTAACCCAATCGTATATGTACTATATGTAGGGCTCTGGTTGGGAAATTGATTGCGACGGTGCCACATTCGCATTGATTATTAAGATTTCAACAAGGCTCTTAAAAAACAAACAAGGGTATATTGAATTCATACGAATGCATTTACGCAATAAAGCATATACATTCTTGATCAGCATCAAGAGACGAGTCAAGAGTCTAGACTATAGCAGATGGAGAAAAAGTAATTGCATATTTGGATTTTTATGATTTATTTTAAAACCGCAAAACGCCAAAGTGTGTGACGTCCACATTTTAAACTCTAGAAGCACGAAATACGGATGTTACATTGCTAGAAGTAATATCTATCTGCGTTGTGAAAATCATCTAGTTACACCCACTTCCGCCTGCGAAAATGGCTTAAATATGTTGGATAACATCGTGACTTACACACCTATAAACACACATTACGAAAATTAGTAATTTGAATGCTATTATGATGATCTTAAAACCAGGTGGAAGATGAGAACTGGTTATTATAGTCGATTCCCTGGACTACAATCGGCCTTACTTGTTTGCCATGGCCACGTGCTAGGTACTTGAATTCTGCATTTAAAGCGCGTCGGCCAACCTAGTTGCTTGCTGTGCGGGGTCCGAATCCAGTCTGCTGTCATCTTCTCGGTTGGTTCATTGGTCCATGCCCCATCCCAGCCCATCGTCCCATCGCCTCCCCGAGCTGGCGGCGCCACCCATTGTGCCTCTGACAGCAAACAGTTGTTTTGCATAAAAATGCCGTTGCAGATGCAAGAATGGAACTGCCATTGAAAGTGTGTGTATGTTTATCGGGTGTTTATTCGTTTTTTGTTGCTATATAAGCGCACAATAAATATGTAGGACCCCCAACCATGCGGAATATATGGTACATATGTACGAGCACATACCTCATGCTCCCAGCTGGCGGGCATTGTCCATCGGCAGGGCGATACGGTGGACCCCGAAAACTTTGTTGTCGTCGGGTATGCTATATGCTAATTGGAGATGTGTATTTTGTAAGCGTAGCTCCGAAAGGTCACCACGATTTTTTCGGAAATGTTTGTTTGGCGAAAACTTTCCCAAAACCAGTTGTTTTGTGGTCAACTGGAAGTCTTAACTAACCGCAAAAGGATTCAAAATTCGAGTGCTCCAAAAACATAATCAGATGAAAGACAAGTCGGTGACACTCTCAAGCAAATTGTGGCTTTGCTATGCCCAAGCTCTCCCACTTCGATCCCAAAAGCCCGCAAAACGGATACAGAGCCTGTGTGAGAATTATAGGGTAGGCAGGGCAGCCCCATTCTGTTTCCTTGGCTTCTCGCTTTTTCAGTTATTTTTTTGGGCGGCCACGTTATTTTGCATTTTGATGTTTTCAATATATGGAAAATGTTTGCTGAAGCCGAGCGAACGGCTGCCGGAGCCGGGACGGACGTGGGAGGCTCGATGTTTTCTTGAGGACTGAAAAAGGGCCGGCGAGTTGGGCAGCCACGTCACGCAGCTCGGGCCAAAATAACTGGCCAGCAGCTGGCACTAGACCGTCGCATAGCTGACGCAGCACATACGTATACAATATTTTTGCGCCGGGCCCGTCTTTTTCCATTGCCCGCACCGCCGGCTCATTTCAATACTGTCCGTAATTTTCGACAACTCATCGGTGGGATTGGCCATTAAAAGTGTGAGAATCGACGCAGATGGCCTGCCCGGCGACTCACATGGCTCAGATTTGTCCAACTCATGGCTCAAAGGGCTTAGGCTTAGGGGACACTCCGCACGACTCTCGCGCTGCCTCTAATTGCGAGCCTTTCACTTTGGGCAGTCACTCCGTTGAATTAGCTTTGTATCGCCTCCAAAGTCCTTTCCGATTAATCAGCTGCGCCCCTCCCTTCCGTGAATTTGTCCAGGGCTGACCTGGGATCCCGAGCAATTGCTTATTTATAGCTTCTGCCCATTAACGACTCGGGTTTCCCCGCCTGGTTTTGGCTCAGGCGCCTGCCCGGTTCAAGGCATTAGCAGAGAGGGGAATGGGAACTTTTATAAATATCTCGTTTTGCCAGGAAGTGTCATCCAAGCCAGGTCTCCTTAATGATTCCGAACTTTCTTTGCGAGAGCATGTTTCTCTAGTATCCCTCGTTGGGAACCTCCATTATGTACGTATACAAATACTAACCAAAACTTTTCTAAAGAAAGACAAAAAATGTACATTGCTTATGTTCTTATACCACGCACCTTACTTAAGCCACATATGGTCTATAACGTTTGTGCAATTGTATGTAACACGTAGAAGGAGATTATTCCGACCCAATATTCATGGTCACCATCAACAGCCGAGACGATGGAGCCTTGTCCGTTTGTGCGTAGATAGACAAAAATAATTGCATATTATGATTCTGGGGATACCAGTTCAGCTTCAGTTTTTTCATAAAGTTGGCTAATTTTTCTGCACGCTTGCAAATCGCAAAACTATTTGGCGTGTATCAATATCAAATTGGAATAAAACCTATCTATTCGCGTTGCCAAAATGGAAAAGTTACGAAGATACACGCCCCGTAATTACCGAAAACCCTTTCACCATCTTATCCGCATACTCCAAATATACTCCAAACTCCTGAAATTACCAATTTTTAGCCTATTAGTGTAGCCAATATCTATCTAAACCAAAGCAATTACGCTCTCATTGTAGTCCTCATCCCCACAAACCGCGAATTTCTGTAGCGTGTACAATTTTCATTTTAGAAACACAAAATTCAGGAACTTAAGAGGGTCAAAAGGAAAGGAACTTAAGAGGGTCAATCCCTTTCGAAATGTCAGTTCCCAAGGACATTTAAATTTTGAAAAACGAATATGATGGTTTTCGAGTTAATGAATTAAAAAAAAATAAAAAAATCCAAGTAAGTCAAGATGAAAAATACTGACACATGTGCACAACGTCACTTGAAATACACATTATGTACACCAATGGAGTTTTTTGCGATTTTTAATTATGTAATTTTGATGGTACTTGTGTGGCCCGGTTCCCGGAAACTCTGAAAACTCTTGGAAATGTTGCGATGGGTTTTCGGCAAAGGTTAAGTCAAACATGAAGTGAACCGAATGAACTTTCCGTTGACATTTGGTCTCGGCTTTCTCGTTTGATGTGCCCCCGTCAATGTCATCGTTTATTTCATTTTCAAATGCTGTTTGCCCGACCCGCCGCCGAATCCGGGATTGAGAGTTGCGAATTAAGGAGTCGCCACTCCAATGGCTCATGGCTCATGGCTCATGGCTCCATGTTCTGTCTCCAGTCTGCTGTTTCCATCCATCATCTGCCGAGCTGAGGCAGTGCTCGCTCGCAGGTTGGGCAAACATAATCCGAGCATGTTTTCAATTAATTTAATGCCGCTTCCCAATTTGCTGCCTCGTGTGCGGGCTTGTTTGCCCGGTCGCCGCAGAGAGCGGGACACACTTGTGCTCGTAGCAGGATGCGTATATAGATATTTTTATACACATATATACATATAAATGCGTGCATATATGCGCACATGCGAATGATTAATGCGACTTCGCCGAGTCGGCAACTTTGCTCTCCGAGTACTCCTACCAATGGGAACCGGGACACGCAGTGTCATTCGTCCTGCGTCCCGCCGGGGCACTTCAATTATTCATCCGGACGATTGCGTCTCCAAATACAAGTGTTCCGCCTAATGAGATCTGCAGTGGCAGTGCAGCGCCCCCAGCAAGCACTCTAATCGAAGCTCCGGGCCAGCTCCGGACTGCGCCGGACCGGGATGCATCCCCGTGCTGTCTGGGCGACACTTTTCGGTTATTTTTATCGCAGCAGCCACGCATCGTTGGACTCGAACAACAGGGAATCAGTGCAAAAGGGCAGCAGCGCCGAGGACTGCGCAGAGCAGCGAGGCAAGCCGGACAATGGTGAGCAGGGACGAAGCCAAGGCAAGAAGCCAAGGGCCCACTGCTTTTCGGCCATTCTCTGTGCGCTCAGAGGTGTCGATGACTGGGATGATGACCCCAAAGACAGTGAAGCCGAACTATGAGGTGCCAACCCATTTCAGAAATACCTTGCTTGCGAGTTTCCCCAACTGATCAACGAGAACTGATGCCAACGGTTTTTTTTTAAATGCAAAATTTGCCTTATAAGTTATAACTACTCGTAAGCGATTGTGTGAGGAATTTTGTATTTAGTGTCTGTGCGCGACACTCCCCATTCAAGGAGAGGTCATCCGGATCAACCTATGGCGTCCTGCATGTACTCGAATTATATATATTCTTGATCAGCATCATTAGTCGAGTTGATCTAGCTATGTCCGTCTGTCTGTCTGTCCGTCCGCGTGTATAAACGCATCGTTCTCCAAGACGGCTAGGTGTTATTCTGTTTGATTTTGGTCCGCTATGCATACACGCAGATCAAGTTTATTTCAAATTCTTGCGGCGCTTCCTTCCGTCCTTGCAATTTGTATTAAACTATATTTGTTCCGACATGTCCCCATAGAGTGTACAAAATAAAAGCTTGACACATAACTCTTTATGCATTGGTCCATATATTAGTCACGCTCCTCTCCGCTTTCACAATATGCAAAACAACAAAAACCTAGAGATATAATCTTAGCAGATATTAAATTAAATATTTGCATACAAAGTTACGTCCAGATCGGGCAATAAATAAAGAAGATGTGCCCAATTGCAAATTTAACACATCCTTGGCGAGGCAACGGCATGACGCTGCAAATGCCATATGCGTCATCTTAGTCAATACTCTTTGACTTGCATCCGTCAAACAATCAGCACGTGTATAATACGCCGCAGTGTACATATGTATGTATGTACATATTAAATGTTTGCACGGGCTGATTGTTCGGATGTCGACATACAAAACATTTGTTAAACCCTAAAGTGCCAAGATCCGATCTTTGTAAAACTTGGCTCATAGCTAGATATTGCAATCTGTAGCTAAAGGCAAAAAGATTTTTGTCTCTTGGTCCAACCATTCTTAAGTTTTCTGAAATCTGCAAAGCCGGAAAGAGGCATGATGAAAATTCAAAAACGACATACATATTTGCGTGTATATTAATCACATCGAATTTTGTCCTTTGTTACCATCATCTCGGTGAGTTTTCCTGTTGCATGCATTTGCACAAACTTAATATACCACCTGTACCTTCAGGTACATGGTATACTTATTTAAGACTACAGTAATTCCAAGTAATTTTAGGGGACAATATCATGAGTTCCCACGGAGTGAACGGAATACGCCAACCCCTTTATGTAATAACGGGAAGTTCAAAATTCAACCGTTATTTTAAAATCTTGTTACCCCGGAAAAAACACTACACACTACACTACTCTTTGCGCGGATTCAGTACTCGCATCTGCGGCGTTTGTATTCACTTATTGGTACTTGAAAATGAGGACTGCCTCTGTTCGACCCGACCCGAGTGGAGCGAATCGAATCGAATCGAATCGACACGAAGCGAATTGAATTGATTCGAATCGACTGTTTGCACAATTGTTCGGGAAGTGTAAATGGAGGCGCACATGGCACATCCGTCGGCAGGCGCCGTATTGTTTGCCCAAATGCGATTGAGTAACAATTATTCGTGTGTTTTCACTCGTATTCGTTATCTCGTCCTGCCACTCAGCCACGCCCCCGCCCTGTCCTGCCCTACCCTGCCCTGCCCCCGTTTGCGCCCTACGCCCCTTCCGCCCTGTTTGCCATTCGCCATTGCGGTGTGGATTTTTAATTTTGTAGGTTGTGCATGTTATGACAAGGGCGATGCAAATAAGTGCCACACCCCGGGCGCCCACGGAATCGAGAAACAGAAAAAGGCCATTAGACAGAGTGGCTGCTTGGTTGCCTGGTTGCCTGGTTGCCTGATGGCCTGATTGCATGGCGGAAAGAGTTGAGCCGCAAAAAGTGCACACAATAAATATTTTGTTCTCTGATTGGAAATACTATATGCATACTGTAAGCGCGACCACGCAGGCTGTTTCCTCCTCTTCAGCTTCGAAGGAAATCGAATCAAAGGAAAAGCGCAGAAGCCGGCGCTTTTTATGCGATACATTTACTTGGCAACACCAAATTGCGTTTCCAGACACTTGATAGAACTGACATCCTTATCCCACTTAACTTGGTGTGTGCCAGAAAAACTGTGCGTACAAGGTCAAAGCAAAACTTAAATTGGCAATGAAGAATACTTATAAACATATGTATATGCTGAGACCCATATGCAGCCCACAATGTCAACCAGTTGCATCCGACACCCCAGTCGCCAGATCCGAACCCCATTGAACTTCCTTGGGATTTTCTGGAGCAAAGGATTCGCCTTCGCAGTATAACTTTGAAGAAAATGCTAAAGGGTGTTATAATGAAAGAGTGGCTTCAAAACTCGGCAGATTTAACCCGAAAATTGGTCAAATCAATGTCAAACCGAAACTAAACAAGTAGCAACGCTGTAGTTGAGATTTCCGACAACGAGATACCATGTACCTCTTCTCTTTATCAACCATTTCGTTGTTTTTATTTTCATTTTTTTCAAACAATTCACCAATTTTTGTCAGAACGTGCACACATACATGTGCATCTGTATGTGTACACGTGCGAACGAATTGAATTCAAAGAAGAGACGGATGACGTCACCCCAGGTTGTGCGGCATGCCGTTGCCCAGGGAAAGGGTGGGTAAAACTTTAATTGGTCATATCTTCTATTTTTATTGTCTGATCTGGACATATATTTGGAATGCACGTGTTTGGCGATCACCAGACTAAGCGGACTTAGCGGACTCTAGCTTTTATCATTTTAGAGATATCGATTTTTTTGCAAATTCGAAGGCGTTGTCGAGAAATCTCGACTACAGCGTTTCTACTTGTTTTAAACAAAATAGTGCCGAAGTGGTATACAAAAATTTTGAATATACGGACGTACGGGCAGACTGGTTAAAAAAATTAACATAATGTATAATAAAATGATTTTTTAAACGAATTTTTTATAATAAATGTGTTATTCAAAAAAACTAATTGTTGGTTCAATCACAAATATAAGTATTCGTTTATGTCAATTAAAGTTTAGCCTTGAGCTTGTAAGCATCGTTTTTTATCACTCTACCAGTGGAGGGCACCACTGATATGCCAAGAAACTGATGTGCCATGGGTCTATCTGTACGTGTAGGCGTTAGGACAGACATAAAGCAATGCCTTTTCGACTAATGTTAAAGCTAATTATCATGTTCCAATATTTTATACAAATAAATACTAATGTTCCACGAGTGATTTCCTCCTTCGCTATGAGTCCTTGGAAAGTAGACAGACAATAGAAACTGATCAGCATTCATAGCAATCAATATAGGGTTAAAATAAAAAAAGGAGCCTCGTTAACAAATTCATGGCAATATTGGTCAGCGATTTGGCGGCCACTGCACATGTGCACACAGCGTAGTTTCTTTATTTTCAGTCTCATTGTCTAATTAACTTTGGCCCAGTTCTGTTAGAGGCAACGTGCTCTCGAATCTTTTTCCGTGGCCCAGTGCCAATGAAATTGAAAACGGAAACGGAAACGGAAGAGGGCCACAAAAGAACCAAATAACGAAAAACCTAAATGCGGGACGCCGGAGTACAAGCTAAAGAAGGGCCGGAAGAACGAAACTAATGAAAACAAGTTGGAACTATTTTAGTCGAGTGCCTCGACTATAAATACCCGGTTCTCAGTTTCATTTGGTTTTTGAAACATTATAATGGCATTACCTAAAATTTTTGGGAGCAAAAATGTTCGTAATTTTTGTTTGTATGCATGTGTGTGTATCAGAAGTTCGCGGCATGTTTCTATGGAGAAGTAAGTGGGCACAACACATTTTTGTTATTTGGGCGAAGAAAAGTGGGCGTAACCGGCTGATTTTCGCAACACGGTTACACAATGGAAATGCCAATCCACTATCCGAATTAGGTTGCATTGTGAATGCCACAGAATATGCCATTAGTTTTCCTCTATCTATTATAGTGTCCAGAATCTAGACGTCCATACGGACAGACGGACATGGCTGGATCGACTCGGCTGTTGGTGCTGATCAAGAATATATGTTACATACATATGTATTTTATGAGGTCGGAAACGCTGCCTTCTTCCTGTTACATGCATTCGTACGAATTCAATATGCCCTTGTTCTTTTTAAAAACCGGGTATAACAACGTGAAAACTAGTCAAGGACTCGCGAAAGGGGAGCGGGCTTCGGCGGGAGGGGCCGGGGCAGGAAGTGGGTCAGTTAATGGAGATGCTGCATGGGGGAGCGAATGTCAAACCGAAGGGAAGAGAACGGAAAACCGAGAACCTGCACGCCATCAAAATAATTAATATCCTTTCAAATGTAACATGCACTAATTACAACGACAACGACAACGACAACGCTAGCCAGGACGGCAGAAACCAGAGCAGAGCAAGCTGCTTAAAGCAACAAAAATAATAAAAAAACATCCCTGGCAAGGCCGTTTCCGAGCCAGTGTGTGTTGGTTGTTTTGCCATTGCTTTGTTGGTGTGCACTTGCCGGCCGCCTTTTCCCGCAGCCCTCTCCCCCGCTCTGCTTTGGCTTTCTCAATCCCCGCTTACCAGTGTCGTCGCGCCCCTCACTCCCATTTCCCCTCCCTGTCCTTACGCTTTCGTTTCCGTTTCCGTTTCCGTTTGCTTTGTCCCCCCACTTGCTGAAAAACTCATTAGTCAAAGCATTTACTAAGGAAAATTCCCAATTAACCGTCTCTGCCGGGCCAAACAATGGAATCCAGGGAAGGCAACGGCCCGCACGGGGCATGTACGTACTGCCGGTCAACGGACCTGCATCGCCCATGCCCTAAACCTATGTAAGGGCCTCAAGCAATGCGTTGCCCCCGACCGTCCTAGTGCCACAGGATACCCACCATTATCCGCTGGACGTCCCTGGCATACATTTTGTGGCCAAGTGGCCGGAGACAGGCTTATCGACATTCCGCTTAGATCGTGTCTGCCGGATAACCTGCGCTTTAATTAAATGCATATAGTACTCGTATTTTCCTTTCGCCAGCGCCGCAAGCTCATATCCGATTTCGAGAGCAATCAGGCCCCATTCCGGCGTCTGTTGATAGGACGCGACCCCAAACTGTTTGCATGCCATCGGTTGCCGTCGAGCAAACGTGCAACTTTCTTTGCAGTCGCCGACTGTCGTCGATTTAATTAATTTGACATCATTTATTATGCCAAAAAAGCAAAGGAGCCACGCCGAGGAGTGCGCTACTGAAACAGGATGCGGAAGTGGCAGTGGAAGTGGATGTGGATGTGGATGTGTGGCAAAGTGGTGGCAATAATGCACCGCACTCCCACACAAGGCAAGAAATTGCTTTTTAACGCGCGCACTCACTTGGCGGAATGGGAGGGTGAAGTGCGTCGAGGGCCAGGGATCGACCCAAGAGATGCAGTTCGCCGGCTTGAGTGTCCTGTCGACGACCTTGTGCCTTCGTGTGCTGTGTGTGCGGCTGCTCTGCTCCTCTGCTCCTCTGCTGCATGTGGAACAGTCAGCTCGAGTTTCAATTTACATTTACGTTGATTTTTTGTTAAATTGGGTTTGACTCCTCGGCAACGGCGATGGGAGTGCAGGCAACGACGAGAACCAATATTGACACAGAGCGCTGGTCAAAGGACAGCAGGAGCGGGAAAGGTGAAGCAAAGGACAGGTGGCAGCGATCCAGAGACCGTCGCTCTCATGCGTTTTAAGCACTATAGCCAGCGACAAATAAATAAGAGGCTATAGCTATGAGACCCGTTAACAATGATAACACCATTCAACGTCACTTGTTTTTTTTACAAATTATTGCATCAAATTTGAATACGATATTACGAAAGCTGCAATTCAAATGTATATATACGGTTTATTAAAACGAATACGAATCATGCACTTTCTAATTTGGGGACATCCTAAAGGTTAATATACAGAAATTTGTCAACTCTCAATTTTATATATTCGTACTGCCTGCTGGAAATCTAGTTTACTCCTATTAAAATTGCAGGCAGTAAATAAACCCAATTTTCCACTGCCGTTGGAACCAGTCTAGAGTGTTAAGTGCCGCACGCACCAACGAGTTTCGGATATCGCAGTGTTCCCTAATGAGGTTCGTTAGCAAGGACAAGGCCTGAGAGATGAGGCCCCACCACTCTTTTAAGGTTGTCAGTAATCCCGTACGGGGAAAGGCCGAGGCCTCGCCCTTATCGGCCTCCTCCAGGCATTCTCTCAGTTTCCTGGCCCGCTCTCGTTGGTCCTCCAGTCCCCGCCACTCGCCGGCGTAGGTTCCGATCTTGAACGGTCGTCCTTCCAGGTCTTTGTCCAACGTCATAATAATCTCCAAGAGGCTGTGGGCTAACCCCTGGATACTAGCTAGTAGTGGAACAGCAAAAGTCGTGTATATCCCTGCGGAACCATTGTGTTTCCCCTTCATGGCGTCTTTTGGGGAAGTCTCCAAGTTGCTGGCAGTCGCATCCATATTCGAGGTGACAAGCAGGGCGATCACGCGCCTCGCGCTCTGTGCAAACCTGCGCTCAACATAGTTGCCATATTTTAGAAAATCCTGGGGTGGGTGGTGCTTCTTGGTAGGGGGTATGTCTTGTTCTTGAGCCAGGTCGTCCACATGCTCGCGCATTGGATGCTGATGACTCTGAAGGATGTTGGGATGTGAATACCGAATGTCACAGCGCCTTTCTCGCCGGAAGCGGTAGTCCCATTTCCTACTCAAATACCGCTTCACAGGATTATAACGAATAGATTTGTCTTCCATTGACCTAAAATACCGATTAATTGACTCCGTATTTTTTCTTTTCTTTGGATGTTGCTCATTGGAAACAAAAACAGCCTCCATCTTCGGATAGGGATGCGACTGGAGATGGTGTTTTTCTTTGGATTTCGGCTCTCTCCTTGTCAAATGCCCCTTTTGAACAGGTTGACGATGCTTTGGGCTCCCACCACGAGTTCGAATGCCATATCCTCCGCATTTCTCAAATGGATGATTTTGAATATTGTTTACTTTTTGCCATTTTTCGCATCTGCAGCTTCCACAAGCCCCATTATCGCTGTCGGTAGAATCCCGATCCCTCTCTGCTGATTTGAAATGAGTGATACTCTCTTTCCAAAGCCTGTCCCGTCGATTATTCGATTCTGAAATCTGTATTTTCTCTATTATCGGCTTTGATTTACCTTTTGATTTACGTGTGGCGTGGCGCCCACGGTTAGAATCGATAGTTGGATTGCCACATCTCTCAGATTGTTTTACGATATAATCTTGTACGTCGTGGGCAGTGTAGTAATCGTGGCGCCTGTGGCTTGCATAAGGCTCAGCATCTCTTTCGTTGAATTTCCGATGCCTCTCTACTGATTCAAAACGTGTTTCACTCTCTTTCATAAGCCTATCATGCAAAATACACGATCCCGCGTCCTGCCTGGCCCATAAAATCTGCACATTGTCATATTTTTCCGATTTTTCTTGGATGTGCTGGCACCTGCTGCAGGCACAAAGCTCATTGTCCCTTTCTTTGGATTTCCGATGCCTTTCCACACATTTGGAATAAATAGTACGACACTTCATAGACTTATCATACCTATTACACGGCTCAAAGTCCTTGCCATAGCACTTGCTTCTGGGATGATGCCGGGACGGAAATTGATTCATGTATCTTTCGTACTTTTCTAAAAGAGCAATCTGCATTGAGTTACCATCATGGTTTTTTTCTTCGCAGTATTGACACGTGCAGCTGGCTTTGTTATCCATTTCGTCAGATTTACGATGACTGTCCATTGATTTGGAACGATTATTACTATCCTCACTTGTCCTGCGACACCTGACGGCTTGTGACTTCTTGAAGTACAGCTCATTGCCCGTACCTGTTGACTCATTTGCGGCATAAAGCACTGACTGGTTATGCCGCTCGTTGCCTGAAGAAGGCTTCCTTTGGAATGATTGATGGCGCTTTTGGCTTCCCGCCTTACATTGATAATCAGATCTCTTGGATTGGTCTATCTCAGGCATCTGCATATCTAGGACACTGGAGTGTCTATTTTGGAAGTGGTTGGAACTGCAGCTGGGGCTAAACTCATTATCCTCATCCTCCGTTGTGTTGTCTTCCACATTTGTGTCATACCGATCAGATGAATCGTACTCGATGGGCTGATCCATGCCTGACGATCCCTTTTCATCGCTATCAGACGATCTCCAATGCCTGTCCACTGATTTTGAATGAGTGGTATCCTTTCGCATTGCCCTGTCATTCCGATACAATGTCCTCGTTTTGGATGTGCTTGTAGAATGTATATCCCCCACATACTGCTCATGGGCGCCCGTGGCCTTACTCGTGCTCTGCGGATTAAAAAGGATCGGAGTATTTGGGTGGCTTTTATGTTGACGTTTTGAGCTAACCTCGATGGATTGATCGCCAAATTTGTTGATCACCTTTGTGTCGTGCAACACATTTGGGCATTGCTGCCAAATCTCATCTCCGCGGGCACGGCGATCAAATTCTCCCGGGTTCTGTTCCTCCGTATCCGGCAAGGCGGCTCCTACAATCGCTGTACTTTTGAAATCTTCATAAAGACGTATAGGTCTCTCCAAGCGTAGCCGCCATATCTCATCTTTCAACTCAGTGAGAAAGACATTGCGGGCACGGCGATCAAGTTCTCTCTGGTTCTGCGCGTCCTCTTCAGGCAAGGTGGCTCTGTATCTTGTTTTCTGAGAATCTTTCCTTCCGACTGTAGAGCCATCCAAGAGCTTTTGCCGTATCTCTTCCAACTCAGTGAAAAAGGCTTCGCGAGCATAGCGATCAAATTCCTCCGGTATCTGCTCGCCCAAATCCGGCAAGGTGGCTTTGTTTCCTGTGCTTTCCAAACCTTTTTTTGAACTTGTAGGGCAATCCATACGCCCATGCTGTTTATCATTAATTAACTGAGAGATAAAGGCGTCGTCAGCACAGTGATTAAATTCCTTCGGGTTCTGCTCGTCCTTTTCCGGCAAGGTGGCTCTGTTTCTTTTGCTTGGCATATCTTTCCATATATCTGTAGAGCCTTTTATGTCCATTTGCCGTGTCTCAAATTCCTTCGGGTTCTGCTCGTCCTTTTCCGGCAAGGTGGCTCTGTTTCTTTTGCTTGGCACATCTTTCCATATATCTGTAGAGCCTTTTATGTCCATTTGCCGTGTCTCAAATTCCTCCGGGTTCTGCTCGAAGTCTTCGTTCTGAGTCGGTTCCTTTTGCCATGGATCGCCTGGCTCGCTTTCGGGAACTCCCTTGGCCACTTGACCTTCTTGCTTCCGCTCCACAGATGCTACCGATCTAATTTTCTCATCGAGGCTATTTATGATATTGTAACCAAGACGTTCAAAGTTCACAGTCCAGTTGGATTTAGTGCCTCTCGCTGGCGCTGAAACTGAACGATATCTCCGAACACAGTCCTCTTTCTGCTGGAAATTGCATGTCCTCTCCCACTCATTGTTTGCCATTTTGGGATGAGCTTTATTTGAATTAAATTATATTAAAATTACTGTAGGGTAGATCTAAAACTTGTGGCGATGATTCGAAGCGTATAAGCTGACAACTGAGTGATCGCTAGCCGATCTGAGTTGTTGAGCCTCAAAAATCTCAAATCGGGTCGAAACGTACTTGATTTAAAGTTTTTTATATGTTAAGCTTCCATCAAGCCGAAATAATTTTCAAAAGCCGAAAATAATTGATTTTTTCCATGAGTCTACCCTTGTGATTTAAGACTCTAGTGCCAGAGTTAATACCATTTCGCACAGACTACAAATACCTCGACAACGAGGTACGTGTTTAACTATCAGTGGGCTTAGCGGTCTCAAAATTATTCCCCCCGCGTTTACCATTTTGAAGATATTGATTTTTTTTGCAAATGCGAAGTCGGAAAGGGCGTGACAAAAATCCGAGAATACCATTATCTGCGTAATAGTTAAACAGACCTACAGCAAAATAGGTCTGTAGCTCTCATTTTGCCCAAGTTATAGGAAAATATCTCGAAAAAAATACAGGTTTATGCAAAGTACTAAGGCAGAAAGAGGCGTGGCGAAACTCGATCTGCCTGCAATAATTAACACACTAAAAGCAGAAAGAATTACACATCTAGCTCTTATCATCTCCGAGAACGAGGTGTTCATACATACAGACAGACAGACAGACAGACTGACAGACGGACATGGCCATATCGACTCGGCTGTTGATGCTGATCAAGAATATATCTATTTTATGAGGTCTCCTTCTGCCTGTTACATACATTTTCACAAAGTTAATATACCATTTGTACCTAAGGTACATGGGGTAAGTGCAGCGGCTGGCACGACAAGCTGACTGGTTTAGGTGATTGACGTGTCATTCAAGCGATTAGCCCGCACCAACTAAACTAATAAGAAGCTCAAGGCTGGGGTGCTAAAAGTCCTTATCCCGGGCATCGCGTATCGGGAGTATGGCTGGGAACATTTCAATTATATACTATTTATAATGACAATATTAACACTAAGCCCGCACACGGCCGACCCAACCCAACTACCATGAGTTCGAGTATAGCCCCAACATACCGGGCTGAGCGGGCTGTGGGAACGAGATACACGCCCCGCCACTATGTGCACTGGGGCTTGGGATGGGTGGGTGTTGGCAGTTTGATAATAATTAATATTTTAATCCGTTTTGAAAGCTATTTCATTTATTACGGCCCGTTGCCTGTCAATTTGTTTGCTGCGGCCAACAAGTTTGTCGAAAGTTTTGATCGCTGTCATTGCTCGGGCGATGCTCACCCTAATCCGGCCATAAAAGTTGAATGTGCACTTAATCGGGCCCGTAGATAGCACTTCCGCCCCGGGATCCAGGGCTCCAGGGCCAGTGCCTCGCCTAAACCTTTGTTGCTTCGCCGTCCCCGGCCCACATACAATTTTTGCTCTGATTAGCTCTGATGAAAATGCATTTAATTTACACACCCAACTGGTTTTTCAGAGGCTGGTAGGTGCAGTTTGAAACAGAAACGATACAGAAAAAGACGCTACTTCAGGGTCACTTAAGAAGGAGTTTCCAGATCGGGGTAGGGAAATGCGAAACCACCCGTCGGTTAGTCACTCTATGCGGTCTCGGTAATTTTTTGACCTGTGCCATGACCCCGGCGAACAGAAAGGCTTCGGCCTAAGCGGAGAGGTGGGCCTTCCTAGTGCTTGCATCAGTCGCTGGACAAAAAATGGAAGAACGGCTATAGACAAGAACTACGTACATATACTACGAAGTAAGTATGACTTTAAGATGTACCTCAACCAGTGCTCGTCTGGTTTTAGGAGCATCGATAGATATTCAACTGAAAAGGGCCTCGACGAACAGTCTCAAGCTGAATAAATGGTAAGCGCATCAATGACACTGCATCTCGGAAACAGTCATGAAACACTCATAAAAGCTTAACCAACACAATTTAATATCGATAGAAAACATTTCAGACAATCTAAGTACCCATACGAAATGATCAGAATGAGCCATTAGGGGAAAGAAACCTTAAGTCGCGTAATATTTTCAATATTTTTTCAGAAACTATTTCTTTAAACAGCCCAATTCAAGCTAATTCTTTAGTTGTATGTAATAACTGGAATACTGTTGTGATCATCGTTACTTCTCAAACATTATAACTTTCATCAAGTTGGGAGCGGCTACAATGCCGCTCAAAACAAACCATTAGAGCATCCACGCTTCTGCTGAACTCCAAAGGGAAATGGTTGGTTCCCACTGGCTCGTTCAGGCTTTACAACTTTTTTATGTGGCGGGCCAAAGGTCGCAAGGAAACGACACAGCCGACAACCGCCAGACACATTCAAATGGTTGTCATCAATTACGCGTAAAATACGAAAAAACAAACAACGAAAAGAAAGCATGGGAAAGTGTCCACCACGCAGGATAGGCACTCCACTCCACTCCACTCCACTCCGCTCCAGGCTGGTCGGACTGCTGCCTGTTGCCTGTTGCCTTTCGTCGAACTAATTAGCGTGAATTATGGGAGTTTGATGAGTTGCCGGAGCTCTGGAGCTCCGGAGGCCGGTGGCCTAATGAATGGCCCGAATGGTCGACAGTTTTGTTGACCATTTGTTGCATGGTCCCTTGCCCGTCCCGTCCCGTCCCGTCCCGTCCCATTCCATTATATTCCATTCCCTTCCATCCCTTTCCTGCCCCTGCCCCTGTCCCTGTCCCTGTCCCTGTCCCATGCCTGCATCCTTAATGGCTCCCCCCTCTTGATTTCGAATCAATATACCATATACTCGTACGCAACGTGAATGTTATCTGCCATAGTTACATTCATTTATTTCCACACAAAAGACGACTTTGATTGATTGAGCCGCCGACGGAGGAGCATATGCCGGAGTGTGAGGGGTCCCAAAGGGGAGAGCCGGCCTATCATGATTTTGGACCCTTTGGTGGGCAACTTTACGACCCACCTCCTCCGATGCTGTCTGCCGTTTTAACTTGACATTTATCGCTTCATACGCATTTCTTTTTCGCTGGCCTTGTCTGTTGTTACGTCTGTTCTTCTGTCTGTCTGTCTGTCTGTCTGTGTGTCTGTCTGTTTTTCTTATGCTTACAAGACGATATATTTACCAACTTAATTGGTCGCTATAGACGTTCAACTTAAGTTCCCGCCACTTGCTAGCCAAAGAGCGGGAATATAAATGGAAACAAAGGCTCAGCCCGGGGCCAACTAAAGCAGTTTTATTCAAGCAGGAATCGCACCGAGGATGCTGTATACGAGTAGATGTGCCTTAGTTCAACATCTTGAATGTATTAGGGCAATGCTTGTTTTGATACCCGGTTCTTAAATCGAACAAGTGTGTTTTGTACTCGAACGAATATATGTAGGTAACAGGCAGAATGAAGCTTTGCCAACCCCATAAAGTATATATAGTATGTATATCCTTGATCAGCATCAACAGCCGAGCCACGTCCGTTTGTCTTTATAAATGCCAAGATTTTGAAAACTATACTAGATAGACAAAAAATAATTGCATATCTAGAGTTTTATGATGCCAGTTTAGCACAAGTTTGTTTTTTTATGAATATACTTATATTAACTACGATCACATTAGGATTTTCTTATTAAGCTTGAGCAACGACAACTGATCTATAAATGGAATAGCAGTTACCAATGGAATAGCAGTTACCAGTTACCAAACAAACGAGAATCGGCTCCTCTGGTCGCAGTTTTACTCGTAAATGCATTTAATTATATCCCATCTTTAACACGTGTATGTAATACTCGTACGATCCCTCAATCTCTTACCAGCATCCATAAATACTTGAATTTGACAGTCTTGTATTTTAACTGGTTTTGGCTTAGCATAATCTTGCTTTCACATCCGTGTTTGTATGTGTATACCTTGCTTTCGGCAGGACATTTGATAATTTTGCAACTGCGAGTATTCGCAGTGCCAGCGGGAAACGCTTCTGCCTGCTGCGTCTCCTGCGGGTGTCATGTTTAATTGGGAAGCAGGGGCAGAGGCAGACAGTGGGGTGGCAGGGAAGAGAATCGGATTTAATGCAAAATGAAGTACTCCTGGCCGATTGAGCCTTCTGCCGATTTGCGTGCTCGCTGTTTCGGTTTCGCTTCCGGGGTCGATTTTTATTTGCCTTCTTTTCGGCTAAACTGCGACAGCTCGCATTTAGTTTGTGCTCTTTTTCGTTGTCAAGGGTTTTTATTTTTGGCGTCTCCGTCCCGGCTTGTACCCGCAGCTGGCACGGGAAATTTCCCAAGTTTGCTCCTCCAAGCCCCAGGCTCCGGTTGCGATTACAGCCACCCCCGCCGCTCGCCCCCAGAAGTCGCGGCGGCGACTCCTAAACGCCCCCAGACCCCAGACTCCAGATCCCAGAAGCACGCCGCCCATGTCTGTATCTTATTTAATTTGGGAGGCCGCCGCATGTTCGTTGACTTTATTTCTGTATGTAATAAAATTAAAGCCCTTTAGCTATTGTACTTCCCAGAGCAAAACAAAAAATGCCAAAACACGCAGCGGAGAGACACAAAAATACAGAAGAACAAATTGTATCTGTGGAAAGCCACCACGGCCATGTGGACCCAACGAGCCATGAATGCAGACTCTTAGCCCGGGATATGGCCATTAAGTTGGCCTTTTTACGACCATAGCCGTAGTTGCGTATGTGCGCCGCGTACGCACAGATATGTGTACATGCATATACTTGTATAATGTAACATACAATGTATACAAGTGGCGAGTGGCGAGCGGCGAGCGGCGAGTCCTATATGCATTTCGAGCCGCAGTCATGCCGCGCTCAATCGCCCCCGAAAACTACGCCCCAGGATCTCCAAATATGCGTGTCTGCCAAGTTTGGCCATCACTCGAGCTCGGACCTTGGTAATGAACCCGCCTGTGCGATGTGTTTTCAAGTGTTTAATGTGGCTGCAGCGCATCATGCCGGCAAATTATGCGGCAACCTGCAATCACAGCCAGTTTTCCGTAGTTTTGAAGATTGGCGAAATTTATTCTGTTCTTGCGGAGCGCGGCGTACAACTCGGTTCGCAACGCAGCCGCATCCGGACTTTGTTTTCGGAAACTGCCTAGTCGGAGCGGAGCGCGGCAAAGTTCGTCATAATGGGAGTTTTATGTTGGTATTTGCGCCTTGAAACGCTCAAACGTTCGTTTTTGGAGGAACTTGCTCCTGAGCCTTTGAGCAGCATTGCCAAGCGAACAGTCAGTGCAACTGTTGGTCCAAAGTCAGCTGCATAAATTGAAATTTCCCCAAGAGAAAATTGCTTTGGAAGGAGCGTTTATTTTCTGTAAACAAAAATACTTTAAACTGTATTTGCAAGTGTTTGATCTGCGCTGTTTGGGTAGAACAAATAACTTGAGTATACAAGGTGAATTATATTTTCTTGTGAGACTTCCCTTGTAGTACACCCTTGGGATGAACACCTTAAAATATTTTGTTAAATATTGGTTGCAAGGGCAATGATGAACCCTTTACGGCTGATCACATAAAAGCCCTCTAAAAGCCCGTTAGCTCAGTTCTGCCCCTTGACTGCACTATCTCTGCCGAGCTCTCCACTTACCTCCGCAGTGATCCTTGAAGTCCTCGCAGCAGTCGCCCAGCTTGAGACAGGCGTGGTCGCAGTAGCACGGCTTGTCGCTCAGGTCCTCGATGATGGCGTTGATGGGTGCCTTCTGCACGACGCAGGAGGAGTCGCGTCCTGTGCAGCACAGCTGAGCCTCCCGGCACGACCCGCCCCAGGTGACTTGCACCGGCAGGACGACGGCCAGGAGGAGCAGGGTCAACGGTAACGACATCGCTTCAAGTCGCAATCGCAGTCGCAGTCGCAGTCGCAATCGGATCCGGTTCGGGTTAGGGTTCGGGTTCGGGTTGGCCTATATGGGACTGGGCGAACTTTACTCCGTGTCACACACACCCCGGTGCCCCACGGTATTAGCATGCAAATGCAATTTGCGCCCAAAAGCGGAAATTAAAACTAAAATTGAATTATGGCAATTGTATGCCAGAGAGCCGGGCCGGAGAATGCTGGATGGGCATGGGCTGGGCTGGACCCAACAAGAGGGAAACAAAGGCTGCGCAGGGCAGAGGAATCCAAGCCCAAAACAGCAGATCCGAAGGCACTACACAAAAATCGACAACGCACAAATATGAACTCCGAACACGGCAAGCGAAATCAAAGTAGGTCGCCAGGGGAGTGGGCGGTAACCTGCTACCTTTTGCCTCTAAATCAATGCCGCCAAAGGGCGCTGCGGGGTCGCAAGGGCTAGTCTGCTTTGCATAAAATATTGAGCAAGTGGCAACAAAGAGGGAGGCGCGACTCCGTTGGCAGCGCCGTCACCATCTCCATCTCCATCTCCAGCTCCGGGGCCCATTTCCATCCCCATTCCCATTCCCACTTCGGCCGATCCATTGCCGTGTCCGGGATAATAAAACAAAGTCTTCAATTTTCATAAATCGTTGCCAAAGCGAATCGCAACAGACATCGAGAATTTATATTAACAGCTGTGTCAGCGCCCAAACGGGCTGCGCAAATCGAATCCCCATCGCCGCCACACGGCGCGAAAATGGGGTTGATTGAATCGCGCCTCTTAATGCCCGATGGCCCTCGATGCTGTCATGCGGATATTTTACAAGCTCCCACTCGTTCCGGGCTTCTATTGCACCCGACAAAGGCAAAGCCCCGTTCCGTTTTGGGACCTTGGTTCAGGTACAGGCCAACCACGAAATGTGCCTTTAAATAATTTACAGATACCTGTATTTTAAAATTTTAACACAACGCCCTTTGTTTATCCTCAAATAACTGGATAACTGGATAACTGGATAACTGAATAACTGAATTGTGGTGTTTTCAGGGGGACAACCTGTGTCAATTGCGTTTTAATGAAATTGTGAACTCTTTCGCTGCGAACTTTCTCGTGGTGCAGCTCCATCGGATCCGCGGAATGTCGCAGGCCCCTCGAAGTCCTTCACGTCTGCACGTGACCCGGACGATTCAATCCACCTGTAAAGTGGAGCTCCTCCGGATCTGCGTGTGTGGAGTGATTTCGAGTCTGTTTAAGGCCAGAAATGCATTGGCCCGCGGCAGTAAAGTGAATGGGCGACAGGACGGCGGAAATTATTGGCAGCCATTTAAGCCACCGACACATGCAGTGAGCCATGGATCCACTCAAAGAGGCGGGCACGAGGCGACAGTGTATCAATTACTCGAACCGTACCCATCGCTTCAGTCAATTGGCTTAAGCTGTGCATCGGCTTTGCAGCCGAATTGAAATAAGGGAAGCGATGGAGCGCTGTCAACACTCCCTGGCCATCAACAATCGTTGGCCCAACCGAATTGGTCCGAAACTCCTTGTCCAGGCAGGAAATCGACTCGGGCCCCGTCAAATTCACAGAGACCACAGCTCAGAAGGACGCGCACGGCCGCCGCGTTGTTTTTAATTTGGCGCAGGACTTTGATGAGCTTGCCTCGGATCTTTTGGCGGCCGAAAATAAATATTATGCGGCGCTTGCGTCTGCATGAGGGCAAATAAATTATTTCGTGAGCGGCGGCGACCCGCAGCAAAGGCCCCAAAGCCGCTCGAAAACACAAAACAAAAAAGCGACACAAAGCGGGCGAGCCCCAAACAAAGCAAACTAAATTTGCGGCAAATATTTGCCCAGCTCCTGGGGCACATGCGAGGGTTATGTGTGTGACAGCACGCGACATAAATGTCCTTTAATGATTAATAACTTTTTCACTCCTTTCGCGCGCACAAGCGGTTCCAGTTCTCCGTCTCCACTCAACAAAAAAGCGAAAAAAATAAATCAAAAGCCGGAACCGAGGAGAAGAAACGTCCCGTCCCGAATCAAAATCCAATAAACCGATAGCGTCGAAAAGCAGACTGATCCTTGTCACGTAACGAAAATCCCCACACGCCTTGGCTTACGTTGCGCTTACGTTTCCGCTATTCTCGGCCTCCGTTGGGGCAGGAGCTCTCGATTCAGTTTCCGATTCAGTACCGAGTCCGCCTCTCTCGCTCGCTTGTCGCTCCCGAAGTGCACGCTGCGGAAGCCGGTCGACGACTGTTTGGCTGCGAGGTCGCGTGGTGAGTTATAAGTCCTCTGCCGGCCGCGCCGTCGACGCCGGCAGCGAGCCTTTCGTGCCCCGGTCGTGCGGCCTCGTGGCGCCTCGTCTCGACTCGTGGCTCGTGCAAAGCGGCTGCCTCGTCGCTTCTTCACCGCCCCAAAGCCGGTTGCGCCACCGCTATCGCCACCGCCACCGCCTCCGCCTCCGCCTCCGCCTCTGCGGCACCACTGCAGCACCACACTCGTGCCATATGACGCCAAAGCCAGTTGCAGGCGTCCGGGTCCCTATGCACATCCAAGCCCAGGTCCACGTCCACATCCTAGTCCATATCCACAGCCACATGCCCCTGGGGCGGAGGGGAGAGGGGACTTCTTTTGCTGCTGTTTATGGCCAGGAGTTGCCAGCAGTCTGCCATATGGGTCAGGCGAATATCAGGCGACAATCGGCCGCGATTACCGGCAACATCAAATGATAATGACGCGGACGACCACCAAAGCGATAATGGGCCAAAGTAAGCCCAAATGCCACTGCAATTTGCATTTGTACGGAATTGGACATGGGGCTGTGTGGCAAGGAAGCGCAAGCTAGGACAGGTTTCAAGTTTCAGGCACGGCGTAGGGCTCTTTGGTATTTGATATTTGAGATAAAAAGGCGGAGGAGCAGCTAGTCCCGACTTCAAAAACCAGATTCCTAATAAATCTGGTGCTCTTCCTGTAATGTAGCGTGGGTATTCTCGTCGCCACCATTTTTATACCATGTACCTTGAGGTACAAATGGTATATTAACTTTGTGCAAATGTATGTAACATCCAGAAGGAGACATCCCCGACCCCATAAAGTATATTCTTGATCAGCATAAACAGCCGAGTCGATATAGCCATGTTCGTCTGTCCGTCTGTCTGTATGTATGAACACCTCGTTCTCGGAGATGGTAAGGGCTAGAGGTCTAATTCTTTTTGCTTTTGGTGTGTTATTATTGCAGGCATAGCAAGTTTAGAAAAAAACATAGAAAAGAACTAGAAGGAACTGAAAATTCGCTAACTCCCACTCCTTTGACCACGTCCAACTGGTAACTCGGGCGCTTGCACGGAAGGCAGTCCCATGAGTATGAAATATTATTCATCTATTGAAAATAGTAGGTAACTATAATTACAATTTCTGAATAGATATTAAACAATTAAGAACGATTATAGTTGAGTGTCTCGAATATAATTACCCGGTTCTCAGTTTCACCTACCATTGAAATTTTGGGAGCAACAAATTTTCGTAATATATGTTTGTAAGCTTATCGGTTGACACTAAAAACAATACCAAACGTGTAATTCTGATTATATACCAGGTGAAGAACGGTCACACTTTTGATCTGTCAACTGCTATAAATAGAGACGGTTTCAGCCAGTCCCTTGTAGTTTGATTTCACGGCGAGACGTTTCGGGATGGGTTTATTTTTACTTCGAATTAATTTTCTTAATATTTTATACTATTTAATATATAATATTTTTTATATTTAATAAAAATTGTAAAATTTAGTCATGTGACAAGATTTATAAATTTCGCACAATAAACACTGTAAACACCAACAAAATGATAAATAAAAAATGTTGTCTGCCTGCACTTTTTTACGCCGACAAACAAGTTTTTTTTTTCGAAAGAATACATTGATTTATTTTAACCAAAAGTTTCGACTTAAAAACAAGTAAGAACGATTCTCGACTATAAATACCCGCTTCTCAGTTTCACCTTGTTTTTGACACAATAAAATATTTCGTTATTTTCGTAATTTATTTTGTAGGTGTGTGTTTGTATGAGAAGTGTTTCTATGGGGAAACTTGTAATTTTTTTATTCGACGCAACTCGTTTTTGTCATTTTTGCAAACAAAAGTGGGCTAACCGGCTGATTTTCGCAACACAGATAGATAATGGCCCTACCAATGTACTATTCAAATTTAGTGCCTATAGAGCTAAAATTGTGGATGTCACAGAATTTCTGCGGAGGGAGGTAGTCGATTTTAAAAATAAACTTGTGATGAACTGGTATCCCTAGAATTATAATGTGCAATTAGTTTTTCTCTATCTATTATAGTTTCCAAAATCTAGGCGTTCATACGGACAGACGGACGGACGGACAGACGGACATGGCTAGATGGACTCGGCTGTTGATGCAGATCAAGAATATATATACTTCATAGGGTCGGAAAAGCTTCCTTGTCCCTGTCACATATTTGACATTCGCACGAATTCAATATACCCTTATTCTTTTTTAAAAGAACCGGGTATAAAAAGTATATGAGTATATGATCAGAATCGTTGGCATTCCACTGCTCTTACAGTATGCTTATCAAAATAATATTTTGAACATTTATTGAACATATAGGATCAAAGAGAAATGTAAGTTGAAATAGTTATTTATCCTGATATTAACAGCGGCTAATGTATTTTTATTAGTTTGTTTGCCTCGGATCATGCAACTATTGTTCTAAGCCCCTTGAAACCACGCACTTTATTTAAATGGACTTGGAGCTTTAAACTTAATTAACTATTTGATTACCAAATAGTAGCACTAAAGACTCGTAAAAAATGCCATAAACTGTGCCTGGTTGCACACTAAAATGTTTACTCGAAGTTTCCTGCTTGCATCCCAACTATAAGTGTTATCCAATTTAGCCGAAAATACTAACACGTTTTATTAGGAGTCAGTGTGTCGAAAATGATCACAGGCGGCCCAACAACTTTAGCGTTACCACTAAGTTAAGTCTAAACAAAGTGGCGTTTGATGGGGAGGGCTGGGTGCAGCAATTAAAGCCAACTTAGCGTCGGACTTGGCTCGGAGGTGGCCGACAGTGCAGTTAACTGGGCCCGTTCCCGCGCCCGCGCCCGTGCCAGACAATGAATTCAAGTTGACACACTTGCAGGGATTGGAGGCACTGAATCGGAGATGGGAATCCTCCAGCTGAAGTGGAGTGACGTTTATGCTGACACCGAAAGTCATCAACAACAATATACTGTTTCAGCAGGTGCACACGGCGAGAAATTTCAGCCACCATTCACCATTCAGAGGTGTGTGGGAAAGTTTAATCATCTGGTAGGAACTGCCCCCCGTCTTCGTGGGTGGGTGGTGGCTGCGCGTGTCTTGCAGCAAGCCGTGCCCTTGCGTGTTTGTTTTCAGTGTAGCTTTTAGCTCGCCTTGCTGACTGGCAAATATTTGCCGCATAGGCAAACGTGTGCCACTGCCACGGGGCCTCCTCCGCCACCACCTGACTTTCGCTTCTGGGACTTGCCCGTTGTGGAGGAAGGTTTCGGCTTTGTTTGTGTGTCGCGCGAATTGAGCGCACCCTCTGGCAAGGAAGGGGGCGTGGCAGGATCAGGGTGCTGTGTGTGTGGGCGCCGGCTCGTTTCCGCTCCAGATCATAAACAAAGCGAGCGCGTGCGGGGCTGTGTACATAAATACATGCAAATTTGATGTCACCCCGTGCAGCAAAGTCACCGATATTCCACCTGCAGCGCCATCAATATCCCTTGGAAGTACCACTCCCGCCCGCCCACGTCCTCACACGGTATCATGGCAACCTACGAGTAGAACCCGCTGCCGTTTCCCACTGCTCTTTCGTACGGCTCTTTCGTACTCCAGAGCCAGTCGGAACTGAGGACTCCAGAGCCCGACGCACATTCGCCAATTCGGGTTAATTCAAGGTGTCACTTTTCGACCGTAAACAAACAGCCATTGTGTCGGGCCAAGCCAACATTTTCCCCAAAAGCGATGCCAATTAGGCAAACAATTCGAGACCCCGCTGGCGCGCACAACCGCATTTACACTTGTTACCACAAACCAAGCGAAAAAATAAGTCAAGCCATTAACTTGACTCTCGCGGCTCGCTTGTTTCCATTTTGCCACAATGTACAAATTTCAAGTTACTTTATTTTCCTCTACCTACCACTTACACGCTCGTATGATTAAACAAAAGTGTGTCATAGGACAACATGGGTTTGTCCATATATGTTATGTTACTCGTAGTTTGGTTTATTGTGCTGTTCAATTTAAACATACATAGGGTGGATAACATATAACTTATATTCGTGTGCTGCTTGCCGTTTTCAGACAATATTTAGAAGTACTCGTAGTGATGAAAAACAAATTGCCAGTGCACAGCTATATTATATACCCCAGGAGTTACGTTGATAGTTGACCAAACAAAAGGCATATGATTAAATGCGTCAACATTTTGCAATAACTGGGTGGCAAGGGTAGCATTCATTCGATTCCGGAGTGGCTGAGGGCCACAAAATCTAGACCTGGCTGATGCAGCCTTCATTGTTTTGCGTTCTCCCGCTGGCGAATGCAATAAAAACAATTAAAATCATCGACAGCAAAGGAATCAACTGCAACTGCAACTGCAACTGCGACTGCGACTAAAAATGTACAACCCTGCGGCGATGTTCCGGGACTAATTGAAACGCCCTGTCAGAGGACGCAGGAAGAGTGCGCCGAGGGGTCTGAATATGTCTATTAATTGTGGGCGGCAGTGAGATGATGTGACGGTTTCGAACAAGTTTGACTGCCCAAAGAACAAACCTGCAATCCAGCCCGAACGCTTGCATTCCGGCTGGATTATTTGTGGGCAATGTCACCCAAAGACTTTGACTTTGTGCAGTCGGCTTAAGCTGCGTCTGACAGCTCAATTTTTGGTTGGGTTGTGTGTTCCATTAGCATCTATTTCCAAATTAAACCGGCGGCCATCTAATCGCTCCAGGTTAGCTTAAATCCTGCATTTTGCTTCGTGCATCACCTAGAATGCAAATTGGTGGGCGCTCTTCCTGACAAATATAACCTGAGGAGATGGACGGCGTCATAAGTGTGTTTGCACCAAACAATAAAATGATCACGAGTCCACAGAAATGTTGGACGAATATATCACTCTATCACTCGAATATCGAATGGTGCAGTTGAATGGCACTGTAGATTCTTGCTAGGGTCTTTTCTTCTGGGTGGCGATTCTTTAGCTGCACTGCCTACGCTCTACGCCGTCTTCCCGAATCTGGGGAAAAAAATATGTCCTCCGCTTCCTTGTTAATCTGGGTGACCATGTGCTGCCCCTCGATGTCGGGTTTAGCAACATGTACGACCTTCCAGGCTGCAGTTTGTACATCCTTATCCTGCTACTTTAGCAGCTGCAGCGCCTGATTTTTTGGTACTGCTGTGGAGAAGAGTACCTTTGCCGTGGGTACGGATGGTATCTCCCTGCGATTTCGCTCAAGGCCTTGGGGGGATGTTGGAGGGCTTTTGGGGGGCTGTTGGGGGTGGTTGGGGACTGTTTGGTACTTGCCCGCTGGTGCCTCCACGGTAGTCTCGTCTAGGGAGGCTGGCGTTTCGGAAGTTGTTTCGCTACCTTGTTTACGTGCCCACTACCCATGACTTTCATCTTGGGGTTTTGGGAAAGAAAGGCACGCCTCTCTTTGATCTTAGCCAAGGCCCACTTGAGACTGCCGGCCTTCTCTGGTGAGGGGTCGTGTCGTTTCCGTAGCCTGGTCTCGATCTTGAGAGCCGCCCTGGACGGGGCCCCCGCTTACAAGCCCAACTTTGGCCCTTTTGGCCCAGCCTACGAATTTGCAACCGGCACCCTCGTGGACGGGCAGTCGGGGATTTTGGCAGCTCTCCGACCCCACAAAGTAACATGTAATTAAGTTCTCGGCTTTAAGGATTTAAAAAAAAACATAATTTTATTTAAATATCGCTTAAAGTGAGACACTTGAATGAGTTTACTGATCACGCTAATTGGGGGTGAAGAATAGGACTGACTCTGCCAGAGTGGCCGACTCGGCTTAAATGTTGTTCCTCGATGGTTTGGAGTTTCAATTCTTTTGGCTGCTCTCTTGGCTGCGCTCCTTAATTGGGTGCGTTATATCGGGAGCTATGGCATCAGCCGATGTTTCTGGTTACATTTGGTATGCGTAATGGTTCTTTTCGGTCGCCGTTAGACCCAAGGAGTCGAATCGCTTTAGACATTGAATTTGGCTGTGGCCTAATTGGCGTTTGTATCCAAGGGGTTCGGGTTGTTTGAATAATGATTTCGGACTTTGGACTTAACGGAAGTTTATATGGGTTATTCGAGTAGTGGAAATTTCAATTGGGATTTGTTTACGGTCAGCAATAAACTCTTTCTGGTGTTCGCGAATATGATTATCAAGAACTTAATAATTAGGTATTGTGAAATACATCGTGTGTAGGGTAGACATATTAGAATATATATATTCTTGATCAGCATCAATAGTCGAGTCGATACTGCCATGCCCGACTGCCCATATGTCTGTCGGTATGTATGAATACTCGTACACACGTCGCTCTCAGAGATGGTAAGAGCTAAATGTCATTTTTTTGTATTTTGGTGCACGATATGCATATAGGAATCTCAACTTTATTTCAAAATTTTACCACGCCCCTTTCAGCTTTTGAAGTTCGCATAAAACTGCTGCAATCCCAAAGATAGCCGTCAAAAGTCATCTGCTGTAAAGCACGTTATGGTTGCATGCAACAGCTGCTTGCAAGAAATGGACCCTCAAACTTTAATTACTTTTATGTAACATAACAGTTTGATCAATCTAGATTCTAGGTTCTAGAATATAAGAACATTAGAATACTCGTATATGTAACCCTTGAAAAACCCAATCGTCGACACCAAATTTTCCAAATCCCAGACAGCGCTCTGTGGCCAATTGCACATTAAAACGCTTTTTACATCATTTGACAGTACAGCAGAGAGTGCACTTTTATACCATGTGCCCTAAGGTACAAATGGTATATTAGGCTTGTGCAAATGTATGCAACAGGGAGGAGGAGCCATTTCCAACCCTCCAAAGCATAAATATTCTTAATCAGGATCAATAGCCAAGTCGATCCAGCCATGTCCGTCTGTATGTAAAACCAAGTTGTTCTACGAATTAGTAAGAGCTACAGACGTCTTGCTTTTTGCTTCAGGTCCACTATATGTGTACGCAGATCAAATTTATTTCAAATTTCAGCCACGCCCCTTACATCCTTCGTGATTTGCAAAAATTTTCTTACACATATTTGACAATATCTTCAATATGGTAGGAGCTAACCCAAATATTTTTGTTTTAGGTGCGTTTAGTATACGTCGAGAGATACATCGAGAGATATAAATCTTTCTGCCTGCAGTTAATAAGTTAAATATGTAGCCATGGGGATTGTTTTATATAGATTGAACAATAAATAATGATGATACGGCCTTTGCGAGTGTCAATGCCTGGTAATACATGGTATCGCGTGTTCGGGAAATCTCGACTACAGAATTTCTAGTTTTTATAGCCCTAAAGTGTTGTTGAAGCAAAAATAAATAATAGGTATATATTTTTTGATTCTTTGCTCCATAAAATATAATTTTTAATAACTAACTTGTCAGCTTAAAAAATGTCTCGATGGCAAATAAACGTTCTTAGTTTGTGGGTGAGCGTAACAATTAACTACATACGTGAAACATTTTTCAAGAAAATGTTGAAGATTTTGTGTAAATCGAGTTCTACAATTGCAATATAGATTAACTATACTACGTATTTATAAAACAAATCATTGTAGAAAATGTTGGTATGTGTTTATTAAATTTATTTTTTAGCATTTAGTGATAAGCCTTAAGTTGCTTGAAAACAGGACTCAATTATCATCTATTAGGTGCGATGGGCAAGGGCCCAAAGGAGATACTCTTCGACAGATAGTCCACCCATCTTGACAGTGGCATTGAGGTGCGGCAGGCTTTCTATCAGAAGTGGTCAAAACGCTTTCAATATCATCCGTTTTTAAAAATACAAAAATATATGAGCTGTGTGCCAAAGCGAGTGGTGGTTGCGTTGCGTGCTTAAATAGATGCTCGGCCATGCCATGCCATGCCGGGACGGGCATGGGCACGGCACGGGCACGGGCACGGGCACGTCCGTTGAATTTGAATCTGTGCCAACAGATTGGGCGCAGTGGCGTCTCCGGCGGTTTTATTCGAAATTCGACGGCGGACGTTCGACGACAACTCGACAGTTGCAATTTGTGCGTCGTCGCGGCTCGAACAACGCGTGGCCAGAATTCATTGGCTTTGTTTTCCGCTTTTCCGCTTTCCGCTTTTCCGCTTTTTGCCCCTCGGCGGACCTCCCGTGCAATCTGCGCTGACACATTTGTTCGGCGCGATTTACAGGCGCAATTAATTGACAAGTTGTTAAACACATCTATTAAATGCGACCGACCCTTAAACAGCCCGGGCCGCAGCACGCTGAAAATTATCAATTAAAATCAATTAACGTGGGTGCCCCGGGCCGAATAAAATCAAATTTAAGTTCAATTTAAATTTATTCGCAAATAAAGGGCGCGCGAGATGCCGGCAAGAAAAAAAGTAAACACCACAGGTAGCGCGGCAGTGCGGCAGCATAATTAAAAATTAATTTACCAAACAGACAGCGGCAAATAGCAGAAGTAAAAACTGCAAGCCCATTTACATACTGATTACGATTACGTATGGATGCGGCAGCATTTTGTCCCAGTGCTTAATTACATGCCAAATACTCGTGAAGGCCCCGCATCGCATCGACTCCTCGTCGAATCGGAGTACAGTAATCAAAGCTCATCATCAAGTCGCATAAAAATTCCCGAGCTGCCACAAAAAGAAAACAACTCGAATCTATTTTGGATATTCTCTTGTTGCCTTTCCCCAGGCAGCGTTTTTTGTTTTATATCTATTTGTATTTTGTGTTTTTTATACCATGTACCTTAAGGTACAACTGGTATATTAGGTTTGTGCAATGTATGTGTGTAACAGGGAGAAGAAAGCGTTTCCGACCCTATAAAGTGTATATAGTCTTGATCAGCTCTAACAGCCGAGTCGATCTAGTCATGTCCGTCTGTCCGTCTGTCTACCTGAATGTATGAACACGTCGTTCTGCGAGATGGTAAGAGCTAAAGCCCCAATTCTTTTTCGCTTAGGTCCGTTATATACGTACATATATGTGTACGCAGATCGAGTTTATTTATATTTTTGCCAAGCCCCTTACCGCCTTCGTGATTTGCATAGAACTGTATCTACTGCCATATATTTGACAAAGTCTCCAAAATGGTAAGATCTAGGGACATTATTCTTTTCGTTTAGTATATATGCAGAATATGTTTGTATTGAATTCTAGCCACGCCCCTTTGCGCCTCTGAAATTTACAAAGAACTATATTTTCCGTAGCATATAGCCTATATCTCCGAGTTGGTTAGAGCAAATAGTTACAGTTGAAAATTTAAATATCTGGCCATGCGGGAAGCTTCATAAAGATCGGCAGTGTCAATGCCTGGTGGAAATAGGTACATGGTATCCCGTTGTCGAGAAATCTCGAGTACAGCGTTTCTACTTGTTTCGTTTTGGTTTTGTTTTGTTTTCAGTTTGGGGCAAAAATGAATGTAAAAAAGCCAAAAAGAGAGCCACCGTCGGCCGCTGCTGCATTGTTGTGCTTTGTTTTATTTATACAGAAGCGTCGCCGCCTATAAATAAGTCGGATATGAATGAATCCGAATCGCAGCCCGAATCCAAATCCAGGGGCAGGCGTCGAAAGATGCCAGAAATATGGAAAATGGAATTTCGAAACGCCCGCACGCTCCACATAAATCATTATCCGATCCAAATCCGAAGCCAATCGGCCGGCGGATGATAAATGCGGGAATTAGCCGTCAATTGTGGAGAGCTGGACCATAAGTTATTTCTAATTTGAAGGGTGGACCTATATGCTATTTGTTGACCGCAAAACGCTGTCCCAATAAATATTTAACCTGTTTAATTAGCCAGCATGGATAACTTCACGGTTTGCTAAAAGAAATTCCCATTCTCCACAGCCTCTATTTCAAGGCAGATTCGCTATTTAAGAAGAACAAATAAGAACAAATATATATCAAAATAAAGTACTTCAAATGCCGAAACCTAAAACAAAACCATTCCCAGATGACTGCAAATAAAATGCAAAAACGGCCACGATTCACAAGAGAAATGAACATCATTCTCGAATATAAGGTCGAAAGAAGTGAAAAATATATGAGATACATTTTTAGATCAAATGCATTATTAAAAAAAATTGGCAGGGCGCCAAGTAAAACTAGTGAAATTAAAATAATATAGGATAAACACTTTCAGTCTAATATTGGACTCATGAAATTGATATGATAATTCCACACATTTAGCAACGGCAATGGCCAATTGAGACAACTAAAAGTATAGTGCTGGTTTCCTATAACTACATAAATATCACTTCAAATAGATGTTTACTGACTCATAATTTAGGATTAAGTGTTGTATTACATTTTAACTGAGGAACGCATTCAGCAAATATCTCATCACTGATGTTCCTTCATAACTTAATAAGAGAATATTTGCAATTTAAAGGAACCTTTTCCGTAAATTTCTATCCGGCTCCCAAAGAGAGTAGACATTATTTTAAGCACATGCAAAAACCTATAAATGCGATTTGAAATTTGTAAATATTGTAGGTGCCTATTATTTATTCAATAGGAACAAGGTCAACCGTGTCTTGACGAACGTTTAAATTAAATTGACCATTGAATTACGAGTATAATAAATTTAGGCAAATTACGGCTGAGAGGAAATCTCGAACTAATTATATTGAATCTCGTATCTGGTAGCTCCCTTGTCCGATGGGGTCGGAGAGTGTGCAGCCAATGCGGATAACTGAATGGCTTTAAAGTTTAAACGGCAAGGTGGCGACACAGCGTCTTGCCCCGATAGTTTCTGAATCTCGGAGGTAATCGCCTGACGGGTGATTAACGAGTCGGTGGTGACGGCTGGGCAGCAATTAGAAGACAATTAGCGTGAGCGCCACCACTAATGAGTGCCCTTGTTGCTTTGCCCCTCCCCAGAGTCACCAAAAGAACCACAACCGGTCGAGGCAGCAAAACAAGGCCAAGAAGGAGCCGGAGCAGTGTCGGACGGAGCGGGCGGAAAATGCGGACCCCGAACTGCCCTTCCGAGAGGAGCAATCGGACATCTATGGACGCTATCTGGTGGCCAGCCGGCAGCTGGAGCCCGGGGAACTGCTGATCGTGGAGGAGCCATTGGCCATCGGGCCCTGTGTCAGCGGGGATCCCGTGTGCCTCGGCTGCTACTGCCCGGTGTCCCTCAGTCCCACCCAGTTTCGCTGCCCCGGGTGCGCATGGCCCCTGTGCGGCGCCGCCTGCCCCGGCATCGGCCGGAGGGACGGCCACACGGCGGAGGAGTGTCTCCTGTACGGGGCCCGCAGGGCGGTGGCCGGCGAACTGCTGACGGAGCGCGCCGGCCCGGCGGCGGTGCGCGACCTCTACGAACTGGTGCTGATCGTGCGCATCCTGCTGCTGCGCCAGCGCGACCCGGAGCAGTTTGCGGCCATCACCCGCATGGAATCGCACTCGGAGGAGCGGCGCAAAAACCAGGTTCTCTGGGAGCACTACGAGCAGAAGGTGGTGCAGCGGCTGCGGGGCGCGTGGCAGCTGCTAGACCTCGAGGCGGAGCAGGTGCACGAAGTGTGCGGCATCCTGGACGTCAACTGCTTCGAGATCGGGCAGAACGGGGCCAAGGCGAGGACGTTATACCCGAGCGCCTTCCTGCTCGCGCACGACTGCTCCCCGAACACGGCGCACACCGACCACCCCAAATCCTTCGCCATTCTCCTGAGGACGTCGCGGCGCGTGCGCGAGCGGGAAGCCCTCACGCTCAGCTATGCGTATACGCTCCAAGGCACCCTCAAGCGGCGCTCCTTCATGCACGAGGGCAAGCTGTTCTGGTGCTCCTGTCGCCGGTGCGCCGATCCCCGGGAGCTGGGCTCCGACTGCAGCGCCATCGTCTGCCCCTCCTGCCGGCAGGGATCCCTGCGTGCGGCAAATCCCCTGAACCAGGATGGCGACTGGTGGTGAGTACTGGCAGGGCTTCAACGGGTTTTCCACTCGCAATCGCAAAGGGACAAGAAGAATGCGATACATTTTATCATTGTTTAAAATACTCTATTCCACATAGAGTAGCTTAGACAGAATCAAGTTAAAACCTTGAGGAGGTTCAAAATATATTGATCGCAAATTATGTAAAATTTAGCAGCTATTGTGGTCCCCATCTTGTCGGCGGTGTGCCAGCAACTCAAACAAAAATCGCACTGTAGAAAAATCGCTACCCTGTTATTAAAAATAACAAGGTATATTGAATTGGTACGTATGTTAATTACGAAACAGGGACAAAGGGTAGCCTGCGAGAGCACAAAGTACGTATTTATGTATATTCTTGGTCACCATCAAAAGTCGAGCCGATATAGCCATGTCCGTCCATCTGTCCGTATGAACGCCTAGAACTTGTTAATAGATTAAAATGGATAGAGAAAAACATGCATATTCTGATACTGGGGATACCAGTTTCGCACAAGTTGGTTTTTTAAAATCAGCGAATTCCTCCTGCACACTCGCAAACCACGATATTTTGTACCGTGAACAATATTAAGTTTTTGCAAATGTATGTAACAGGAAGAAGGAAGCATTTCCGACCCTATAAAGTAGGTATATATATTCTTTTTTTTTTTTTTTGCGCAAATGACAAAAATGTGTTGCGCCCACAAGCTTTTCCATAGATATAACATATGGCGCGCACTTCTCTTACATTGCATTTTTACGATGGCTTACACCATGTGCACACGACTTTATAACGGATCTACTCTTAGGCTCGGAATATACCAGAAAGATCGAAGAATGTTTCTGTTGTTACTGGACGGATATCCATGGTTCTGCATTGATATTCTGGAGGCGGCTTATTTTTGTAGTGATTCGCGACGGATTATTCTGGGCTTGATACGAGTATGAATGTAGCAATCCATTCCAAGCTGTGTGGCCGGTATTAAAATGGCCCTGGCCCCTTGGTTTTTGAGCTTTCAGATTTGGGTTTGCTGGCGGTGCATTCGTTGACTGCGTCGTTGCTGTAGCTGGGGTAAGGTTTGCTGCGGTTGCAGAAATTTTAACATGGCTTGTCGACGGGAGGGGGTGTTGTACACTGCGAACTCCATGACATGGGAGTCGGGGTGAGAAGAGCCGAAGAGCCAAGCCGTGACCTTTGGCTATCAGCGGACAGTGGAGCCCAATTGCTAGTGGAAAAAGGTTATTCCAAAAGTTAATTTTGTTTCTTGTTTCAGCTGCGATCGATGTGACCATAAGATGGGGGCGAAGGATCTGGAACGACTGCTTGATCGAATCAATGACGACCTGGAGACGATAGATGTCCACGATATTCCCGGGTTGGAGAGCTTTCTATTGCGGTGAGTTTTCGTTTCTGTTTGAAACGATCAATAATATTCAGCAAAGTCTTGTCCATTTCATGCTCTTACTAATATCACTTTGAGTTCGAGTCTTTTTTCGACAGCCCATCGCGGAGATGTGCCGGACATTTAACTAATTTTTGGCTGCTTTCAAATTATTTTCTCGCAACAATTATACAATTGCTTTAGTGTTTAACAAGGGAATGCTTATGTGGCTTTTATTTACCACCTGTAGCTACCGAGACGTCCTACGACCAAACCACTACCTCTTGCTCTCTGCAAAGTACTCGCTATGCCAGATCTACGGCCGAATAGATGGTTACTTGCTGCCGCAGATGTCGCCGGATGCTATTGCCCGCAAGGAGCGCTATTGTCGGGAGTTCTTGCAAGTCGTCGACCTCTTGGACCCGGGACTCACACGACTGCGCGGTGAGCCCCTAAATGCCTGTGCTGTGCGTTGGGTATTAAGCAGTAATCCTTCCTCCAGGACTGATCATGTACGAGCTGCATGCGCCCGTCATGGTTTTAGCCCAGATGAGCCTCCAAAGCGGCAAGATCTCGCGCACGGAGTTCCAGCGTCGCCTCAAGGAAGTGGTCAGACTGCTGCAAACCAGCAGGGACATCTTGCGCCTGGAACCGGAGGGATCCAGCGAGTATGAAATGGGACAAGCAGCCGCCGATGCCCTCGTCAAAATGGGCTGCTAACGGTGCAGTCGCCGAGAATCTGTTCCAGAACTAAGGAACGCAATTTTGTTGATTTTCACTAATAAGTCTGCATTAAAAAGTATCTCAAACTGTAAATAAGACAATTTTTTATGTTATTAAAAAATGGCTATGGAATTAAGTACTTACAGTCAAAGTTTTGTAAATACTTTTGAAGCTTACAGAAGTACAAAAGAGCTTTGTGGATCTACGATTTTTTTCTCACTTTAAAATTAGGCCGTAAATGATGTATCCAAGGTGTATCCTGAAAGTAATGTCAGGCAGCTGGGGAATGCAGTTCAAGTTCTTTATTGGAAAACAAGTAGAAACGCTGTAGTCGAGATTTCTCGACAACGAGATACCATGTACCTCTCTTGCCGTTGCCGTGGAAAGGGGTGGGTAACATTTTAATTGGTCATATCCTCTAAAATTATTGTCCGATCTAAACGTAATTTTGCACGCATGCACGTGTTTTTACCATTTTTGAGATATCAATTTGTTTGCAAATACGAGGGCGAAAAGGGGCGTGGCAAAAATCTGGGAATGGCATTATCTGCATAGAAGTTAAACGGTCCTAATGCAAAAGAAAACAGGTCTTTAGCTCTTATTTTGTCCAAGTTATCGAAGAAAATACAGTTTTATGCAAATTACGAAGGCGGAAAAGGGGCGTGGCTAAAATAAACTCGACCTGCGTAGACATATAACGGACCTAAAGCAAAAAGAATTACACCTCTAGCGCTTACCATCTCCGAGAACGACGTGTTCATACATACAGACGGACGGACAGACAGACGGACATGGCTAGATCGACTCGGCTGTTGATGCTGATCAAGAATATATATACTTTATATGGTCGGAAACGCTTCCTTCTCCCCGTTAAATACTTTGCACAAACATAATACACCATTTGTACCTTAAGGTACATGGTATAAAAATTAAAATGTATCTAGTTTCCCAAGTTCAATCGCACCGAATAATATATTTCTTTTTCTCGATACTTCCTTTAACACGGGTTCAAAAAACCCTTATGCTCTGCCAGAGCCTTGTAAAACATCGCAAAACAAAAATTCAGTGACTGGAAAACGAAATGTCTCCTTAATTTGTGGCCAGAGTCAAATTTGGAGCTTTAAGGTGGGTTAAGTGGCGCCTGAAAGCTGGGAGGGAATTTGCCGTGCTCATTTGAATTTTCTTTTGTCTTGCGGAGAAAAGCTGTCCTAAGACGGCTCTGCCGAGGCAAAAACACTATGAATGCATTGAATTTTTATAATCATCCACATTGTGGCCACATGCAGATAAAGTCCATGGATGCGCACTCGCACACAGAAGCTGCAGATACGAGTATTCGCCCCAGACGCAAAGATAGAGCCGCAGGTACGACGACAAAGGGGCGGCGACACGCCCCACATATCACCGGGATGTGTACAGCTGTTGGCGTGGTGTCTTGTATGTGGTATTACCAGGGACATAAATAAAGCAAAAACGCAAGGGAGGCCCCACGAGCCGAAGATTGGCTGTCCTTCCACGCCCAAAGCGGGCAGTAAATATGAAACACAGCGACAGATCCGAGCCGAATTACTAAAGAAAAAGAGAAGAGTTTTAGTAATTTCGTCACAAGCTGTGTAAATAATCTTGAATGCTGATCACAAGAGTCTACAGCACAGCAGATTTGGAAAAACTTTGAATTATTCACAAAGAAGGGTCCGGCAGGAGCAGCCAAAGCATTCCAACTGGGAGAGGGTACGCGCGGTGGTCCACATACCCTGGTTATGGAGCCCACAAAAGGCGGCTAGAACTAAAAGCGTACGATAAATATAAATTGCATTGTGCAATAATCTTCAAAGTGCAACAAAGTAAGAAACAAGAGCAACAACAACGGGCGGGACTGCAAGCAGCTCGACGAGGCGCCACGCAAACACCATGGCACTCGGTGCACATGCAACAGCATGGCATACAATGAGATGTTGCCTCATAAAGCCACATAAAAAATAAGACGATGCCGGCAAAGAAGCAAGCAGGAAGCCCAATGCCAGGATGTAGCCACACAAAGTAAACGAGCTGGATGGCACTGGCCCAAAGGTGGGACAGGAGGCGCTGTTCTTGCCACGAAGCCAAGGACATTGGCGTGGCTGCCACGGGAGTCTCGAAAAAGCGGCAGCAAATGACTGTAATTGTTTGCAATTTCCCCCCCTGGCTTGCATCACGATTGCAACTGCAATAGCATATCGGGCCACAAAGCAAAAACAGGCAAGTATGAACGCTGTAGTAAGGATTTTTCGCCAACGGGATACCGTGTACCGATTTTCATTATCAGTAGTATTTCCGCTTAAAAATGTTAACCCCAAGTTACATGCACACGTGCGTAAAATCAGCGCATAAAATGGATACAATGTCGTCATCCCGCATCGACACTGGCAGAGGGCAATGAAAATATCTGTTGGCCGTATCTTAATTATTTATGGTCCGATCCTTATTAAACTTTTCCCATGGCTAGGTATTATAATTTTTAGCTATAGGCAACACTATTTTTTTATTCTTTGTAAAAAAATGACTTCAAACCACTTCGAATATATAAACAATATGCTTGCAATGGAGGAAAGGGGCGTGGCTAAAATTAAAAAAAAGACATATTCCTTTCTCCTACAATCCGGGGGGTATTGTCAAACTTTCATGAAAATGTAGACATGGCAAAAATGTTACAATCATTTGCAGAAACCTAATACACCATTGTACCTTAGGGTACGTGGTTAACGGAACAAAAGGTTCAGCAGTGCCTTTATTTTGATTTCGTTATTGTGTATCTTTGAACGATCCTTTCCATTGAATTCTTTAAAGATTTGAAGGACGTACTCCCTCTTCTTGCAGGGTGCTTGTCAATAAATATACACATTTATAAACATAAGTGAGGGTAGCACTTAGTCAACTTAATTTTTAAAAGATTTTTAGCATTTCGTGGCAATAAAAAGGGACCACCTACATACATATGTATATGACGATTTAGCTCCATTGGATTACGATTTTTTTGGGTTCTGAGGGGGATTGGAATAATTAGACCCCAGCAATGCTTTTCCCTATAAATCTACGCCCCTGCTCGAAACCGCAACATTATGACAGTCAACGGTAAGGCGATAATGCCGTATCTTTGTAGTTACTGCAGTGCCGTAGCAAGGATGCCAGCGGCAGCCGGTAGGACAGGAACAGAGACGGACACAGATACAGACACAGAGATAAAGACAGGGACAGGAACAAGGACAGCGACAGGGACATGCGGCAGACTCCAAGGGATGTGCTGGACTATAAAGCCGCTCAACGAAAGAGGAGAGCATAGCCTTCTGGGTATCAAAAGTGTTGTTTATTAAAATAAATTTATTGCTTGTTTGCAGATAAAAATGAAGACCGAAAAGCACGGCCAGTGAAGCTGAAGCTTCTCAACCGCATCTGTTCCGTAAAAGTGTTAAAACGATAAGCGGAAACAGGAAGCTGCGTGCAAGGATAGAAGCCAGGGCCCATCGCCCATTTCCTGCTCCGCCTTTTCCTTCTTGAAATCGTAGTTCGAGAAGGACAGCCCCGGAGCCGGTAATGAGGATGGGAGAGGGCCGGGGAGGACTGCACACTTGGACACGGGTTCCCAAGGAGCGGTGTAAAAAGTCTCTCAACTTTTGAGTCCTGGACCCCTTCGAGAGGCCGTCTAGACGAACCCTGCACGGGGACAGCCGGACCTTCGGCCGGAGCGATTGCACTGCGACAAACGCAAAAGCTGGAAAAATGTATGTAAGGATATTTGATTCTTGACAAACGATTAAATGCTTCAGATCAAAAGTACAAATGCTGCTAGAATGCTGTTCTAGGATATTTTTCAATCCAGCTAAATATTGTAAATACTGTAAACTCCTTGTCCCAACAATACGTACGAATACAAATAACAAATACGCTTTACGACTTTTGTGTCCCAAGCCCAAAACATTATTAAATTCTTTGGATACATCTTTGGGTTATGTTTATACGTTACAATAGAATTATGTTTTTCTTTCGTAGATACACTTTTTTGAGTCGTCATGGAGTCGTCTTAGCATATGTTTATTGTCTAGGGGATAAGTAAACAATTGGTCCATAAGCGCATCCGCCAACAGGCATAGGTGCAGATGCAATTGTAAAGATTTTTTAAGACATGTTCTGCAAGATGGTTGCTTGCAGTGTTGCGGCAGCAGAGAATGCCTATAATTCAGAGATACAAGTGGAAAAAATCACAAATCACCGCATAACTCGATTGGCCAGAAGTGCTTGCCTCTCCTGCAGATGCCAAATGGCCGATTCCCGATTGCAAATTGCGGATTGTGGGATGCCGGACGCCAGACGTCGGACTCCGGTCTCCGGACTGCGGACTCCGGACTCGAGACTCAAATCTCCGGACTCCTAGTAGTTGTTGTAGACGAACTCGCTCAGGAGGGAGTTGGTGGGGCCATCGCCGCCCGAGGATGCGGAGGCGGAGGCGGATCCCGGGGAGCCGTCCTGCAAGTTGCGGAGCAGGCGGTGCCGGAAGTGCATGGTGCGCAGACGCTGCATCCGCCGCTTCAGGTTGCAGTAGACAGGACAGCAGTCCGGGAAGGGCTTGTACATCAGCTCCTCCTCGTCCCCCTGCTCACACTGATCCGGCAGGATGTCCAAACAGCTGGAGGAGATTGCGCGGAAGGGCGTTAGGGGAGGGCATTAGTTTGGGTCCAGACTGCGGGGTTTGGCTCTATTTGGCTCGCAGGGACCATGCAAGGGGAGTGGGACAACATGCACATGCTTAGCTAAGAGAATTGCAACTACTCATTCGGCCTAGACATTTTTTCCACTACGAAAATAGACCTGGAGCGGGGCATTATGTGGTTGTTCTCGCAAAACAGGTTCGAGCACAGGCTCAGGAGCACGAGCCGGCGGGGCAGGAACTTCGACTGCTCCCACATGCAGCGCCGGAAGGTGCCTGCGCAGAGAAAAGAGTGATTTCGGTTACATTTCATGACTGAAACAATGCAGGAGGTGACCTAATGATTTGGGAACATTTCTGATAAGCCTTGTATTTTTATATTTTGCTTAGTCTATATGTTTGTTAAGCGGTATTTACGTTCACATATGTTACAATATCTTCGAGATGGTGGGAGCTAGAGACATAATTCATTTCATTTCGGTTTAGGTGCATTTATCATAACCCCAGAAGATTTCATTTTTGCCTCCTAATCACGCCCCGCAACTTACATAAATATTATTTTGCATATTTGTTTATATCTTCTGCATACTTGTTTATATCTCCAAAATGGACAAAGCAGGGGATATAAATATTTTTGCTTGAAGTTCAAGCCATGTTTATGAATATTTTTTAAAGATCGGGCAAAAAATAATGAAGGTACGGCCTTTACCAGTGTTAATGCCGAATGACATCATATCAACCATTTGTATGTTACAATTTTATGCTTGGAAAAAATATTGATAATAAAAAAGGGCACATGGTGTCTCGTTACCGATGTTAGTATTAAATATAAAAAATATCTGCAGCCGGCTCAAAAGACACCAAGAGAAAAGGAAATAACAATTGTTATTAGGGAGTTTAATGTAAAATTCGAACTAATGTTGACTAGAAGACACCCCTTGGTTCCTTAATACGCCCAATCTGCTTGGATACAATACTTCTGATGCTCCCGGGAAACCACTTACGTAGCACACTATTGTCATTCTCAGAGGAGTCCTCCTGGGTGTTGTAGTTTCGCTGCAGCTGGTAGTGCTTCATGTGGAACTGGCCGAACCCCTGGACGCCCCCGATAGCGATCGCCGCCAAGAGGGCAAGGCCGAGCAGGACCCCCATCTTCTCCAGCTGGCACATCTCGGACCGGTCTCGGTAATCTGATGACTCGGTGGTGACTGGCGGGCTAAAACTACGCGCTATCTCGCGCCAGAGCAATCTAAATGAACACAAAAACACCAGAATCCACACAACGTAGGCATTACGTATACGCAATGTCTGACAGTCTTCTGCTTTTGTGCGCCTGTTTGTTTGCGTCCAGTTAAATTGGCGTTTGTGCCACGGCACTTGATTAAATAAAGCATATAATGGCAATGCAAATTTTTGCGTTTCGCCCAGGCAGCGTCCCCTGTCCATGCCCAAGCTCGCCCGTGATTAATGCCCCCAATCCCCACAACCCAATCCAACCCAAAGCAAACCAACCGAACCGAGTCAAACCAAAACAATCCTATGCGGGAGTCCGTGCTGAGTCGAGGTGATGGGGACCGCAGCAGTTTATCATAATAATAATTGCTTGTGTTTTCCAGCAATCGCAATAATGTCAAGTGCAAGTTATGTGGGCCACGTGAATGGCAGAAGTCATCGCATCAGAATGCTACGGAAAACTGCAATGTATTTGCAAACTGAAAATGTCCCGAAATCTTGAAGTGAAGACTGAAGTATTATTTTTATTAAGATTATTTCTTATATTAAGTGCACTAATGTACTTTGTCACTACTATTATAATACATATTGGACACAGACAAATTTCACTTAACCTTCTTTTATACCCGGTTCTTTTAAAAAAGAATACCTAAGGGTATATTGAATTCGTGCGAATGTCAAATATGTAATAGGGACAAGGACGCTTTTCCGACCCTATAAAATATACATATTCTTGATCAGCATCAACAGCCGGGTTGATCATGTCCGTCTGTCAAGTAAGCGCTAGAGGTCTCATTCCTTTTGCTTTTGGTGCGTTTTTAATGCAGGCAGATAGAATTAAACGCTGATCCGGAGCAACTGGCTCGATAAAAATGCCAACTAAATCGAATCCATCGATGTCCGATGCCCGTTGTCATTGCCGGTACCATTAAAAAAATATTCCAAAACGTTAAACAATATGAGTTTGATTTAAAACATAAAATGTAAACGGCATACATCTCATGGTAGTGTTTAAAATATGGGGACTGATTTTTGTTTTCTCCTACAAAGTTTTTTCTATAAACTATAAAAAAAACCTCTCAAATTCGACGATTTGATTTGTCCGTGTGATTGAAGTTATTATGCGCACTAAATAAAAATCATAGGATTTTTGAAAATATTTCATCCAGTACCTACTATTTGTTTTTAAGTCAAAAACAAGTAGAAACGCTGTAGTCGAGATTTCTCGACAACGAGATACCATGTACCTCTCTTGCCACGGCATGTCGTTGCCGTGGGAAGCGGTGGGTAAAATTTAAAATGGTCATTTCTTCTATATTTATATTCCGATATGGACGTTATTTTGTATGTAAGTGTATGGCGATTAGCGGATTTAGCGGATTTAAAATTATGTCACTAGCTTTTACCATTTTTTAGATATCGATTTTTGTTCAATACAGAGGGGCAAAGGGGCGTGTCAAAAATCTGGGAATAACATTATTTGCATAATAGTTAACCAAACCTAATGCAAGCACTTATTTTGTCTAAGTTATCGAAGAAAATACAGTTTTACGCAAATTACGAAGGCGAAAAGGGCATGGCAAAAATAAACTCGACCTGCGTACATATATAACGGACCTAAAGCAAAAAGAATTACACCTCTAGTTCTTACCACCTCCGAGATCGACGTGTTCATACATACAGACGGACAGACGGAGAGACGGACAGACGGACATGGCTAGATCGACTCGGCTGTTGTTGCTGATCAAGAATATATATTCTTTATGGGGTCGGAAACGAAAAATATATGATGTTTACACTAGACTTCTGCATGAATGCATCCAAAACGACAAATAAATCACTCATTCTAGGTTTTGCAAGCTTTTTTTCACCACAATATATTTGTTGTGCTGTTTTCTTCTGGCCTATAGAGTATATGGTACAGTAAAGAATGAGTGCAGTATTTTAAGAACACTACACAACTGTAAAGATATATCATGCTACAAATGAGTACATTCATGCAGAAGTCTAGTTTACACTTTAGTGCGTTAACAGATACATACAAATAAAGCTTTGACAATGAGCTTTGAAATAAATATAGTCACACATGTGCCTGATGAGATTTAGTGATCGTTACGGCATCTTTAAGAATATCTTTAAAATGAATTTAAGCTCCTAATAGATTTTCTAATATATATAGAATATATACTCTACGTATTTTATATCCGTTCTTACTCGTTATTAATTTGCTTTCTAGCTTAAAACACAAATTTTCGAAAGCACTTGTATTTATTTATTAGCCCTTTTCAGCGCGGTGGCTTCCTGTGACATGTACATATGTGTTCCTGCGTCATTTTGTCAACGTTGACCGCACATGAAAGGATAAAAGGTCGCAGACGGAGCCGCGGAAGGCGATTGCCCGACTGGTATCCCATCTGTTTTTCCAACATTTTTCCAGTTTCCCCTCCGGTACTTTGGGGGTTTCTTGGTGGTGGGGCTGAGAGAGGGAGAGAGGGAGCAAGGGCGTGGTCTGTCAACTCATTAGCTGCTCTTTAGCCCTTCGGAGTGGCTTAAAAGCTTTTGCCCGCAACGGCACGGAATCCCCCTGCTCGTACTTGGGCAAAGAACTGGAAAAGTAACGCCTTGCCCAAGTTTTTATGAGAAGATTGTCCCCAACAAGCTCTTGGACAAGCACTTAACATTTCAGAGGAAGTGCCGTGACGACATCCCTGGCTCGCGATATAATTAATTGTCAAATGCAATCGGACCGGGAATCCATTAATCTCGGAGGCATTATTCAATCAACGTGGATCCTCGCAGTACCATGGTTCGGCCAAGCTGTTGCACTCGTTCCAATTGCGTATTCCCGCCACAGATGGGTCACTGCCCATATGCTGTCAGCTCAATCCGCTGGGAATTAGCCGGAGTTCCTGCGGCCAAGGACCTGTGAATCGGCGAACTGCAGCCACGGTATTGTTACTGGGGGGATGCCCGCCTCAGCCGCAAACTCTGCTGGAATGAAAAGTAAAAGTTCCAACCCGAACGCTCGAATCGCTTCACGCGCCAAGATTCAAAAACTTTGGCCCAGAGCCGCAAAAATAACAAGTAGAAACGCTATAGTCGGGATTCCTCGACAATGAGGTACCATGTGCCTTTTCTTATCAACCATTTATTTAATTTATTTTGTTCATAATTTTTTTCAAATAATACAACAGATTTTTGTGTGCTGCGGGAGCATATCTTATTTTGTTGTGGTCAAATATGTCGAAGTAAATAAAGTTTTACGAAAATTGCGAGGCCGGAAAGTTGCGTGGTAAAAATGTTAAATAAAATTTATCTGCGTACATGCATGGCGGACCAAAGTATAAAGTATTACAGCCGTAGCTCTTACCGTCCCTGAGAATATACAGATAGACGGCAGATGGACGGACGGCTGTTAGATGCTTATAACGAATATACATATTCGTTTTGGGGTCGGGAACCCTTTCTTATCCCTGTTACGTACATTTGCACAGATTTAATATACCACTTGTACCTTAAGGTACATCCAACAAACTCGACTCGTTAAGGACCGATAATTGGGGAGCCGATTATTGCATACACTTTCGATGACACATTATATCTTTTGGTAGTTGCTGAGTATTTAACATAGATGTTGGATTTTAATATTTACCCATTACAAATTGATTAATGCTGCCAAGGAATTATATGGTTATTATTTATGTACATATAAGGTGTAACCAGATAACCAGATTAACCAGATTTATTCGATTTCCACCCCCTTATTTAACTAGTTTTCTCGCCAATTGAGCCGTGAGCTTGCAGTGCGAATACGTTGCCATACGTTGCATGCCAGCGCCGTCTTGACTGCTGATTGTCTGTTTCTGGCCTTTTTTCGAGTAAGGCGTAGTGCGGTCCTGCTATCTCTTGCTATCTCTTCAATAACGTCTATCGCAGTGTATACTAAAGTGCAGAAAGTGCGAGTAAGCGCAGGGGAAGTGGAAAACAAAATTTTGAAAACTTTGACTGCCAGTTGGAGGGGGCGGATCGGGAGGAAAACGCTGCAGTAGCATCAGAAGCAGCAGCAGCAGCAGCAGCAGCAGCAGCAGCGTTTTATTTATACTCGCTCGTACACTTTCAACTGTCTGAAAATCGTATAAATAATTTCTCGGCTTCCTTTCTTTTGCCATTTTTGAAGCATGCACTAACGAAAATGATTACAAACTTTCTCAAATGACATCGTAAAAAGTTAAATAAGTTTCCAGAAACGCTGGAGCTCCAGCTTTAGCTCCGACTTCGGCGCCAAACCCGAAGCAACTGCAACAACAAGTGGCCAAAACGATACGACAACTGCTAGGAAATTCTATGCGTAATTGCATTCTGAATATTTATCTGACGGCGTTGATGCTGCAACTCCTTTTAACTCCTGCCAACTCCTTGAAGGCGGAACTGCCGCGCAATCCCAGATTTCCGGCTAAAATGGAACGCCCGCATGGCGTATGCGTAATATTGTCAGGCCAAGAGCTTGGAATTACCTGCGTACGAACGCCACCTGGTTGCGCAGAAATCACCAGGGAGACGCCCTAATTTAATTTATTAGGACTTTTTCTTTGTTCTCTCCACGAGGCTTACTTTTAGCGGTTTATGCATTAATCATATTTACGGGTTTTCGCAAAAGTTTCCTCTTGTTCAGGAAAACGTGTGCCATGACAGGTTTGCAAGGCGGAGCTAAAATGTACCCATTTTAGAAACAATTTGGCAGCTTTACTTATTTACTAATGCAAACATAAAATTCACCAGCTAGAATTTCGGTCAGATCATATGAATAAAATACAATGCTCTGCACATCAACCGCGAATAGCCTTGAAATTACACTCTTCAAAAGTATAGTTTGTGTAGTTTCTATACCCGGTTCTAAAAACAACGGATTAAATTACGAGTATATTCGTACGAAAGTATGTAACAGGGAGAAGGAAATGTCTGTGACTCTAAAAAGTATTGATGTATATTTTTAACAAGTGGGAACGCTGTAGTCGAGATTTCTCGACAACGAGATACCATGTACTATACCACTTTTCTTTATCAACCATTTCTTTGTTTTCATTATACTATGTACCTTTAGGTACAAATGGTATATTAAAATTGTGCAATATATGTAACAGGGAGAAGGAAGCGTTTCCGGCCCTACAAAGTATATATTTTCTTGATCAGCATCAACAGCCGAGTCGATCTATCCATGTCCGTCTGTCTGTCCGTCCGTCTGTATTTATGAACACGTCGTTCTCGGAGATGGTAAGAGCTAGAGGTGTAATTCTTTTTGCTTTAGGTCCGTTATATGTGTACGCAGGTCGAGTTTATTTCAAATTTTTGCCACGCCCCTTTCCGCCTTTGTAATTTGCATAAAACGTATTTTCTTCTATAATTGGACGTATATAACTTGGACATAATTAGAGCTAAACACCTATTTCTTTTTGAATTAGGTCCGCTCAACTATTTTGCAGATAAGGTTATTTCTAGATTTTTGCCACGCTCCTTTCCGCCTTCGTATTTGAAAAAAAAATAGATTTCTCAAAAATAGTAAAAGCTAGAGACATAATTTAATGTCCGCTAAATCCGCTGTTCACCTTACAAAATTACGTACGGATCGGACAATAAATATAGAAGATATGACCAATTAAAGTTTTACCCACCGCTTCCCAAGGCAACAGTATGCCGTGGCAAGAGAGGTACATGGTATCTCGTTGTCGAGAAATCTCGACTACAACGTTTCTAATTGTTTAAATGGCAAAGGCGGATGACTAAAATTTAGAAACGACAAATTCTGCAAATATATGTCAAAATCGCGTAGAATTAAAAGAATTATGTCTCTAGCTACTCCCATCTCGGGGAAATTGTCATGTGGCCTTGGGACGTGGGGTGATGATATAGCGTTGGCGTAGCCGGCTGCTCCTCCAGGTGGTGTGCCGGAAATCTCCGGATGGTGCACTGGCCGCTGTCGGCTTAGTGCTGTTCTTTGATGTGCTCCGTACATGGTGGGAGAACTTCTCTCCGTTATTATCTGTCCTTAAGGCTGAATAAGCAATTCAATCAACTACAGCGTTAGGTGGAGTTTATTGGTGAGCTATGTGCTCTTTATTTTAAGCCAATTTAAAAACTGCAACATGATTTACTTATTTCTAGCTTAGCACTTATTTCTAGGCGGCAAGCCGACCGCTCGTCGAACAATGTACTGATACTACCCTTACTGCGGTAGCAGTAAGGAGCGTTGCAAAATTTTAAAATAAACTTGATCTGCGACATATAAATTGGACCTAAAGCAAAAAGAACTATGTCTGGGGCTCTTACGATCTCGGAAATCGACGGGTTACATACGGACAGGCAGACATAGCTACATAGACACGGCTGCTGATGCTGATAAAATACATACATGTTCTCTTTATAGGGTGCACAAACTTTATATACCATTTGTACCTAAGGTAAAAGGTATAAAAAGACGCAGTCACTCTCCTCTGCAAACAGGTGGAAACCTTGATCCGACTATAATCGTTCATACTTGCTATTATCTACTGTCCAGAGTCTAATACACCTGTTAATTACAAGTAAGAACGGCAATTACAAGTAAGAACGACCACAGTTATATTAGGTATAAGTTATTAATTAAGCATTTCTGTCATAAAAATTGCAATCATTGGAACCGATTTTCGCTACTTGTGTTTTTAGGGGAGGGGTTTTGTGTTTGCTTGTCCACGAAATGTGTTTAATATATTTAAATATTAGATGCGATGACTAAAGCGTATAATTGAATGCGCAACAGACTTCTTCTGTTGGCAATAGAAGGTGGATAGCCGTTTTTCTTTTAAACTTTTCCTGAACTGGAACCACACGAATCTCTATGTATAATTCATTTTCCTGCTGAATGGTCGATAGATGGTCATGACGGGTCGGATAAGCTCTTCATTCCTGATAATATGAACATTTTTAAGGAATTCAGTAGAACATTATTCTTTGTGTGGACCGGGTATTATAGAGCCTGAAGTTGATTTTATTTCAACCAAAGAGAATATTATTGTAGCAGCACTTGAGCCACTTTCAAGCCTTTAAAGGCGTAATTAAAAATTTCAAATTGATTCCCCTTTTGAGGAACTTTCCATTAAATATGCATTGTGAATTGTGAGTGCGTTAAGTTCAACTTTAAGCAAGCAGATGCCATAAATTCAGCAACGTCAGAGCACAAAGACACAACCCCCCAACCCTTTCCGACATCCAAAGAAATAATACATCTCAACGCTTTGGCTGCGGAGACCTGCTGGGTTATATTTAGAGCGGCTAACAATTAAGTTTGTGAAAGTTAAAAGTTTTCCAGCGACAACATTGTCTGCGTCGCCCTTTGTTTGCACGTGGCTGGCACCCAGTCGCCACCACTTCATCGTATCCCAACCCCATCGCAATCGCAATCGCCATCCCCAGCACCATCCCCAGCACCATCACCATCACCATCCTCGCCTCCAGTAAACCCCATTCCGCTTGGCCAATTCCACTGAGCCACATCGCTGAAGCCAGACCAACTGCGGTGTCCGGAGTACCCCGAGCCGACGGAGCCGGAGTCCTGGAGACCTCCTGGAGACCTCCTGTCGGGAGGTGGTGGTGTCGGCGCGAGAGACATCTGTACGTGTTGTTGCGAAAGGCGTAAACTGTATTTTTATGACACTAAGCAAACAATTAACTCGAGCGGCTGAGCATTCGGAACGAGCCAACTTCACTGCGAGATAGATGCTGGTCCCTGGAAAATTTCAAGTGCCAGCCTGTAAGCTATTGGAAGGAAGCGAAGTACAGATTTTTACCAGTGCAGTGAGGCAGTAATTTAGCCCATAGATGAGAGCGTTGCCATCCGCCAAGACAACGGACAATATCGTGAACGACTTGGCAATCACATGCCAGCCAGGACACCAGGACACCAGGACACCAGGACACCCTGGACCCTGTTAGGGTGGGATAGGCTTTCCCGGATCCCTGGCCCCGGGCTTCCGAGTTGGTTACTTTATTTTTGGACCCGAGTCAATTAGAATGCTAATTTGTATGCAAATATTTGCGAATTGAATGAGGATGGCTGGGTGGCCCGGTGTGTGTTCGGGCTTCCGGATCTGCCGCACGCCCTTGTTTATTTGTTTGTTTGTCCTTTATTGAGGAACCGGAAATGAACTAAGAGGCAAAAAAAGGAAAGTGGAGGAAATTGCCTGCAGGCCAGGCTCCAAGGACCGACTCGCCGCCTCCGGACCCACAGAGTGGCAGCGACAATTCATCATGTCATCCCTCGGGAATGTCCCCAAGACTCAAAGGAATGTCCTCAAATCAGCTCTAATGACTGCATGACAGTGACAAACTACTTAACCAAAGGTAGCCCTAATCTTTTCCAGCACGAATCGACTGGGCTCTTAACTTATGGACTCTAAATGAATTCGACAATTAATCATAAAAGGCTGCAATAATTTTGTGAAGTAGGCATGATTAGGAAAGCATTTGATGAGGGAATTCCCCTTTACTTGGGACGCGCGACGGCAGACCAGCGAAAATGATCACATTAATAGCCTTTAGCTCTGCAGCATTCAGGTGCCGCCTTGTTGTTCTCACGTTCTTGCAAAAATACAAACTATTGATTGTTTCATGCTGTAACCCATATTTATTGAAGCATACACGAACACATGGTCATGGAAACAAGTCGAATAAAAACAGGATCTCAGGGAGGAGGCTGTGGGAGCGCCGTGTGCTTGGCCGGGGGCACTACATCGCCGGGAATGCGTCAGAATTTGGGCTCCTTGCCGAAGAAGGAGAAGGTCTCGTTGCACCGGATTTCGTAGCAGTCCGGAAAGTAGGTAAAGTGCCGGGACAATCGCAGGTCGAATATAAATTCACAGTACGGGTAACTGCAAGCAGAGAAGCAGAAACGCGAGAGCACTGAGCAAACACTAGAAGCCATTTCGGTTATACTGGACGGACTGGTTGGCGTTCGGCGTTCGGCGTTCGGCGTTCGACGTCCGGCGTTCATTCAATGGCTAATGTATGGCGGGGCAGCCAGCGACTCGCTTGTAAAATATTTATTCCGATTCCGATTGCGATTGCGATAGCAGTGGCTATGGCGATGGCGATGGCGATGGCGATGGCGATGGCAGCTCCGCACATGCATTCACCAAAAAGAAGCCAAACCGAGACTCGACTTTGCTGCCAGCCATTTTAATTGTTATGCAATTCAAATGCTGTGTGTATATCCTGTGTGCGCCCGAAGCTCAAGTCCGAAAAGCAAGCCCCGAGCAAAGCCAAACAAGTTTATTTTAAAATGCCATTCACACTATAAAATAACAGAGGCATGCATAAATTGCACATTGAATGTGCGATTGCTATTGCGGTTGGCATAGCAAGCGCGAGTGCGAACGGACCTGGGATGGAGATGGAGATGGGGATGGGGATTGGGATTGGAATTGGGAATGGGATTGGGTGGCGTTCAGCTCTCCTGGGCCGATATGAGTGAGTGATTGCAGAACTTACATTGGCGGAAACCAGAGAAAGCAGCGATATGTGCAGAGTATTCCGAAGGGTCGCTTGAATTCGCCATCTGGCGTTTGGATAGAGCCGGAGCTGTGCTTCTTCCAGCACTGCGATGCCCAGCCTGAAATTTAGGGAGGGGAGTGCAAGTTTATATACCACAAAGGCACTTCATACCGGGTCTTGCCCACCAGCGGCTATAATCGAGGGGATCGACTATAAATACCCGGTTCTCAATGGTATCCTGATACGTTGGTCTAGATTTTCGGAGCATACGAGGGAGATGACGCCTCTTCTAGTGTTTTCATTTTCTAAACCTTTGGGGGCGGTAGGGCAGCGCGGACTACTTTTTAGAACAGCCTTCTTACAAACTTGAATCACATAAATCTGAAGATGCCATTAATCTATAGTCTAATGCTGACTCATATACTACATATACATATATTAAATGCTTCTTCGTCTTGCACAAATCTAATGATTCCTTTTGTCTACGAGAACCGGGTATATATACGATTTGATCATTTTCTGAGCACTCTATTGTCGGGACATTTTTTTTATGTAACCAATGACTGACTTGTTTGTCGGAAAAGTGTGAAAATAGACATATGCACAATGGGTTCGGTTCACACAGTTTTACGCAGCAACCGTCCTTATACGTGTACATCCTTTTGCTGGCATTCAGTTGATCAATCGATCGCTGCAGCGCTTTCTCAGTATTTGACACTCAAAACAAAGCACAAGCACGCACTCGAAAAAAATTAGAAGCATTCCCTGGCATTCCCTGGCATTCCCTGGCAAAATAAAGCCAAAAATGTCAGGGGGCCGCCTACGTACTTCCATGGTTGTGATCACAAAGGCAGCAGAGAATTACAAGCAAAACAAGGGCGACTGCCGTTGTACTCTGGCGGGTGTGCAAGGCAGTGGCCACTGTTCTCGATCCCGTTTTCGTTTTCGTTTTCGTTTCCGTTTCCGCCATCGACTCGGCCCTTGCACGACAATCGTGGGCACAACCGCCAAAGCCACCAACTGATTCCGAGTCCGAACTGGGATCCAGGTCCAAGTCCAGGCCTGCCATGGAGCGGCTTCCGTGCGGGATGCCTCGAGTGCGCTGCGTGGATGTCTCGGCGCGGCTTAAACCGCGAGTGTGCCGTCCCCAAAATCGCCAACCGTCCCAAAACGAGCGTGTCCGACGCACAAGACTCGTTTGCAATGCAAACAGCGGCGGCCCCGAACCCGCCGCGAAGAAGTGCCACGAGCTTGTGTCGCCTAAATTGATGCCAATTGATAAATTATCACATGCGGCTGTATGCCGTTCTGCTTCGTTTTTTATCTGCTTGTTTTCCCGTTTTCCCCGTTTTCCCCGTTTTCCTTTCGTGTTTTACCGCCGCGCCTTCGCGCTAATTACCACACGGAGAATAATTACGCTCCCAAATTCCTTTTGTTAGGGCGACCTATAGATTATGATTTTAGGTGATGCTTTTAGGGAGTATTAAAATAAAGGCACCTGTTTCCAGGAGAAATATTAAAGCCCATATACACACTAAGCAGGGAAACAATTATTGTACTGTGTCCAACCCTATTTATTTATATTCAAATAAGTAAAGGTATATGTTTCTGATAGCTACACATTAATTTTATGGACAGAGTCCTTTGGCCCGGAGTATTACAAACAACAATGGGTTTTTAAGGGTTTACCATTTGGTGAATAAAGCAATATTATAGGCATACGTATTTTACAGGGCTTAGCTTAGTTTAGGGTACTGCATTTCGTTTGGATTCATGACAATAGCATCCGAAAATTGTTGTCGGTGTCGGCCGCTGGAAATGGAAAACCAGTCGCCACCCACTTTTGTCCTCGTTCACCGTTTTTGGTCTCGGCTTGCCGTTTAGATTTTTGTTTCGTTTTCAGTGTCCGTCGCGGTTTCCCTCTCAGTATCTGCATCTGCATTTGCATATGTATCCGTATCCGAATCCGTATCCGTGTCCGTATCCGTGGCTGTATCTGTGTCTGGTGACACCTTTTGTGTGACTCAATCAGTCGGGTATCGCTCAGTTGGGAATGCAATAGGGGTGTGGATTGGGATGGGGCGGGCGGTAGCCATTATGAATGCATACATCGGGACAGCAGCAGTCCCGACCACTCTTACTGGGCATAATCAGTCAATCACTGCAACGATATGACAACTAGGACGCCACTTATCCGGGCATTCGATATTCGATATTCATGACATGCGAACTTGTACGAACTGAACCTGCGGCGATAGTGGTGATTTATTGATCGCAATCGGATTGAAATGCACCACTTCGGATGTTGTGAAAAAAATCCATCATACTTTCAATTTGTGATTGGAACTGGAGAGATTACTATTGGATCCGTGCGGGTGTTTGGATGCCGCAAGTGCACATTTGAGTTGTTGATCATTAAGGTCCGAGTCAATCTATCCTTGTGAATGGGGAAGTAATCTCTTATTCATCCACCAGCCTAGATCAACCCAAACGGTTTTTAGTCGTTCAATTCGAACCTTTGGATCTCTTCTTAGCTCTCGGAGTAAATGTTACTGTCGTTTAGAGCAGGGTTTGGCCAAAATATTCATCTTAGGAGCCGGTAAGAATGATTGTACTCGTAGTCGAGTGTCTCGACTAGAACAAAAGTGCGTAACCGACTGATTTTCGCAACACAGATAGAGAATGGCTAGAGAATGGCTTTCTCTATCTATTATAGTCTCAAAACCTAGGCGTTCATACGGACAGACGGACATGGCTAGATCGACTCGGCTGTTGATGCTGATCAAGAGTATATCACATTCCCTTTTTACCGTCAACTTCGGATAATGTGCACAGCTTTTTGCTCTTGGAAACACGGGGAGCCGAAAGAGCCAAGGGCTGCCCAACACTGGCTTAGAGCAAGCAATTATGTTGTTATTTTATTGCTAAAAATAAACACGCTTGACTGGTTGCAACACCATAATTTATTGCAATCAGTTGGCACGGACTCCGGGCACTGCAGCACATTGCAATTGGCCCCAACACACAGCTCTGGCGTAATGCGCAATTAATTTGTTTATAACTATTTCAAAATAATCTAATTCCCAGCCCCCAGAAATTGCCGTAATTTGCCAATCAGCATTGAAATAGAAGCCACCGCAACGCAATCGCAATCGCAACGCAACGCCAACGCACCCAGCGCAAGCAATTTGATAAAAAGCACAAAAGCATTGACGCAAACTACGCACTACGACCTCATCTCTTCCCAGAACCCCATTTATACGCCGGTCCAAACAATTGTATATAGAAAAGCGAACGGGGCTCTCGTTTACGGCATTTTAAACGCACAACGACCACGACCCAAATCCCTGTTTTGAGTACAAACAGACGGATACGAGTTGGAATTGGTTGATCTTCTGGTTCTGGTGATGCGACAAGTCGTTGGCCTTCAGCGATCAATGTCATTTCGTTTGATTCCATTAAAGAGCGGCCCCAAAAAACACTCGCTCGCATTGAAGCGTGTGAGTTGCCTCGCATATTCGGACGGTTTGCAGTCCAGGGACCCGAGTCCAACCCACATGCATCGGAGGGAGGACCAGGAGGACCAGCTTTGTGACTGCCGGTGACTCAGATGCGCGAGTTAACAGCTTCATTGACTACGGCCACATAATTTATCTTACTTTTAGCCTGCACCTGCCAATCCCGAATGCCAACCCCTGCGCTGCCCGCTTTCCCCTTCCGTGAGCAGTTTCGGGGTACACAAATTTCAGGAAGCGTTGGCATAACTTTGACTGGCTTATAAATGTTCAACGATTTATTTGCGGCTGTTGGCGCGGAGCAAAAAGTTCGAGACCGGGTTTTCCTGCGTGCCCAGTTACTATCCAAGTTTGTTTACCTCACGGCCCCTGCTCATTTCCCTCATCCATCGCCATCGCCGTCGCCATCGCCATCGCCTGTTAGAGCCTTTAACTCCGGCGTACATATCGCTTTTAACCGCTTGAAAAAGGCAAAAAATAAAACAGGAGTGGAGGTGGAAAAATGACGTTGGTAACAAAGTGCTTCAAATTTGTTTACTACAAAAGTGGATTGCTTTTTGGCCAGCTCACAGGTATGTGGCCAGGTAATTGGGCGTGGCCCGACACCCCAAACATGGTATGGAAATGGGCTCTAGACGCTTTTGGGTGGTGGTCCATTGATAGCTTTTGTGGCTTTTCAACTTTCCCATCAAATGGAGTGCGAACAGCGTTGTTGACTCTTTGGCTTTACGGCAACTTTAAGCGAGACTATCGTCGTGAACTTTGTATGTTACAAAGTCGGTTGAGGCTGGAAAATATTCACTTCTTGCCATTCGGAAACACTAAAAACAAGGCCATTGAAATACGGAGTCGGAAAATAAATTGATGCCCAAGCTTAACACCTCCAGTGTTTGTTTTAATAAATAACCGCAAAAGGGGGGCTCGAGATACACCGTTGCTCGATAATCGTATATTTAAGTAGCTACATACTATGTATATCTATGTTTTATTTTAATACTCGTAGGCAGTAATAGGATCAGACGTTTGCATTAATTAAAGTAAATCTATACGAACCTAACCATTTAATGTATTTGAATTTTTAGTTATTACTCTTTCCAACATCGAAATCCCTTTTTCTGCTGCTAAAGCCATGCATTCCATGCATTGCGACACCTAGGATGATTTCGATTATTCCGCATAGACTGGGAATCAAATAGAAGGCCCCACTTGTTTTGTCGGAGGTACTAGACCGGGCAACTTTGGGTTATCACAGTATCCTCTCTGCACTTAAGGTCAAAAGTTATACGGCTGCGCACTTTTCATGCGCTTCAAGCCCGCGCCGTTATCTTGGCGAGTTAAAACCCTAAAAGCTAGGTTATAACACTACTTAACATACTTACATATGGCATCATGTTGACACCTTATTCCGTACACAAAATATTAGGTTGTCAAAAAAGTCTTTCGGTATTTGGGCTGGCTGTCATTGTAAGCGGATAATTTTAGTTGTATTCGTCGGATGGGCTCATGCTATACCGTATTGGGGAGGTCTTCTCAAGCGCCAACATTTGTTATTTGGTTGGGTCGTTCCTCTGTTATAGCGTCGCAAGCATGGAGTAAATTGAGAGAAAATCCGTATTATTTAACAGTACCTACTACTTCGATAAAGCCAAAAATACATCTCAAGACGCCAATACAATTTGTTCAATTGGGAGGGACGAACGCTCAATTCGGACCCATACTACCAACAACTGGACCGCTTGAAGGCAGACGGGGGCCATCTTTGATCAACAATGGAAGAAGTGCTCCCATCAGGACCACGCCAGGCCACACACATCTTTGCTGCCGTGCCAAAGTCCGGATGGGAGAATAGTTTGCATCCCCGTAATACTTCGCACCTCACACCAAGTGATTGCCACTTGTTTCTGTCAATGGCAAACAAGCTTGGTAGTCGGAAGGTGGCCAAAAAAAGGCCTGAAATTAGGCACTCCGATTTTTGCCATTTGGGAAGCGAGCTTCTATAGGAAGGGCATTATGAAATTGAATTCTCATAGAGCAAAACGGCGCATGATTGCAACAAATTTAAAAACAATAAAATGCATTTAATTCCATTAATTCAACTAAAATAGCACATATCTTTTTTGACATCTTTTGTCCACCGCCGTTAGAAAACCTTGTAGCAAGGCGTTGCAAATTGAATTTCTAAGATAAATGCACTTTAGTTGTATATGTGCATATTATTTCTAGCACCATCCCAGCACCATCCCGTGAATGAATACACAACACATCATCACTTAACTGTTTCTTTTAATGGTACCTCTGCCCCTACATGTCCACATATAAAATTTAGCAATAATCAGACTTATGCTATCAAAAAAAAGCTTAGAGCTGCACTAGAGTTAAATGCACAGGCGTTACTCGAAGTAATTCAAGAGCGTGCACTTCACGTTGGTGCAGTCGGGCAGTGATGTGAACAGCACGCAGGACAGCTTGTAGTCGTAGATGAACTCGCACGTGGGAAAGCTGCGGCGGCGGGAAAGAAACGGGGTTGGGATGAGAGCAAACTCGGCCACAATTGGGGCACACACTCACCTGGTGGTAAAGAACCAGGTGCACTTGAAGTTGCACAGTATGCCGTACGGCTTCTTCAACTGCTCCTTCTTGTTGACAACAGTGTTCTGCAGATTGTAGCCATCGTAGCGGCGCCAGCAGTGGTTAATGTTACCTGTACAATATAGATGGACTTGAATAAATGTTTCCCAACTTTGTTATAATTATTTGCACGTTGCCATGAAGTTGCCTCGATTACAAACAATGCGATTGCATGCATCGATATTCTCTTCGATTGAATATCTTTGCTTAATTCACTGAACGTCACTGTATATCAGAGTTCCTCGTACTTACGGCGTATGTGATGGCTGCCGCCGTGATGGTGAAAGTCCCGGCCCTCCAGCTGGCCCCCGTGCCCGTTGGTCGCCTCTACGCCCAAGCCCCAGCCCCCGTCCTTCGCACCGTCCTTCGCACCGTCTTTCGACACGCCGCCGCCCCCAAAGAGCAACAGGTACCAGAGCACCAGTGAACTGACGATGAAGATACAAGTCACTAGCCTGGGCATTTTCACCAGCCACACAATCGCGTTCTTTGGGACGTGTTTTTCGCGTTTTCCTCGTATATTTCCCCGAGCTCTTGGCTGTTTTCTAAGATCGGTCGCTGCCGTGTCTGGCACGGTGTTTGGGCGTGTGTGTGCTATAACTGTCGCTTTCGTTGCTGCTGCGAATGTCGCCCCTGCACTGAATACATTTTTCGAAAATGCGAGTTCGCTCGCTGGTCACTCGGTTCGCTGGTCACTCAGTCTCCCAAACTACTGTCGCTCGACGGTCCGATTTGCTCCAGGTCGCTCTGCGGCTGTGTTTATTTTTGGATTGGCTTGGACTGGATGGAATGGAATGATATCCATCCATCCGTCCATCTTTCGGACATTGGACACCGGACGCCGGCGCAAACTATTCAATTTGAGCGCGTGTATTCCCCTCGCCCAGTGCCTCTCGTGTCTGTCTGTCCGTCCGTCCGTCTGTCACTCACTTTGCTAATTTAAATAATCAAATGCCAATTAGTTGCCGTCGCATCTGTATGCTGCGCTTGCGAGTCTGCGAGTCTGCGAGTCTGCGAGAGCTGGTGGGGCTGTGCGAGCTGGTGGGAATAAAAACTTCCCCAATGGGGGGCATTGTGCTCCTCAGATTGGTGCCAGTCCGGCAAAAATACCCAGCAAGGTGAGTAACTTTAGCTCTCACTAATCGGTTCATAAAAGATTCCACTGCGTAGGGCAGTGCGTGTGGGTGACATACGAGTACACTCAACTTAAAATCGGCATTAGTGTATTTCAAATATATAGGTACCTATATTACTATAACTATGTATTGAGAATATGTAAGATATATATTAAAGAACACGCAGGCACGGAATATTTCCGCAGTATCCTCCTCCTGCACTGTTCCAGCAAGATGTTGTGTCTCTCCTCTCCCGTGGCACGTGGTTGCTCACGAGCATGCTCCGCGGCAAGGTAATGCATAAAACAAAACCAATTCACCACATCCTCCCCGTAGTCATTTGGGAATACATTGCCTGGACCGAAGTCGGGTGGTGGCACGATCAGTGACTATGGATCTATTCAATTCCGACGTGTCGCCGGACAGCTGGGTCGTAGCTTCGGTTGTGGTGTTAGTGGAACCTGAAATCGTGGTCGGCTTAGAACTGAACATACACAGAAATCCATTTTTTTTTTAAGTGAAGAATCTGTACAGTACATAGTAGGCTGCGGTGTCTTCGAAGACTATCATTATATCGGCTTGTGTGACTCCCAATCTGCTCTTCCACAGAATGCAGCTTCAAGTCTCTATGGAGCGTTGTGCCCCGCACGAACCAGAACAGTCTGTTATGTTTCGTAGTATCCGATTCTGCAGCCTCTGAATCCACATATAGCTGGATTTGGATACGATCACCCATATCTGAATACCATGAGGCCAGATTGGCAATATGCAATGCGCATACACTGCCCTTTGGCATCTTAGCGGCAAAGTGCTTCGTTTTTGTATAAGCCATCGAAGTTGCTGCATCCTTAGGTTACATTTCTTACCTATGGTTTTTAATTGTGGCCCAAAGGTAAGGCGTTTGTCCAGTGTAATTCCAAGATACTTCGCTTGCGATGGCTGCTCCAGAGTAACTACCTCGAGTTGGTATAGAATTCTTTATAAGCCTCTTCAGTGCAATGAATTTTTTTGAATGGATTTTTTTTTTTTTTGACAGCATGATACATGACGTTTAAAACTGTCCTCTATGGACAACCATTAAATTTCAACTTTACTTATAGCATCCTAGGAGTCTACAGTGCCATGTCCTCTTCGAAAGCCAAATTGATGGTCTGGCTAAATATATCTTTGAGTCATATATCTTTGTGTAATTCGGTTGGCAATAAGTCTCTTCCACAACTTAGAGGAGGATTAGACACTTATTGGACGATACGTCTCTGGATGAACCTTGTGGATCATCAGAATCGCAGCTAATTTCCATTGGTTTGGGAACACTTGGATCCTAGTAATAGCATTAAAAATTAATGCTATATTTAGTTAGATGCTATATTTTATAGGCAGGGCCTTCAACGTTGCGTTACTAATACTATCAATACATGGGGCCTTATTTTTTGGCAAAAATTGAAAGACTTCGGATATTTCCTCAATCCGTAAAGGCTTACAGGCAATGACATCTGCAGTGGAGTCTCCAAACTTTGATGGGTCTCTCTACTTCGTTCTATTGAAGCAAAGTAACGGGTATACATAGACAACTAAAAATAGTTTAAACATAAACCTACATAGCTCGCACAGATCACGGCCGTCGTAACCCTTTGAACGCCTTCGCCGTCTGCCGTCGTGCGCTTATCTATCATCGCGGGCTAAACAATTTACTTTAGGGTACGAATGGTACATATGTACATACATATACGGTGCGATCCAAAGTAAACAGGACTTTTAACATAAAGACAGAACAAATTGTTTTTTCGGCAAAATCAAGTTATTTTATTTAAAATAGTGTCCTTCTGCGTTAATACAGCTTTTTTCACGATTCAAAAGCAGGTCGAACCATTTTTTTTAGCTCCTTGCCCGGTATGGCCTCCAGTATGCCGGTGCAAGCCCTTTGAATGGCCTCGACGTCTGCATAACGCTTTCCTTTCATCGGCAAATGCATTTTTCCGAAAAGAAAGAAGTTCCACGGTTCCATATCAGGTGAATACGGGGAGTGGTTCATGGTTAAAATTTGATCTTTGGTCAATTAGTCGGTCACAAGTGTCGCTCGAAGAGACGGCACATTAACGTGTAACAAACGCCAACTTCCATCTTCGCGATATTCGGGCCGAACACGTCGAATTCGGCGCACCAAACGCTTTAAAACTCCAAGGTAGAATACTGCATTAACGTTTTGGCCGGGTGGAACAAATTCTTTGTGAACAATACCCTTGGAATCATCAGCATTGTCTTCACTTTTGACTTCTCCAGGCGCGATTTTTTGGGTTTCAGCTCGTCATCGTCCTTTATGTCCTCACGACCACTTTGAAAACGTTGAAACCACTCGTGCACTCTGCTACGGGTAGGCAACCATCGCCATAAACATGTTTCATCAATTGAAACGGTTCGGTAAAAGTTTTACTAATTTTAAAACAAAATTTAGTGTTGGCTCTTTGTTCGAAGCTCATTCATATTCGCACCGATGATTCAAACATACTGACACTTAAAACGCAATAACCTCACTTCCAATAGATGAAATGTCATGAAATTTTTACTAAAAGTCAATAAAGGATAGCAGATTGTAACGCACCAGTTAATATATAGATGGCGCCACTAGAGAGCGCTATATTCAAAAAGTCCTGTTTACTTTGGAACGCACCGTATATATCTATTTTTTTGCAAATGTACGAGTATGTAACAGGAAGAAGGAGACGTCTCTGTCGAGTTTATTTCATTTTATACTCGTATTGTATTTCTTCATTTTATATTGCATTTTCTTCGACATATTTGCCCAGAGAGCAAATAGACAGCAAAGAGCTAGAGTTCGTTTAACTATTATGCAGATAATGTTATTCCCAGATTTTTGCCACGCCCCTTTCCGCCTATGTATTTGCAAATGAATCTCCAAAATGGTAAAAGCTATAGACATCATTATAAGTCTGCTAAGTCTGCTGATTGTCAAACACGTTTATGCAAAATTATGTCTGGATCGGACCGTAAATATAGAAGATATGACCAGTTAATATTTTACCCACCTCTTCCCACGGCAACGGCATGCCACGGCAATAGAGGTACATGTCGAGAAATCTCGACTACAGCGTTTCTGCTTGTTTTTTGACGGGGTCAATATAATATTCATATTTTAATATTAATATGAGAAAATTTGCCATCAAACGAGACACGAACTCTCCTCAGACCAGCTGCCGTACTCTCCTCAGACCAGCTGCCGTTGATTGCAACTCTGAATCAGAAACCGAGAAGAAGGTCCTTGCTACCTCCTGGATCTTCTCCAAGACACTTTAAAAGAGCTTTACAAGACAATATTAATCTCAACGTTGACACAAAATATCCAGAGGATATTGATATCGCGGTTGAACTTTTAATGGAGAAAACATCCTCGGCTGCCTACCGAGTTTTTAAAATGCTATCCAATCGTCTTAGCAAAATTCAATGCTGGAAAATGCATGTGCTGAGGTGTCGAACTACAGCCTTTGGAAGCTAACAGGCCGTTTTAAGAGGCAACTTATATCCTAAAGACTCCAATCAGAAATTCAGAAGGTGCTGGATAGCCTAGAACACATTATAAAGCCGTTGAATCCCATGTCGGAAGAAATGCTACACCTGACACAAGCGCGTCTTGAGACTCCATTCCAAATGGCGCTGCCCGAAACTTCTGTCACACTTGATGCAGTAGAGCACAAAATAAGAAATCTTATAACAAAACAAGTAGAAACGCTGTAGTCGAGATTCCTCGACAACGAGATACCATGTACCTCTCTTGCCGTTGCCGTGGGAAGGGGTGGGTAAAACTTTAATTGGTCATATCTTCTATATTTATTGTCCGATCTGAATTGCATGCACGTGTTTGACGATCAGCAGACTTAGCAGACTTAAAATTAAGTCTCTAGCTTTTACCATTTTGGAGATATCGATTTTTTTGCAAATACGAGGGCGGAAAGGGGCGTGGCAAAAATCTGGAAATGACATTATCTGCATAATAGTTAAACGGTCCTAATGCAAAAAGAAACAGGTCTAGCTCTTGGTCTAGCTCTTTTTTTATTTATTTATGAAGAGCTAACAATTAATTTAAAATTAATAGGTAGCGGTAATGTTGAGCAATGGCAACGGGGGCCTTCAGCTCGGTTTATACAATAATTAAATGAGTGCTATTTAATATATACATTTTGGCTTAAATAGAATTATCTTAAATGAGGTGATATAAGGTTGTGGTTTTTTAGAAATAGTATTATTTTTAATATGTTTGGTGATGTGGGATTTGAGATGTATTCTAGTGGATTGGTATTTTTAAATATTAGTTGTCTTTGGAAGTTTAGTGACTTGCAGTTAGTCAGTAAATGGTTAATTGATAAGGCATCGTTGGTATCGTTGCAGACCGGACAGGTCCTAGTTTGAGTTGGGTCCAAGTAGTGTGTATGTTTGATTTTTGTGTGTCCAAGTCTGAGCCTTGTTATTTTTATCTGGTCTCTACGTGTGACCGATGAGTGAATGTTTTTGGTAATTTGGTGGCAGTTGAGTTGGGGGTGGTTAATTGCTTGGTACCAGCGTGAAGTTTTGGATATGTTTGTTTGCATTTTCGAGAGATATGTATTCTTAATGTATTTTAATATGTCTTGTGTGTTTAAGTTTTCGATGGTTGTAAGTGGTTGTTTTGTGGCGTTTTTTGCTAGGGTGTCTGCAAGTTCGTTTCCAGGTATTCCTACGTGTCCAGGGATCCAAAGTAATTTAAATTTATTTTTGTACATCTGAGATGTAGTGTTCGCTGTTGTTAATGTTTTTTATTGCGTCGATGGCGGAGAGTGAGTCTGAGTTGTTAAGATATCCGTTCATATTCCATTGTACAATTTTCATGGTCTTTTTAAAGGTTTGTTGTTTGTTGTGGTAGGAGGTGGTAGATTATTTTGTGCCTATTTGTTGTCTACTGTTGGGTCTGAGTTTATTATTTTCGCTTGGTTAGCTTTCGAGGGTTTTAGGTTTGTAGATAGTGTTTTATTTTTGTCGGTAGCGAAAATTCTGAGTTTAAGGTCCTGTGTTCTTATGCTTGTCAAATGTTTGGAGGTGCTCGTAGAGGGAGTGTCGAAATCCATGTTGAGTGTGTCTGTGTCCATGAGTTCAGGTGGAGATTGGGTTGTTGGTCGAGTTAGTGTAGGTCTTGTGCGGATGTTGGTTAAGATGTCGTCGTAGGATGTAGGTGTTTTGCTTTGGCGGGTTTCTTGTGCATTTTTATTATTATTGCTGAGTGATGGGAGTTTTGATGTTGTTGTTTTGTTGGATGATATAGTGTTAGTTGGATTTTTAGATACAATTGAGGCGAAGCTTGTGGGAAGTGGATGGTTATGGCGAGTGTGATATATTGTGAGAGCTGTTTTGTGATCAACTTTTTCTGTAATTTTGATATTTGTTATTTCCTGTTGTTTTTTAAATGTTGGGCAGTTGCGGTCTAGTGGGCTGTGTTTGTGGTCGGTATCAGGGATGTTAATGCAGTTTATGCAGCTTTTTTCATTGTAGCATGTTTCATTTGTGTTTGTGTGAACTTTATCAGAACAGTTCCTACAGAGTTCTTCTGGGCTCTTACAGATTGGTGTTGGGTGTCCAAAGCGTAAGCATCTCTGGCACCTTAAGGGCATTGATATATAAGGGCGTACGCGTATTTTTTCATATCCAATGTTCAAGTATTCTGGTAGGGTAAGCGAAGCAAACGTAATAATGATTAGGCCAGTTTCAGTAGTGGATTGATCGTTTTTTTCAAAATTTTTCGCACTTCCGTGACTTTTTGTGGCTTTAATTCGTCTAATATTTCTGCTTCGGTTATGTTGCGAAGCAGATTGCAATATATGACGCCTTTGGAAAAGTTTAGGGTTTTGTGCTCAGCGACAGTGACTTCAATGTTTCCAATGTTTTTCAATTTAAGTAATTTGTTTGCCTGTAGAGTGTTTTTAGTTTTAATCAAAAGGTACCCGGAACGAGTGTTTTTGCAGGACTGAACTTCTCCATCGCACGTAAAATCAATAGTTTTTTTAAGTATAAACGGGTTAATATTTTCGAGTGATTTGTTGTCTGGTCCGTTAATTGTAATGAATTTTGGTTCGCCTGGGTTTTTGGTGTACATTGATGTACCACTTTTTTGTCGGGTGGTTTGTCCATTGTTGTAGTTGTTTTCGGGCTGGCGCCCGGCACTTGTATTCTGGGTTAGTTGTTTTTGTTTTTTCCTTTTTTCAATTTTGTTTTACGCACTTGTTTGTTTTTTACTGATAAGCAGGTGTTAGTTGTTGTTGTTGGTTGGTGGTCTACGAGAGCTCAATAGTAACACGTCTTTTCTCTGTGAGGTTTGAGATGATACTGTGGTCTAGCTCTTATTTTGTCCAAGTTATCGAATAAAATACAGTTTTATGCAAATTACGAAGGCGGAAAGGGGCGTGGCAAAAATTTGAAATAAACTCGACCTGCGTACATATATAACGGACCTAAAGCAAAAAGAATTACACCTCTAGCTCTTACCATCTCCGAGAACGACGTGTTCATACATACAGACGGACAGACGGACGGACGGACGGACGGACAGACGGACAGACGGACATGGCTAGATCGACTCGGCTGTTGATGCTGATCAAGAATATATATACTTTATAGGGTCGGAAACGTTTCCTTCTCCCTGTTACATACTTTGCACAAACTTAATATACCATTGTACCTTAAGGTACATGGTATAAAAATTCCCGGTGAAGATTTTCTTGACAACAGAACGCTTAAGCCTCTTCCCACTTTTTATTGTTTTACTGTTTAATAGCGTGCCGAGGCTGGGCCACTTTCCGCATACTTGAAAATCTCCTCGAATTTCAATGATTCCAAGATCTGGGAAGCAGGCTACCGAAGTTAACGGATATGGGCCAAAAAGTACCCACCTGCCTTAGAAAATATGATCTCGAATGCTGAAGCTGAAGAGCATGCGACAAGCTATCCCAAAGTATCAATTTGGTCTTTGAAAAAGCCATGGCACGCCCGAGCAACTGCACAGACTGGTAAACTTCATGGACATCCAGCAAGCATTTGACAGGATATGACATGGTGACCTTTTTTTACAAATTAAAAAAACCTCTGAGCCCTCAATTGTTTCTAATTGTCAACAGCTTTCTTACGATCAAACAGGTTAAGGCTATGGTTGACTGAAAAAAAAGCATCAAAAAGGCCAATCTGCGCAGAAGTACCTTATGGTGTCGTTTTGGTCCAACTCTTCACTCACCGTATACCATGTGAGCAGTGCTTATCAACACGTTCTCTGAGTTCTGCAGGAATCACAATGCTGGGCTCCACAATCAGGCACGAAACGTCGTAAAAGTACCTTGGCGTCATCCTAGACAGACGATAAATAAAGACAGTAGTGGCAAAGCGGTATTTGCTTATTCGCTTCGGAAACGATTCGTCTTCAACTTCGTCTCAGCGCGCACTATGTTTGCAGCCTAAGAGGTGCGCAAGCCAAGATGCTCAGATTGATCTTCAATTCACCGTGGTTCGTGCGCTATAGGGATATCGAAAGAGACCTAAGGATATCCAAAGGTGGATATGTTGTCCACCAACATGCATGTCAGTATGCGACTAACGAGAAGTCCCAAAAGGAGAAGACTCAAGAGAAGCCACCCAAAGGACCTCCCACCGAAAGTCCTCCTCTAAGTGGGGGAGCTTAGGAAAGCTGCAGTAGAAAAGTAGAAACTGGTAACAAATTTTTTACTCATAAAAAAAAAAACTGGTAGTGAATTAGTAACGAACACCTATTACAAAAATTTCATCCAAATTTCTTTGTCACTGTGATTTTATGTTCGTTTTGCATTATTCAAATGACTTCCGGCTGTGCATACCTTTCTTTGAATCTCGAATCCTTTTTTTTTATTTTTTTCCTTTTACTAACGAAGTGAGCTAGTCAAAGGCGCTATAAATTATAATTTTATTTGGCTGCAGTTGACAATTTACTCGCATTCATTTACCACAAAAGCGAGGGGCAGATCAACACAATGCATCGTGGTGGGAAAAACGTAACAAGCCCGAATTTGGTATGGGCATGGTATCGACTCCCATGCATCGTGGAATCGGAAGGCAGGACGAATGTTACCCATCAAATGGTGCCGGTTAAAAACCATGTCGATTCCAATGACTAATCGCTGGGAATACAATTCGCCTTGTCATATTTCTAAACGTCTTCAACATTGGGTATAACCCCTAACCGAACGGTAATTCCCGCCCGAACAGTTCCCTAGCCACGGGGTATCATAAGAAAGCCTTACATCATAAAAGGAAAGCCCTGGAAGCAAGTCCGCCGGGATTCGCGGGGCTGAAGGGGAAGGTTACGGCAACGGCAACGGCAACGGCAAAGGCGATGCGGTAATACCCCTGCAGCGCCGCTGTGGCATGTGCGGTGGTGATGCAGTGCAGACTGCACACTGCACACTGCACACTGCACACTGCTGGTGGCTGTGGCTGTGGCTGCGGCTGCGGTGGTGGCACATGCAGGGGAAAGTTGTAAGAAAACGCAATGAAACGAAATGAATGTCGCTGAATGAACGAATGCATGAATGCATGCATAACTAACACGAGACCAAATGAACGGACAAGGAAGGCGGCGGATGTCGGGGCGGTGGGAGTGACAAGTTGCATGCATGTCCCCCATGAGCACACATATTCGGTACCCTTGTTCTGGGAACGGGCACGGCCGGGAGCTAGCTGGCTGAATGAAGTGTTTGACAACACTTTAACTTGATTAAAAATTTAATAGCCAGCAGGGCAAACATTGTGCTCAGATGGAGCAAGCCAGCAAAGCAGCAGAGCAGCAGAGCAGCAGAGCAAGGAGCCAGCACAAAAGACAGACGCAGGGCCCGTCTCAATTGGATTGCACAAGTTGCCACAACATTTGTCTGCCCGTGTGCGCGGGTTAAGCTAACGAATGCATTTCATTAGGATTTTCCCCGATCCGGCCGGGGCTTCCGTTCCACGCAATGCATGCATCGAATCAGATTTCGGCTTGATTAAATAGAGCGGCAAAATGTCTTAATTAAAATAATTGCATTACTTTAAGCACAACGTGCTCACAAACGTGGTCCTGCGGCTTTCTATTAAAAAAGTTTGGCCAAGTGGATTTGGCAACTTGAAGCCCAGCCCAAAATGTTGACAATGCGGCCAGGCATGGAGTTCGATTGCAAGAGCCTGCCTTGGGACGGTCTTTCCTGACGAAACAAAAGCCAGCTGCCTGATAGAAATATTCAATTTACATTTCCTTGACACACACTGTCTGTCGGATATTTTCAACAATTTCCTCGGGCCATACCGTCAGATTATGCTATTTTATCAAATGAATGGAGTGGCACAATGGGCAACATTGTGGATTTCGCTTTATAAATTTTATTTCGGTTCTCGGGGCAATTTTCATCAAGCATTAATGGGTTCCTTGCCATTTTGTAAATGCTCTTTTTAATACCATGTACCTTAGGCTTCAAATGGCATATTAACTTTGGGCAAATGTATGTGACATGCGGAAGGAGACATCTCCGACCCCATAAAGTGTATATATTCTTGATCAGCATCAACAGCCGAGTCGATATAGCCATGTCCGTCTGTCTGTCTATGTGAATGAACGCCTCGTTCTCGGAGATGGTAGGAGCTAGAGGTGTTATTCTTTTTGCTTTTGGTGTGTTATTATTGCAGGCATGGCAGGTTTTTTTCAAATTTTTGCCACGCCCCTTTCCGTCTTCGTAATTAGCATGAAACTATATGTTCTTCGACATATTTGCCCATAGCGTGCACAAAATATGAGCTAGAGACCTATTTCTTTTTGCATTATGTCCATATGACCATAACTTTAAAGATATTTCACTTATTGGAAACTTAACATCTTCATAAGCCTCAATATTAGCTTTTTTTTCTACCGATAGCGCTTTTCCTTTACCCATTTTAAAATTAATAGATCTTAAAAACTGCACAAAAAATTTGGTGTCAATACGCGCTCCCGTTCCGAAGTTAATTGAAAGACAAATCGCATGTGCTAACCTGATGACGCAAAAATTAGGCTGATCATTTTTCGGTTGATTTTAAAAAAAAAAAAAAAAATTAAATATTGGAAAATAGAGAAGCCCCAATTTTAGCGTTGTTTTTTGGCAAATTGATTTGTTATTAATGGGAAAAATTTTCAGAATTTTAGCTTCTTTAGTTTTACTAGAAATTTAACAAAACTATTTAGGCCAGGGGTGTGCTAACCTGATGACGCGCAGTGTATGTGTGCACGTTCTGACAAAAATTGGTGAATTATTAAACAAAAAAAATAAAAACCTTGAAATGGTTGATAAAGAAAAGAGGTACTTGGTATTTCGTTGTCGAGAAATCTCGAATACAGCGTTCCTACTTGTTTTTTTTATTAATTTCATATTTTGATTCTGGGGATACCCAGATACCCAGATCAGTTCGAATTTGTTTAAAAAAACCGCAAGCCGGAAACCGCGAAAATCCGTGGCGTGTACAATATAGACACACATAATGCATAATCCGTGTTGGATATGCTACTAACAAATCCAAATATGGATGCTGTCGCACAAGAGATATTCGACGATTGCGCAAGCGTGGAACTTTGTAACAGACTGATTTTGGCAACACGAATAGATGAGCTTTCTACCACCTAATTCTGTGTTTGTAAATTAAAAGTTGTGAAAACCCTTGTTTCCATTATAATCGCCAAGATCTAGCCCTTCATACGCTGCAATGGCTCTATCGATCGGCTGTTGATGCTGAGCAAGAACAACTTGTGGTGTCTCAGAACTGGGTATAAAAACTGTACATTTGGCCAAGCTGTTGCCATCGGGGCCATAGATCAGTCATTCAAAATTCCCTTTAAATGAAGTGGGCTTTATCTCTGACTCGCTCTCTAGCTCTCTAGCTCTCTGTCCCCGTCTCCTCTCCGCACTGCCAAATATGTGGCTTTTGGCATAAATTGTGCACACATTCCAGAACAATTTGAGGCACTAAAGTGCTGTAAATGAGAAGTCGTCACCGCCCCAAAAGCAGATAAACCGCTGACCCGCCCGCCCCAGAGTGGCGTCTTCAATTAAATAGTAATACACAATAATCAACGAAGCCGAAAACAAAAACGCAAAACAAAACAGTGCGGTCCGTAGATGGACTGTCGGATACCCATCAAAAACAATTGCAATCACCCAACGCCCTAATCTCCTTCCAATTATCTGTCTGTTGGTTACTGACTTAACTTCCCACAAGCCCCAGTGATTTTTTGCTTGCACAGTACCACTTTCTCACTTACGTGCTCCCGCTTGAAGGCTACTTCAAATCGCTCCGCCACGCATAGCGCTCGATTGAGCGCTAATGGGTATCAAATAGTAACCAATTGATGAATCTCTCTGGCTATTAGGGCGTATGCCCCATCGCTGATCGGAGCCCGGCGTCCAGTCAGTGCAATTTTGAACACGAACGCGGTCGCAATGATTCCGGAGCGCTGCGCAAACCTGGGCCACAGAGTCCAAATAGCCATTGCCGTGACCCTGATTCTGGCACTGGGCCAGGTGACCGGCTACTCGGGCCTGATACCGTCGGACGCAGGTAATGCGAATGCCCCCGCCCGACTCCCTAAGCGCCGCCCTTAATATGTTATTTGCATTCGGCAGCTAATCCTGGCAAGTGCGTATACCGCGGCGACACCCTGCAGCCGGGGGTCAACAACGGCATCTCGCCCTGCCAGCGACTCACATGCTACGAGGATGGCTCCATCCACATCGAAGGGTGAGTGCGGAGTGCTCTGAAACACTGGCATGGCCATGGCCCCAAACGGAAATGGGCACAGCGAGAAAATCGATGGCTGTGCCAAAATCTTAACAGCTTGCAGTTTTTCGTATGTGCACACACTGCGTGTGATGATGGACAAGGGGGTGGCAAGAAAGAGTTAGCTACATTCATTAATTGACTCCCCCACTGGCATCGATTTTGCAATGAAATCGTTATAAGAATTAGTGAAACTCCTTTTAAAATCAAGCAAGCAAACACGAATGTCTTGTATTATAGTTAGACCCTTCGAGTTATTTATGTTCTTGCCTCTTAGGCTCTACGAATTTGTTCCCCTGAATTCACACTCGCAATTTGTCACAGTGCATTTGTGGGAAATGTTTGTCGCCGATAAGAGCGACTTGCTCTGAGCACACACGCTCACCCGCGCCTTCGCTTCTGTCTGCTTTCAACGTGACGACCAAGATGACGCGATGTTGGGCGCTCGCGACTGCCGTCCGAGGTCCCAGCTCCCCAAGTGGGAGCACGGCGACGGGTCCGTAATTTGTAGGTCAATCCACAGAGTCGGGGCTAAATGGAAACTGCGGCAACCAGGGGGAGCGAGCTCTCTGAATCGGTTGAGGCTTTTTGTGGAGCAGACCAAAGTAAATTGAGGAAAATAAAAGTTTTGCCCCAGATTACACATGCGATTCACTCTTCAGGTTACGTAGGAAGTTTTTTCTTTTGTGTACATATATACTCGTACTTATTTTCCGGACGTGAGGGAGTCATTCTGGGCGAAGACTCCAAAATATGTATTCTCGATTAACAAAGCGCAATTAGTGTCACTTTAAAATGCACAGTTGCGTCCCAAAAAGTGTCTCCTCTAGTTTAATCGAGCTACAATAAAAAATTCCACAAACATTTTGGCTGCTGAAATATTTATTAAACAAATTAAGTGACACCTACCTGTTACGCATTTGTAAATAATGTGTACGTATGTTTGTATATGGTCGAATATGGTCTTTTGCTCGATCCATCCACTTTTTATCTATTCAGAAAAAATCAGGGCATTGAGTGACTCTCCAGGAGTTTCTTTGAACCACGAGTTAGAAAAGAAAAACGCATCCAATTGGGTTTTGCTGCACCATTTGTGTTTTATTATTTATATGCACACATCAAAATAAATTGGTAAACAACATGCACATTTACTAGATCTTATTGGATAGTTTTCAATTACAACGAACTTATAAACAAACAAATTTTAGGTAACTCTACAACAGGTATAACTTTTTCTTAACTGTAAACATACATAATAATACATTATAATAATGACTACGCATTCAACTGTGTTATGTTTGCTTATATCTGAACAGTGCGATGCTTTATCTGATTTTTTTTTTAATTTGCTTCTTACAAATACATTTATTTGCAAGTGAATGCTGTCGACTTTTTTTGGGCTAGATAGCTATGATGATAACATATTTTTTTGGTTGCTTAATTTATATTTTATGTTAAATTATTTATATAATATACAAAAAGCAAATTTTCTTAATACTAATTCTAACGGAGTTAGTATCGTTCCCCTCAACGTAACTTATATATATTAAAATACTTTTTTGATTAATAGAAAATATAAATGCACATGTTAATAACTAACCTGACCCTGTGGCAATTAGCAACAAAACGGAATTTTTGGTCAATTGATATTCCCTTATAAACAGACATCTTTGAAATTCATATTCGTACGTATTTTCCAAAACACTAGATTTACGTGGCCAGTATTTTGTGCAATTAGGTTAATAGTTTTCGCAACCAAAAGATAGTACGTATAGATAGTACGTATATTAAAAAGATAGTACGTATAGCTCGAAAACTAATTTCTTGTATCCTCGTTAACTTAGTTTAAAATCAATAGGGGAAGTTAGTTATCCTGGGGAAATCTGGTGTAACTTTAATAATGCAGTATATTGATACGTATGCTCGGACCAGACGGTTGGTACCCTACTGTAATCACATTTGCGGAAGATCTTCTGGGAATTGGTTGGTTGCACACTTCGTGAGTGAGTGCAGTATATGGTTGTAATCGCGTTTTTGTAACTAAGTTTATGTGTTGTTTTATATGTTTGTGATTGTCCTTTGTATGCTTGACGTTGCTTAGTGCCAGAGCCCCAGCGTAAGAAGTACCGGTAAGAAGTATAAAATGTACCAGTCATGTAATTTTACTCACTGTACAGTATGTCAACTGCACAAGAAAACACTGTACAGCGTTGACTACTACACACCAAAACACTGTACAGTGTTGACTACTCTACACTAAATTTGCTGTACAACTATGGAATACTACACACCAATTTTGCTGTACAATTATGGAATACCAAATACACCCTGCAGAAAAAAAGAGTGACCACTTATAGAATAGGAGATTTATTGCCGTTTTGGATGCATTTATGCAGAAGTCTAGTATATACCCTATGGGGTCGGAAAAGCTTCCTTCTCCCTGTTGCATACATTTTCACAAACTGAATATATCTTCAAGAACATGGTACAATGACTGCAAAATGTATAGGTTTATCAGACTGCCCTAATATACGTAAAATGCGTACAAGATAATTTAACACCTATGTAGTTAAAGTTGGAAAGCTTGTTTGCGGTATCGAACGTACGTGATGAAAATATTTTCCTTAATCTTCAGCCCCAAAAACATTTTAAGCTCTGACTATGAAAAGTGTATTGAACTGGAAGAGACTGTGTGTATTATTTCATTAACAATAAATGCCTTGGGTGTCCTTACATCTTTTGACATGAAGCCCAGGAAGAATAAAAATCTCTACACAGACTTAGATTTAAAGTAATTTTCCCTTGCAGATGTGCCAAGCCACGGTTCGAGGACTGCAATCGCGGGGAGCGCATCCATCCCGGCGAGCCCTTCCCCGAGTGCTGCAAGCTGAGGTACAAGTGCAAGAAGCTGGGGGCGGCGCCGGACTACATTGACTGGGACGCCGCCAAGAACGTCCGTATCTAGACGCATTGCTAGAATCAGCCAAGGAAGCCTTTAACTTTTCAAACACGCCTCCTACTCCGTTATGCCTTACTTACTCCGTACTCAACAATTTGCTAATTTATTTGTGAACTTGTTCATCTCAATAAGCACAATGTTTTTTTTTTTTCTCTTGTATAAAATCAAAGTCTGTGTGTGAGATCTGGGTGAGGGTGCGTGGGCGTGGGCGTGGGCGTGGGTGTTGGCGTCAAGCTGTTTGTCGGCGAGCAAAAAATTGTTTAATTACTGGGCCAACCCGCTCATAAACAGCAATTAAGGCGCTGCGCACTCCGCCCCTCGAGAGGCCCTCAAGTCGCGGCAATCGCGTTGCAACGGCTACGATGGCAGCAGCCACTACACACGAAGAAATCCTACGCACAATGAAAAGCGCTCAAAATTGCATCAACACAAGAAGCGGTACTCGGTATATTCAGTCGATTGCTATTTAGACTCTCTGAAACTTAAATGGAACAACCAAAATATATTTTGGCTAGCTTAGCACAGATTTTAAAAGTCGAATATCCAAGTTAATTGTTTGAAAAACTACGATTAGAACTGTTTAGAGACTATAAAAACGAGGTACTTTTTCTGTTTCATAAATCATACAAAATAAGCAAACTTTTATGTACCGTAGCCGTTGCTACTATAACTTTCGCCACATCAAACTGCGTCCTATAAATTTTTTGAGAGTAATATGGATCATGAGCGTTTTTAGTATATATTTACAAAAATAAATAATGAACAAAAATACAAGCATTCGTAAAATCGTGGAGGACGGATGTACATACATGATTTTTGATTTCAATGCAACGTACAGATAATACGAATCTAAATTGATTAATAAGAGTAATATTTAGCTTCAAATTCGGATTAGTTATTTGATTAAATATTTGAAAGTGAACTAACAAAATTTGAACTGATCTTTCGAGCCATTGTCTTACAATATTAAAGAGCCTTTTAATTCAAGGCGCAAAATTGTCGTTTGAAAAGCGAATTTTGAAAGGTTTCCGCAAATGACTTTATTTTCTGCGAGTACAGGAACAGTGCGGCGAAGGAGCAGCAGGGAAACCCAGTTGCAGTTGCAGAACTAAAGCGCTACCTTTTGTCGCGAGACCTTAATTAGTGCGCAATAATGAACGAGAAAACGGCGGAGTAGGTTGTGAGCCCGTGTATGACTGTTAACATGTTGCAAGTTACTTTGCAACTTACTCAACCCCCTTCGAAAGCAATTGAGGAGAGCAGAAATTACTCAATTGGTTCGGAAGCTGCTAATGACCTTGTTCCCGAGAATTGATTAGAGCGGCACATTGCTGCGAAAGCGTCGGTCGGTCGCTGCTTCTAATTGTAGGTCTGTGCGGCAGTTCCATTAAATTTGGTAATTAATAAATTTTGGTTTTCATTAGTTTACTAATTTGATGCGCCACGCCTACATTCCTACTGACTGATTTTGGCAACACGCATAGATATGTATTCTACCAAACTCGTATCCGAATATATTGTTTCGAAAATTAAAATGGAACACGCCACAGAATTAAACGATGTATGGGCGTGCAGGAGAAGGAAGCCGAATTTTAAAGCAAACTTGTGTTGAACCGAAGCCCGCAGATTCAGAGTATGCAATTATTTGTTCTCCATCTATTTCCGTATCCGTGATCAATGCGTTCACACAGACACCAGACGGACAGACGGACAGATGCCTTGATCGGATCGGCTGTTGAAGCTGATCAATAGTTATGGGGTCGGAAAAGCTTTCTTCTCCCTGTCACGTACTTTCGTAGGAATTAAACATGTTTATCATGTTATTTTTAAGAAACGGGTAGGTATTACGGGCAACAGACAGAAAATGCACAGCCACGGAACATGGTGCAGCTTTCGCCTACCAGTACAAAAAATCCCTAGCGCTCCGATGGAGACGATCACCCCGATAAGAAACTCTTCAGGAAGCTGGGCAATTAGATACAAATCTCTACCTAGCATTGGAAAGTTTTTTTTTTGTTTTTTTTTTTTTTTTAAATCAAGGACTTAAGCCATTCTGTAGCAAGGTAGATAAAAAATATTTATTAGACTTCAGTTCAATTCAGTTTCTTAAAACTCCGGCGAGAGGCGTAAACACATTTTCATTTGGTTACCCAGCCTTTAGGGCCGGTTTCCCTTCAACATAAATTGTTCAAGGTTTACAGATTGCTGCGAGGGACAAAGAAGCGTCACCAGCGAGCTATTAGATCAACCACTTCTCAGACTGCAGCGTGGGATAATTATTGACCATTCCACCCTCAACGCCTCTATGCGGGGGCTGTGATCGATAATGATGTCATCTGCGACTAAGACCCTGACCTCATTAAATTTTTTAGGGGAAAATGTCTGTTACCCATCATCGGACAAAGAGTAGAAGGAAAAAGATGACATTTCTTATTGATACAGGCGCGTCTAAAAATTGTATTGGACCGCATTAGGAATTACATGGCATACGTCCGGTGGATTCCCCTTTCGGAGTCGAATCAATACTTGGCGCGAGCGCATTAAAACTGCGGTGGTAGCCAGAATTAGGTTTACCAGCGAAGACCCTATTTACCATCAAATAATAATCGCTATTCGCACCAGCTGACGCCTATCGGTGCTCAAGTAGTGTAAACAGGACAGGCGAGTGATCGGATAAAAAATATCCGAGAGGCATTCGGCGCTTATCAGATTTTTTTGAAAGTTTTTGGTAATCGCAAAGTGTATCAAATCGGGTAGTTTCTTTGGGTCTGCCAGCCAGTATGTTGGTGTGCCCGAAGAAACATGGTAGAGCTTGCTTTTTGCTTTGAGAATTGCATTATAGAGCTCCTTTCCTTTTGGAGTCACGAGACGAGATCCCCAGAGTGTGGGCTTGGCATTGTAGTCTCCTGCGGCTATAAAGTGGTCTCCTAGCGAGTTGAAATACTGCATAAACTCGTCTTCAACTATAGTGAAGCGAGGGGGGCAATATACGGCGGCTAGTGTAAGTCGGTTGCCAGTGCATAGTTGTATATTTATACGTATAGATGTGGTACAGGCCAGTAGTTTTTAGCAAATTTGGTGCTTAATTCGGCTTCTGATTAGAATTCCAGTCCCACCATGTGCTTTACCATCTGGATGGTTTGTTTCGTAGAAAGAATATCCTCGTAGTTGAACGTTGTATTTGTTTGTTAGGTGTGTTTCTGACAGCAGCATTATGTCGATTTGATTGTCGAGTAGGAATTGAGCTAACTCAAGCTTATGCTGTGAAACGCCGTTAGCGTTCCACGTAGATATCCATAGGGAAGTCATTATTTGGATTGTTGAATTTGAACCAATAGATTTTGGTTTCGCATTACGTCTTGCATAGTTGTGCCCATAAACTAACTAAATCCGTAAGGCTTTATTGTAGACTGCATATCATAGCTTCAAAGCTGCTTTTTGGCTGCTCCGGCGATTGATTCTGCTGAGCCGCGTTCGGTTCTTGGTATACTGATTGCAGAAATTGACTTTTTGAGGCAGGGGTAATTTTAGAGCGCTTGCATATGTCACATTTTTGTCAGAGTTTATGGGTCCTAATGAGGATCAGTCGAGAAGAAGACTTCAGGGTTTGATCTGGAGACTGTCAACGTTTTATTTTGGGCGCGGGCAGTAATTGCTTTCTGGTGGATGCGGCTTTTCAGATCCTTATAAACTGGGCAACCTCTATAGTTAGCAGTATGATTGCCACCGCAGTTGCCGCACTTTTTCGCGTTGCAGTCATGTTTGCTCGCTGGGCAGTGTGCGGAGTCATAAAGAGTATATAAGTTAACATACAAAATATTATAAAACTCAAATCCCACGGTCCAACGGCAAGAACGTTTCTAAGTGCGTCAAAGGACATTTCGGTCGAATCAAGTATCGATAGAGCAAAACAGTTTCTAAGTACGCGATTCAAACAAAGTTATTATCCCAAATAGAGACTCGTGATTATCAAAAGATCACTGGGAAATACCAAGCCAAAGGACATTAATTTGACCAAGTGCAACCAAGCCAAGGACATTAATTTGACCAAGTGCAACCAAGCCAAAAGGACATTAATTTGACCAAGTGGCAACTAATTTAGTTAGTGAAAAGAACAGTTCGAACAATCTCGGCAATTAAGTTAGCCAAAATAAAGCCATACCAAAGCCATTAAGTTAGCGAGTGGAAAGGCTGAGATTGTAAGAACTGCATCGGTGGACCACAAATTCTGCAAGATCCGTTCACAGAAGACTCTCCAAGAGGTATGGATCATATGGCCAATCGTTATAATTTGATTCGTCCCCCCATACTAAATTCAGAAGAAGTAGAACAAATAAACGAAGCACAAAGACTGCGTTTAATCGAGAGACAAAACCATAGGCAGTTAGAACATCAACAAAATAGGCCCACAATGAACGAAGATAACAGATCCGCTCTAACAGCCACAATAAACGAAATATTGGCCGAACAATTGCCAAGATTACTAAGACAACATACTAATCCTGTAGAAGATTTTCTTAGTCTCCCAGATCATGTTATTGCCCCAGAACATCAAAGAAATTTGACAGATCTTGACAGAGTTCCCGACATAGCAAAAGGTTTGCGTGAATTAAGCGGAAACCCTGAAGAATGTAGCTCATGGAATAAAAGCGTAGAACGTGTCCTACAGGCATATAGTGACATATCCACAAACACATCATGCTTTGTTGGAGGGTAAGCATCATAGTTTCCATTTTGCTATGTGGCTGTTCTGGGGCCATTTGAGCGCTTTGTGAATTAGGCTGAACTGGATTTTCCGTTCCAGATCGTAGAGCATCGGCATAGGAGAAGCCGTTTGTGGTGTTTAGGGGGCCGAATGAGGACCTCGCAGCTTTGGCGAAGAAGACGTCTGGCGTAGTTTTTTTTGACGCCCTGTATGCATTCTGCGGATTTTGGTTGCGCGTTGCGGTCGCTTGTTGCATGCGACTCTTCAACTCCTTGTAGACCACACATCCTCTATAGTTTGCCGTATGGTTGCCTCCGCAGTTTCCACATTTCTTCACGGAACTATCCTTGTTTTTAGTGAAGTGAGCGGAGTTGTGTGCGTCCCCGCAGACTACGCATACGGCCCGGAGTGTGCAGTATGACCTAGTGTGTCCATATTCTTGGCAGTTAGTGCATTGCACTGGTCCGTTGCGTTTATGTGGCTCTTCGACAGTGATTCTCCGATGCAAGAGATATTGCAGCTTGTAAATCGGGTGGACTTCGTTCTTCTTCAGCAACTTGCTTTCTGGCTCGAGTTCGACCTTGAAGAGGGGTTGTGGCTTTCTTTCCTTTTTTAGGATATTGATAGCGTTCTTGGCGGCGAAGCCCTTTAAGGGCGGTTATTATTTCCGCGGCGGTAACATCGGGTTCGATTCCCTTTAATACCACTTGCAGGCCCTTGCTGCTTTTTAGCTGGTACGTGTAATATTTTTTATAAGCATTGTCCAGAAATTTTGACACGGTTCGGAAGTGCGCTTCGGCCTTAGTTTGCACTTTTGTTTCGTGTATGTTCCCTTTGATAAGCGGGACAACATAAAAGTTGTCACCGCTCCCGATCAACGCCTCAATATGTTTGGCTAGGGTGTTGGAGCTTTTCTCCCTGATATACGTAGATTGGAGGCGGCTTTGGTTTTTTTGCGGTGTCTTGCGCTGGTTGGTTTTCCTCAACCTCCTGCAGTAGGGAAAATCTGTTGCTTGCTACTGGATCTGCCTGGTTCTTTGTCGATCTTCTGGACGCGGTTTATTTTTGTTTTGTTGCCTGCCGGATTACCCAGCGGGCTAAGCTTGCGCTTGATTTTAATGTAGCGCTCCTTTCCGGTCTGTGTGGCCGGGGCCGCTTTGGCACTTACAGAAGTTGTTGTTTTTGTACTCACCGTGGCCGTTGGCGTCGCGGTAATTTGAATTGCAGTGGTTGTTGTTGCTGTTGCTGAAATTGTAGCACTACTTGTTGTTGTTGGGAGATTTGGTTCCACCATTGGAGGGGGGGTTTTACACTGCGAACTCCATGATGCGGGAGTCGGAGTGAGCAGAGCCGGAGAGCAAGACCGTGCTCTTTGGCTTTCAGCGGTTAGTAGAACAGCGTTGCTCTTAGGCGCAACTTAAGGGTTATCCCTTTCGGTATCGCGGGTTGAAACGTAAGAGTAGAAGCCGTTTCTTTGGTTCACTGAGCTTCAACGTTCGTTCTCTTTATCGTTGCTCGATGAGCTCATGGCGTGGCACTTTTTTNCGTTGCTCGTAGAGTTCATTGCGTGGCACTTGTTTATTTTGGAGCGTTATGCTGCTCTCAGACCCTTCTCTCTTGCGGCTCAATGCGATCCACAAGCGCGACCGCACAGAACACAATAACAAAAGGGGAAAAAAGAGAACACCAAAATGCGCAAAACACTTAAGCGAATTGTGCAAAAGATAATGCACTTTCAATCGAGCGACGACTTCCACTGCGATAAGCATTCATTGCCCTAGCGATTTAGCTAAAACGCGAATTCGCATTCATTACAACTAGTTTTTTCAAAACTCGCAGAAGCCAACCTAAAATTACAATGGGACAAATGTGAATTCTTAAAAAAGGAAGCTAGCTTTTTTGGTCACATCGTAACCCCTAATGGCATAAAACCGAACCCTCTTAAGGTGAAAGCCATAGTTTCATATCCAATCCCAACAAAGGTAAAAGAGATCAGAGCATTCCTTGGATTAACTGGTTATTATCGTAAATTTATCCCAAACTACGCAGACATAGCAAAACCAATGACCAAATGTTTAAAGAAAGGAGCAAAAATAGATACACAAAATCTCGATTATATAGAAGCATTCAAAAATCTTAAAGCTTTAATAATTAGAGATCCAATACTCCAATTACTCGATATCGAAAAAAAAATCACCCTAACCACAGATGCCAGTAACCTAGCCCTTTGGGCCGTGCTTTCTGAAAATGGCCATCCCATCTCCTTCATTAGCAGAACACTTAATGAACACGAATTAAATTACAGTGCTATTGAAAAGGAATTACTCGCCATAGTTTGGGCAACTAAAACCTTTCGACACTATTTACTAGGACGGACGTAATTTTCTCATTGCTAGTGACCATCAACCTCTTAGATGGTTTACACAGCTTAAAAGAACCGAATGCCAAGTTAAAAAGATGGAGAGCAAAATTAAACGAATACCAGTTAAGAATCGACTATATTAAAGGAAAGGAAAATTCAGTGGCCGATCCATTATCAAGAATCAAAATTGAAGAAAATCATTACAGTAATGTTACTAAACAAAGGCCAAACAAATTTTACTCGATACTTTTATAATAACTAAATTTTAGTAAATCAAAATTTTCCAATACCTAGTGATGGCATACTAGGCATATATTTCATAAAACAATATAATTGCCAATTGGATTTCACTCAGGGTAGCGACTCGCTAATTCTTCGCCCAAGCAACGTAAATTATCCGATTAAACTACAAATACTTCATAGTTGTGAAAATAATGCCACAGTACTCCCAGCTCGTTCCGAAGTTGTCAGCGAAATTCAAATTCCCTCAATAAAAAATCAAATCCTGATATTAAATCAAGAGATTGAAGAAGGAGTTTATATCGCAAACACCTTATCCAACAACAAAGATACTTATGTCCGAATTTTGAATACAACAATTTAATAAAATATGAAACTTTAAATGATTATGAAATATTGAAGGATACTATCGAACAAAGAGACAACTTTGTTATGATAGAGATAGAGAGATAGATTAAAAAATGTTATGATACGTGGACAGTTAAGGTTATTGTTTCAGGACTCGAGAAACATTGCGTCCTCTTGTCCAGAGATCGGCGGGGTGTCTACGCTTCAGTCTTCTTCTAGTAGTTTGGTCGGCTAGAGACGCTGCTAGGTGGTTTGGGTGAGCTGTGAGGCGTTCGTTGTAACGACTCGAGTGCCGGTTAATCTGCTCTCTGACGGAGGGGATGTGAAGATCTTCTGCTAGGGCTTTGTTCCTAACGTACCAAGGCGCATTTGCCATCATGCGCAGCGCCCGGTTTTGTATCCTCTGTACTCTCATAACGTTAGTGTCTGATGCCGTGCCCCATAGTTGGATGCAGTACGTAATTGATGGCACCACGATTGTTTTAAAGAGCAAAACCTTGTTGCCAAGGCTGAGCTTGCTCGTTGGTTTAAGCAACCAGTTTAGCTTCTTTAGCTTTGTCCGGCACGTAGCTGCTATCTTTTGCGTGTGCTGTTTGCAGGTAAGCCGCTTGTCTAGGATCAGACCAAGGTACTGCGCCTGGGGTGATTGAGGGATGGCGACGTCGTGGAGTTCGATTTGAGGAAGGGTCTTTCTTCTCAGAGTGAAGCAACAATGTTGCGACTTACTTCCATTTATGGCAACATTCCACCTGTTAGCCCACTTGCCGTACGACTTGAGGTATTCCTAGGTGATCCTTGATGCTTCAATGCAGCAGGATGAGTTCGCAAGGAAGGCAGTATCGTCAGCGTAGGTGGCCAAAAGTGTGCCCGGTTCAGTAGGATTTGGCAAATCTGATGTGTACAGAGTGTACAGAACGGGACCCAAAACGCTTCCCTGCGGAACGCCAGCACGGACAGTTCTGAAGCTTGACCGAATTGCGATTTGCACTCTTGTTACTCCCATAATTCTACTTAAAAATATTCTCTCGAATATTTTAGAGAAAGTGGGAAGCAAGCTTATAGGACGGTAAGACTCTACAAGATTCTCCGGTTTTCCAGGCTTTGGTATCATCGTAATCACAGCGCACTTCCATTGGGAGGGAAAGTGGTGGATACGTAACATCGAGTTAAATAGGAGAACGAGGAACAAGATTCCCTTTTTGGTAAAGCCCTGGCAACTCTGGTATCGATGCCATCGAATCCCGGCGCTTTGTTGGGATGTAGCTTCCGAATTTGCAGGCAAACTTCTTTTGGGCTGACATGTTGGATCGGTAGGGCATCCGGGGAAGGAGCATTTATGAAGGCCACTGTTTCTTCAACATCTTCTGAGCTCGCGTGGTCAAATGGCTGGAATAGTTGTCCCAGTTCGTCTGCAAAAGCTAGAGCAATCTCTGAGTCAGATCTGCACCATGTATTGCCAGTTTTTCATATAGGGATCTTTCGGAGAGGCTGTCGTTTCATGTTCCGTGTGGATTTCCAGAGGTTGAAGCCATACGGTTTCGTGTGGTCCGCCTTGAGGAGCATTTCATCGAAATATACGTATTCGCGCTTGGTTCGGGCACCCGGCTCGAATCCACCAAGGGCCGGATCGAAATTTTATGAAAATCTATTTTACTTTATTTGAGACTAGATTAATCTGAAACCTAAATTGACCCCGGGATGTGAACTCAGATGAATTCAGATGAACTCGGGATGTGAACGCAAAAACTGCACTTTCCGAGTTACTTGTTTTCGCGTATAACAGATTCACTGTAATATTTGCCACTGAAGTGGACTTGTCCATAAAGTTTTTATTATGAGATTCGAAGCTATGCAAAAACGCGTCTGCACTCCACGAAAGCATGATCGATCGAAAGCATGTTTTTACAAACAAAAGCTTAGAGTGATGGATGATGAGCCCGTATATATAAAGAATTATAGGAGTCCTCATAGCCAGGCACAAGAAATTCAAGCCCAAGTACAGAAATTAATAGACGACAAAATTGTCGAACCATCAGCCTCAGCATGCAAGTTAACGTAACCACTATAATAGCTTTCTTACCCAATTTATAAACAACTTTCGAATGGAATATTCCCAGTTCAATCTTCAGTCATTCTCACGCTCCTATTAAATTCCAAGACTAAACAAAAACATCCTGCAGTTTATAAACAAAAACTTCCTGCAGCTTTAAAAACAAAAACATCCGCCGAGCCCAGCCCCGCAGAGAGCCCAATTTTGGCAGAGCAATTAATTTCGCAATCTAATTGAGAATCAGATCGCTCTCTTCCTTCAGACTCTTCAGAATATCTAAGTCTGTTCATTAAAATTGATAAGAAATCTATTAAGCCGGGGTTTGTTAAATAATCATAATTCAATCATCAGGGCAGTCGATTTTGATTCCGGAAACGGTTCGGAAGCAGATCTTTCCAACACTAGTTAAGTGATTAAGTGTTAAGTAAAGAATGTTTAAGTGAAGTAAAATAAAATAACAAATAAAAAATTAATTTTTTTAATTAACCTCGCTACGGAAAACTAAATTGGCGCCCAACGTGGGGCGGTGCTATAAAAAATTCCAAAAATACATTTTTAAGCCAAACATAACAGTTTATAAAATAAAAAGAAATTCGCGCCGCTCAAAAACCCAAATCGATGTCATGAATAAAAAGTGTTTGCATCGAAAATTTATAAAAGGTGAAAATCAATAAATGAAAATCAATAGGAAGGAAGAAAATCAATACAAGGACGACCCCAACAAGGAATTGTAGTATGCACATACATATGTATATCGGATACCCACTGTACCAAGAGTACTTAAAGGGTACACACTGTAAAACTTTGTTGCAGTGTTTATATCTCGGTCAAAAACCTCAAATGGACGAAATATGAAACGTTGACCCACACACAAAGAGTGCAAGTGTCAGCATAGACTTTAATTAAGACTTTAATTAAAAATCATTATTTATTAAGAACAGAAAAAAACGTGAGTTCGGGGCGACAACAATGGTTGCTCCGGATCTCAAATAAACAAATTACAATAAATTAAGAATATTCACAACCACTCAAAAGGAAGGACATTACAGAATCATCAAAGAAGACCAGAACCACAGGATCATCGGAGAAGATCAGAGACTACAAGCAAACGGAGACAAGTTGTGAGCAATAACAACTTTCCTATAAACATTTTTTTTAGAATTGTGTGTAATTAAGAAAGAAAGTGGACAACCTAATTTCGGATTTTGAAAAAATACTAAGTATGAATCCATCTCCGCACCCATCCACCAGCCAGGCTGGAACAAATAATTCAGTATTTTATGTAGGAGATTTAATAAAACAAATTGTAAATTACCAATTGAATCCATTAAGGGATGAGATCGTAAGTCTAAAATCACAATGGTCCCAAAATGTAAAAAAGGTCGAAGATTATAAGATAGAAGCTACCGTACCAAACGTAAATGCGAAACTTCATTTGAAATTTTCAAATCGGTCAGAGAGTATAATGGTGAAGAAGATAAATATGTAAGTTGGAGGGAATCAGCTGAAATTGCTATGGGTCAGTATACCAGAGGAAGTGAAAGATATTTTTCAGCATTGTCAATTTTGAGAAATAAAATAACTGGAACGGCAAACGATGCCCTAACACATAATGGTACAGTGTTAAATTTTGATGCTATAATGGCGAGATTAGATTTTGTTTTTAGTGACAAACGTCCCATTCATATAATAGAGCAAGAATTGAGTGTCCTAAGTCAGGGAAGATTATCTATAATGGACTTTTATGGATTGGTAAATAAGAAATTAACATTGTTAATAAACAAAACAATCATGACTTATGATAGGAACAAACCAATCACACAATCACGACAATACAAAAACAAATATCTTGAGAATTAAAAAACCTGAGAACGCCGTCGTAGAATTATCCGACAATCAGAAGATAAATAATATAGGCATAGAATCAATAGATAGCCTAATACAAGAAATAGTAAATTTTATTGAAAAGGAGCATTCAAAAATTAATATACAAATCTCTTTTCGAACAGATTTAAAAGGGGAAATAAACTTAGTTCACGACAGACCATTATACGGGAAACAATATCCGTATGCTTTATCGGTCACTGACTTTGTGAATAGTGAAATCAATAGAATGCTTGCAGAGGAAATAATACGATCAAGTAAAAGACCTTTTAATTCACCAGTCTTAGAAGTTCCAAGGAAAGGACAAAATGAGGACGGAAGCCCTAAATAAAGACTTGTTATCGACTATAAAAAACTATATGAAAGTACAATTCCTGATAGGTATCCAATGCAGGATCCCTCAGTAATTCTGTCCAATTTGGGAAAGGCAAAATACTTTTCCACGATAGATTTAGAATCTTGATTTCATCAAATACTAATTAAAGAAACTGATGTCGAAAAAACATATTTTTCAAATAATAATGGCAAATATGAATTTTTAAGGATGCCATTTGGTTTAACTAATGCCCCTAGAATTTTCCAAGGAGCATTGGATGATATATTAAGGGAGCAAGTAGGAAAAACATGCCATGTTTACATGGATGACATAATTATTTTCTCGAGTTCAATTGATCAAGATTATATTGATTTATACAGAATAATAAATATTCTCTTGGCCGCAAACATGAAAATCTCTTTAGAGAAATCAAAATTCTTTGAACGAGAAACCTATTTTCTTGGATACATCGTATCCTATAATGTAATAAAAGCAGACCCAGAAAAAGTGGCTACAATAGCGAAATATCCTATCTCAAAAAATATTCGGGAGCTGAGAAGTTTCCTTGGCTTAACAGGTTATTATAGAAAATTTGTTCAAAATTATGCGCTTAGAGCAAAGCCTCTAACCAAATATTTAGGAGGACCTAACGGCAAAATATCAAAGAGGATGTCAACTAAAATTTTAATACAATTGGATAACCCAGCCGTCAAAGCATTTAACGACCTCAAAGAAAACCTCATTGCTCAAAAAGAATTAGTTCGACCGGACTATAATAAAAAATTTACTTTAACTACCGACGCTTCTGACGTCGCAATAGGTGCAGTACTATCCCAAGAAGGGAAACCGATAACGTTTATTTCAAAAACTTTAAGTAAAACAGAACAAGTCTATGCAACAAATAAGAAAGAACTTTTTGCCATAGTATGGGCTCTTAAAAATCTCAGAAATTATTTATATGGAGTAATAGGAATAGAAATTCAAACCGATCATCAACCATTATCCTTCGCTATTTCAGACAAGAATACTAATATAGAAATGAAACGCTGGTATTCTTTTATAGAGAGTTTTACACCAAAAGGTCTTTATAAACCAGGAACAACAAATGTAGTCGCAGACGCGTTATCGCGAATTCAAAAAAACCATTTGTCCGATAGAGACTTGTCAGAGTCTTCAGATACCGATCAAAATACTTTACATTCCGCAGAAAGTAGTTTCGAAAACATTATTGATGAAACTAATAAGCCCCTAAATCAGTTTATGATTCAGCTATTAATAGCAAAAGCTAGGTTTACAATTCGTGAATCAAGAAATATATTTAACAAAACCAGACATATAATAGAGTATGACACGCCAGAAAATCTTATATCAATCCTTATATCAAACCAAACATCACAACGGGTATACATTGCACCCTCGAAGACTTCTATATAATTCAGAAACCTTGAAAAGAAAACTTTACAAACAAATTTCTTTACACAAGAAAATTTATTGAAGATGTAGAAAATGAAGAAGACAAGGCGATTATTATCGAGGAAACTCACAGTCGAGCCCATAGAGGAATAGATGAAAATTTTAAACAAATTTGTAGGCTCTATTATTGGCCAAAATTGTAAAAATATATAAAAAATTGTTCAATCTGTAACCAAAATAATTATAATAGACATCCCAAAGAAATACCTATAGGAGAAGCTCCTATACCAGTTACAGAAGGAGAAAACCTTCACATTGATATTTATTATGCAAATAATCAAATATTCATAACTTGCATAGATTCGTATTCAAAATTCCTAGTGTAAAAGAAATCGAAAATAAATTAAATATAGAATATAAGGTTCTCGAAATTCTTCAACAATTTCCACAAGCTAAATCAATTATGACAGACAATGAACCAAGTTTTACTTCAGCCCAATTTAGAGCATTCATAAATCGATGTGGATTGGCAATAAATTACGCCGACCCCCGGCATGGTGCTTCAAATGGACAAATTGAAAGAGCTCATTCCACTTTCACTGAAATCGCACGGTGTATAAAAGACGAATATAATTTAACAGATTATTCAGAATTAATAATAAGGGCAGCTCAAAAATATAATCAACGTATACATTCAGTAACTAATGAAAAACCTTACGATATATTATACAATAAAGTTAAGCATGAAAACATTCCTTTAACTCTTAAGCAAACACAACTGAAAATGCTTAAGACTCACAATGAAAATAGAAAACCTAAAGATTATCATGTAGGTGAGATAATTTATGAGAATAAACACGGAGAAAGGAATAAATTAAACGCAAGATATAAAAAACAAGTAATGAAAGAAAATTTACCAAATAAACTAATAATTAATAACAGAAATAGAATTATTCATAAAGAAAACATAAAATTTTCAAATACAATGTCGGATGCGAAATAATAGATTACTCAAACCATAACTATTTACTCTACAAAGATAAGAAATATGTTCTTACCTACGAAACATACGCAGAACTATTTCACGTAACTAATTTAAGTTTTTAAAAGGAGATAATTATGTCAGAATCAGAATATATTAACACTCTCAGAAATAAGAAATTTCAATGGGAAATATCATACGATTTAAAAATAATTAACATGATTTTATCACAAATATTAACGTCTCGATCAAAAAGGATTATGAATGAACTAGGAACAATTTCGAAATGGTTAGCAGGAACTCCAGACCATGATGATTTCATTGCAGTTCAGAATAAGATTAATGATTTGATCCAAAATAATAACGACCAATTTATTACAAATTCCAAATTATTTACAGAAATAGAAGCTCTATCTAATGATTTTAAATCAGCCTTTTTAAATCAAGAATTGCCATTACGAAAACATCGTCTTCGGTTTCTGACATTTGACCTTCGAAATCTAATAGATACAATTACACTGGCAAAAATTAATGTTTTCAACACAAAAATTTTAAATAAATTAAATAAATTTAAATAAAATGCGCTGACCGTCGCACTTATACATATAGGACCAAGAGTGCGCATAATACATTCTTTCCGCCAGTAATTTATACATAGCATAAGCATTAGCCTTAAACAAGGGCCATTAACAAAAAGATTGTTCAACGAGCTGGAGCGACACCACTTGTCGCTCCCGCCAACTTTAAAATACTAAATACATTGGGAACAACTTCCACCCACTACATGGCGACCGTGACAATCTAGGACTTCACCATGCAACGGTATTAGAAGCCGAAAAGTAAAATCACAAAATTCATAAAAGCCAGCAAATTCATAAAAGAAGAAAGGACCTCTGCAGGCAGCACCGGCCCCGTCTGACCAATCAAGTCAGACCAGGACTAAAGGAACCGACAGCGCCACCAAGGGCGCATAATTTTTTTTTGATTTGCACTGCGTTGCATATTTTTTTTACGATTGCACTGTGATGCATATTTTTTTTTTAATCTATAAAAACCTTTGTAAAATTGAGCGGAATATTCTCTGCCCAATAGCAGTATAGCCCGTAAAGCTATACGACAACTAGGCAGGAACATTTGTGAACAAACAATTAGAACCAAATTTAATTTAAATACGATTTTTTTTTTTTAAATTTGATTTCTTTTAAATTCTAAATTCAATTTTATGAATGACAACAAAATCAATACATTTTCAGAAAATATTAATAATAATAATCCCAAATATACTTTAAAAGTATACATTCCACCCACGAAAATTACGTTGGACATAAAAACAGTGGATTCCACTGCCAATGTCATTAACAAAGTAGAATCTAATAATATTGATTTGTATTGGGTGCATATACTTTTAATAATTATCGTTGTCATAATGTGCGCAAATTTCTTTTATAAAATTTATAAGCTGCACAACAAATGTCTAAAAAAGAAATACTTAAGCAGGGCAAACGATCTCGAGAAGATCTAAACATGTACAATTACATAGATATATATATACAGAATAAAAAAAAAAATAGTAATAATAAGAATCAAAAAATTCAAAAAAAAATTCTTATGGAAATAATATGGAACATGGAATATATAAAGAATTAAGTAAAATAAAAATTTGAATTCGATAGGTCATTCAAAATCACTTGTCAATATTATGGAATGGCCAGAACCCAAAATAGACAAACGCAGATAGCTACAGTGAATAGGCACGCCACAACATCAATCGAATGCTTTAACGACGCTCGATTGTTGATATATCAACATAAAGACGTATTAACCAATGAACATTGGTCAGAAACGTCAAGCCTCCTAATAAGATTGAGAAACAATCTCCAAACGATAAAAGAAAAATAAAACTGATTTTACCTTCTATTTTGAATACACCTGTAAAGTTTGAACTCGGTGAAAACCTTGACGTTCAGACTGAGGATATTCAATTAGAAGAAGAAGACTTAACAAACTTGACTATCCCTGCTGTTATCACACTGGATTCCAAGGATATTTTATCTGAAAGCGAAGAAAGTGCTGATACTAGCCCCAACACAGCCTTGAACAATATCAAAATGCCACAATCAAATACCGATTTTATCGACACTGCAGCGAGGCTTATACCACCATTTGATGGTAAAGCAGAAAACTTAGTAAGTTTTCTCGATGCACTCGATATCATAGATTCAATAAAAGGCGAACACGAAAAATTAGCTGTTTCAATAATAAAAACAAAGCTAAAAGGTGTAGCAAGAAATTTAATCGGAAACGAATCAACAGTGGCAGAAATAATTTCGAAATTAAAAACCAGTGTCAAAGGCGAACCTGTAGCAGTACTATTAGCAAAGCTGATGAACATACAGCAACGCAATAAAACAGCCACCCAATATGCATCCGAAATTGAGCAAATGACAAAAGTTTTGGAGGGTGCATATATATCAGATGGTCTAACACTAGATGTAGCCAGAAGATATTCCACTGACCACGCAGTCCAAGCAATACGTAAAAATTGCTCAATTGAAAGGGTAAAACTCATAATGGAATCTTCCTATTTCCCAACAATGGATCACGTCATAACAAAATTTGTGGACAGCTGCACAGCAGCAACCGGACAGACAAATTCAGTCCTATATTGCAATAATAATCCACAACGTGGCGGAAACCGCGGACGCGGAAATTATAGAGGTAACTTTCGTAGTTATAATAATAATAACAATAACTACAACGATAGTACCACTTATACCAATGGACGAGGCCAGTTCAGAGGAAACTCAAGAGGCCGTGGTTACAACAACCGGACCACATATCAAAATAATTCTAATAGAGGAAATGTCCGTATAACCCAGAACAATCAGGGAAACTCCCAACAACCCTCAGATATTCAACAGTAGGAAGTTATGCGGTTCATACCATTAATCTTAGTTTAAATATATTTGTAAACCTTTTTAATGTGAAGACCAATAAAAAACTTGTCTTTTTAATAGATACTGGTGCAGAAATCTTTTTGTTGAAGGCCAATAACATGTTTGGAGCCCTTCCTAGCGACTCGGACACGGAGGATGAAATGGATGATGATGAAAAAGTTCAAGACTCTGCACCTGCAAACCCAGCCCCCAAGGAGATTAAGCCACCGCCAATTTTCATTCCGGATGTAACAAACTTCAAGGCCCTATCCGAAGCCATCTCTATCGCCTTAGGGAAAGAGGTAGAGGTCACTTACAAAGCCGGCCAAAATAACTCCATTCGAGTGATGACCCCGAACAAAGACGCCTTTACCAAATTAAAGAAGTTCTTAAGCGACAACAAAAAAAGGTTCCACACCTTTCAACCCAGAGACGAACGCGCTTACCGGGTGGTCATCAAAGGCCTGCACTATTCGACTGATTTGGAGGATATCAAACAGGGACTCGACCGTCACGGGCACAAAGTCAGGGATGTCCATAATCCCACTCAAAAAGGAACGAAGAAGCCGCTAAACCTCTTCTTCGCAAGTCTTGAGCCGGCAAAAAATAACAAGGAGGTGTACCAGATCAAACGACTATGCAGCTCTATTGTCACGGTCGAGCCGCCGATCAAATTCAACAATGTCCCCCAATGCTACCGTTGCCAGGCATTCGGGCATTTCCAAAGGTACTGTCACCTCGAGCATCGTTGCGTCAAGTGTGGAGGCGAGCACCCCTCAGCTGAATGCAAAAAGAACGCCAGTGAACCGGCCCTCTGCCTCCATTGCAATGGCCCACATGCCGCCTCATACAAAGGCTGCCCAGCGTACAAGAGAGCAAAGAATGTTTTCGCCCCCAAGCATACAGTCTCACGTTACCAGCCGCCCAACTTCAGCAGGACCGACCCCAACGTAAGCAGGATCGATCCAAATGTTAGCTACGCCAGTGTAGCAAGAAATGCTGCCCCACAAGCCAACATCCCAAATCCCAGCGACAATTCAATCCCGCCAGGCAACCCATTGGACGCTATAATGGCCAGAATGGAGGCCATGTTCGAGCGCATGATGGAGAAAGTCATGAACCAAATGACCCAAATGTTTGCTACCGTTTGCAAGTCACTATGCAACCGGGGTTAGACATCACGGTTTGGAACGCTAACGGCCTGGTGAAAAGCAGGCCAGCTGTTGAGCTCTACTGCAGAACTGAACAGCCAGACATTCTCCTAATCTCAGAAACCCACTTTACCAACAGATCCTACTTCACCCTAAGAGGATACGACCTCATCGCTGCCAACCACCCAAACGGAAGAAGTCGCGGGGGCGCGGCCATCCTCATCCGCAGCAGCATCAAGTACGAGACCCTGCCAGCCATTACAGAGGACTGGGTTCAATGCGCCCTAATTCAAGTCACCACAACCAACGGTGACATCACCATCGCCGCTGCCTACTGCCCCCCCAGACACAAAGTCAGCGACCTAGACTTTGGGATGCTCCTTGACGGCCTTGGCCCCAAGTTCCTCATCGGCGGGGACTTTAATGCCAAACACCCCTGGTGGGGCTCCAGGATCAGAAACCCAAAAGGCGTGGTCCTATTTAGACAGATCCGGGCTCGCAACCTAGGTTGCCATGGGACAGGCGCTCCCACCTACTGGCCGACAGATCCGTTCAAAATCCCAGACGTCCTGGACTTTGCCATCACCGGAGGATTGGACTCTGCCGGAATTCAGGTACGAGATGTGGTTGACCTCATCTCAGACCACAGCGCTTTCGCCGTCTCACTGTACTCACCAGCCATCTTAAGGTCAGCCCGCAAGAAGCTGATCTATAAGACGACGGATATTGGCAAATTCCAGTCCTGGATGAGCTCTGCTACGAACCCCAACGCAATATTGGAATCTCCCGGTGATATCGAGGTGGCCGTCGAGGAGCTAACTGCCCAAATTCAGGCTGCGGCAGCAGAAGCAGCACCAAGGCTTTCCAACCGTCCGAGAGCAACCGACAGAGACATCCACTTTTGGGACCCTGATGTCACGGCACTTAAGTTGGAAAAGCGGCGACTTAGACGAATATGGATGCTTTCCAGGAACCCGAGAGACAAGACTGCCCTTAACAGAGTCTCCAAAAGGCTCACAGAGCTTCTGGCGTCTCTGAGGAAGGAAGCTTTTGACGGGTTTGTTGAGCAACTTGAGCCAGGCGAGCCCCAGCACAACCTATGGCGGGTCACGAAAAGCATCAGACGGCCCCTGAAAAGGATCCCACCCGTGAAAAGAGCCGACGGCATCTGGTGCAGATCTGAGACTGACAGGGCCAACGCCTTCGCCGAACATCTAGAAGAGGTCTTTACGCCCCACAGTCGTTGCTCAACTGAGGACGCAGCGGAAACCGCCCGGCTACTAGCTGAGCCTCTCCGGGATGCCGACCCGATTCGTCCAGTCACAACTGAAGAAACAGCCGAGCTCATCTCCATCATGAGCACCACCAAGGCCCGGGGCGATGATGGTATCAATGCGATTGCATTAAAGCTACTACCACCTCCAAGCATCCTACTCATCACCAGGATCTACAACAGATGCATGGAAATAGGGTACTTTCCGTCTTCATGGAAACGTGCAAAGTAGCCATGATACCTAAGCCTGGTAAACCTGAAGCCAATCTCGCCTCATACCGTCCAATAAGCCTACTTCCAATGCTCTCCAAAATACTCGAAAGAGTATTTTTGAGCAGAGCATTGCCTGTACTCGACGAGGCTGGACTGATCCCTGATCACCAGTTTGGCTTCAGGAGGCGACATGGAACTCCTGAGCAGTGCCATAGGGTCGTGCAGTACATTCTGGACGCTTTTGAAACCAGAAAGTACTGCATGGCCGTCATGCTGGACGTCAAGCAAGCCTTCGACCGGGTCTGGCATCCCGGACTCCTCTACAAACTCAAGATAGCTCTGCCTCAACCATACTTCCTATTCCTAAAGTCATTTTTGGAACACCGTAAATTTGCGGTAAGATGCGGCGAGGCCATCTCAGAGTTAAGAGAGGTTCACGCCGGAGTTCCCCAAGGCAGCGTTCTTGGTCCACTGCTCTACAACCTTTACACGGCTGACCTCCCCGTTCTACAGAACCGGGACCGGATGGCTGCAACCTACGCTGACGACTCCGCATTCCTGACCGTTTCGGACAGCGCCATAGAGGCAGCCGCCGTCATGCAAAGACAGCTTGACTTGCTAAACACATAGAAATGGCGGTGGAATATTGAAGTCAGCAATGAGAAGTCCACCACACCACATTCTCTCTCCGCCCAGTCACCAGTAGCGGTGCAACAACCGACCCAGAGAAGGTCAAAGCCATCCAAGACTTCCCGGAACCAAAATCCGTGCTTGAAGTCAGATCGTTCCTCGGCCTGGCAAGCTATTATAGATGTTTCATAAAGGACTTCGCAGCAATCGCAAGACCCATCTCAGACATCTTAAAGGGCGAAAACGGAAGTGTTAGTAGGCATAGGTCACGAAACATTCCGGTACAATTCTCTGAAACACAGCAACAAGCCTTTCAGAAATTTCGAAAAATCTTGGCATCCGAAGACGTGATGCTGAGATACCCAGATTACAAAAAGGCGTTCGATCTAACGACGGACGCCTCGGCCTATGGTATCGGCGCAGTCCTATCTCAAGAAGGACGCCCCATAACAATGATTTCGAGGACATTAAAGGACAGAGAAATCAATTATGCCACCAATGAGAGGGAGTTATTGGCCATTGTATGGGGCTTGGCCAAGCTTCGACACTACTTATACGCCGTTAAAGATATAAATATCTTTACCGATCACCAGCCATTAACCTTTGCAGTATCGGAATCCAATCCGAATGCAAAAATCAAAAGGTGGAAAGCTCGCATTGACGAGTCTGGTGCGCGTATTCACTACAAGCCTGGGAAAGAAAATCTTGTTGCCGATGCACTTTCTCGGCAGCAACTAAATGTGATAAGGGAACAAGAGGCTGAATCGTGCGCTGCCACTATACACAGTGAACTCTCCCTGACCCACACAATCGAAGCAACGGAGAAGCCCTTGAACTGTTTTCAAAATCAGATTACTCTAGAAGAGGCACGCTTTCCGTTAAAACGCAGCTTCGTACTCTTCGGAAACAAGAGACGGCACGCGGTCAACTTTTCCTGCAAAGAGTCATTACTGGATGAGCTCGCAGACACTATTGTTGCCAAAGGCGTAAACGCCATGATACAGGATGATTTGGTCCGGCAATTTCCAGCCACCAAATTCTGGCACTGTAAAAACCGTGTAACGGATATTTTCGCAGCCACGGAGAGGCGCGAAATCATGACTGCCGAACATAATAGGGCACACAGATCGGCACAGGAAAACGTCAAACAAGTACTCTCCGAGTATTATTTTCCCAAAATGGCTAAACCAGCCAATGAAATCGTTCAAAACTGCAAAACCTGCGCGAGGGCCAAATATGATAGGCATCCTAAGAAACAGGAAATCGGCGAGTCACCGATCCCTTCCTGTGTAGGGGAGATGTTACACATTGATATCTTCTCAACGGACAGAAAATACTTCCTAACATGCATCGATAAGTTCTCAAAGTTCGCAGTCGTGCAGCCTATCCCCTCTAGAACGATTGAAGACCTCAAGCCTGCACTGTTACAGTTAATGAATTATTTCCCAAAGGCCAAGACGATCTATTGTGACGATGAACCGTCATTGAATTCACATACAATCTCAGCCATGTTGACTAACCACTTTGGAGTTAATATCGCAAATGCACCACCCTTACACAGTGTATCGAACGGCCAGGTGGAACGCTTTCACAGCACTCTGGCAGAACTCGCCAGATGCCTTAAAATCGACAAAGGCATCAGCGACACTGTTGAGCTTATTTTACTGTCCACTGCCAGGTATAACAAGTCTATTCATTCGGTCATCGACAAGAGGCCGGCTGATGTGCTTCAGACTCAAACGGACAATCCGCAGTATCAGGTACAGGATAGAATAAAAAACGCACAAGAAAAGCTCAGAAATAGGGAAAATGCGCCTCGTCAGAATAGGGTCTTCGACGTTGGTGAAAAAGTATTGGTAAAATCCAACAGAAGGCTAGGGAATAAACTCACACCCTTATGTGAGGAAAGAGCTGTAGAAGCGGACCTGGGGACCACGGTCCTCATTAAGGGGAGGATGGTCCACAAGGACAATCTTAGATGATAAAATCAAACAATGTCCTTTACTTTTTTAATCCATTTTTTATTACACCTTTTTTATCACACTTTTAAGCCACTTGGCATAATTCATTACTACCATAATTATAAGGTTCATAGCCATTGGCATAGTTTGCTTTAAGTTTATTTCGGTGGTGGTGGAAACCTCTTTAGGAGCAAAAAAATAGCTAAAGTTTAATCCCAAAGGTTCGGACCCATACTTTGCCTATTCATATCCTTGGCATCGGCTCACATAACTGATTATTTGCAGGCCAAGTACATTCCCATCGTTGATGGTGAAGTCCTAGTATGGGAAGAGTTCGCATTCGTCACACACACAGCGAACCTCTCAGAATATGCGCGCGTGATAGAGGAGACGAACAGCATGATCGACATGTTTCCGCTATCCCACATGAAGAAGCTTCTAAGCGTGGATACCGCTCACCTCCAAGATTTGTTAGAGTCGTTGGGCGTTCATCACAGAGTAGCTAGGAGTTTGGACTTCTTAGGATCAATGCTAAAGGTCGTAGCAGGGACACCGGATGCCGGTGACTTAGAAAAAATCAGATTCACTGAAATGAAGTTAGTTGAGTCGAGCAATAGACAAATCCAAATCAATACTAAAATTCAAAACCAAATCAATCAACTAACCTCTACCGTCAATTTAATTTTGAGATCAGCCAAAAACTCACAGATAGACACTGGACATTTATATGAGACACTACTTGCTAGAAACAGAATGTTAATGACAGAATTACAGAATTTGATGCTTGCAATAACCCTTGCCAAAATTAATATTGTTAGTCCGAATATTTTAGATCACGAAGACTTAAAATCAGTTTGGCTAGAGGAACCCACCAACACACCCATTGGGGATCTTTTGTCTGTCTCGTCCGTGAAGATTCTGCAGTCCGCTAACATATTACATTTCATTATAAAATTTCCCAAAATTAAATTAGCCTGTAAGAAAATAACAATTTTCCCGGTCGCCCATGGTGAGACGATTTTGCAGATAAAAGATAACGTCATCGCGGAATGCAATGGAGAAATCCACGCCATTAGGAACTGCTCCGTATCACCAGGAGCCACATTCTGCCGCTTGGCAACAGAGAGTTCATGCGCTAAAGAACTGCATACAGGTGGGGTGGCGCACTGCCGAATACAAGACAGCGATCTTCAACCAATCACTTATGTGGACGAAGGGATCGTAATTATCAAGAACCGAGCAGCCAAAGTCCGAGTGGACAACGGGACCTTTGAAAAACAAGCCACGATAAACGACACCCTTTTCAGCAATCATGCTAACACTCAGAAGAGAGCTCCAGGGGCAGCCAGCTTCCCTCTGTTGAACATCACCGCCAGCCAGGATGTCCTCATCCTCCCTTATCTTCATCGCCTGAGTGAAAGAAATTTTGAGTTCATCGAGGAGTTCAGAGAAGAAATCGACGACCACCAGACGCATCTCGCAGTAATTATTGCAGGAGCAATATGCTGCGCACTCATCTGCATCGGCCTTGCGTACCTCCGTCTTACTGGGGCAAAAAGATCTGCGATCCAAATAGGAGAAGTGATCGCCGAATTACGAACGGCCGAGGGCGGCCTTGACTTAGAGGGGAGAGTAGTTAACTGTGGTCAGCAAGACCAGAGTCGTTGACCATAGTTACGTTAACTTTGTCGCGCCGGCCAAACTGCCGACCAAGCAATGGGCCGGACGCTCGTGCACAGACGGCAAACACAGCATATTTGCGTGGCCGCTGTGAGCTTATGTTAGCCTTAAGAATATTCTCTGTAGTCAGTTCCATTCAAGCCGAATAAAGAGCACAAGCTCGTTCGCAGAATAACTCCGGCAACTGCCGTTAGACACTTTATTATTACCAAACTTGACTGAGTCTCTAGGCCAGCGGGTGCAGAAGGGCAGTCACCCTTCCATCATAATCATCATATCTCGTCGATAGATGATACCAGCCAACCGGCTACCCACACAGTGACGGCTGCGCGGGAATCTCGAAGAAGTTTAATACTCGCCGAGTGGACTTCGCGGGAGAAATATATTAATTTGCATGTCCACATACCTCCGCCTAACCGAACATAACATAAATATATATTCATATATAAACATTTAAGAATACATAACCGTCTCTCCGCTGCCGCTTTGGGCAGCGCAGCTACGAGATTTAGACTTCCTTTAACTCATAAGTAAATTTGTAAAACCAGACACTCCCATGAGCTCGGAGCGGCAACAACAGCTGCTCCGAATATAATTCAAACCTCATATGAATAAAGATATGCTAAGCCTTCAAACCAACCTTTATAATCAATAAAACTGGGAACAAATCCACAAACCTGGAGAGCCTTCGATTAAACATTACATGGCGACCGTGACAGGACAAAGGACATCGAAGGACCCCAACACAGAAGGCATCAAAGGATCAACAACTGAGAAAAAAAAAACCACATCAACGAAAAAAAAAAACACACACAGCAGCAGCCACTTTTAAATGGAATTCCAATGATTTAAATGGAAAACAAAATATCGCAGTAAGTAGAGTGTGATGTGTGCAAAACGTAGTGGCGTGGTTCAACGTTTAAAAGCCAGAAAGTCTGAATTACTGAAGCTACTAAATAGCGGAAGTAAATTAGAATGGAACAACTCGGTGAAAATGCACGCCGAAGTTGAACACATCAAAAATCTACTAACGCAAAGAAATAATAAAACCACAGCCACACACATCCACCTACACTGCAATACCTAACATATCCAAAGACAAAATAAAACTTAGTCCACCGCCAAAACAGGAGTTACCGAGAATAAAGAAAAAATGCCCCAATGACTGCAGAGGACCCCTGGAATCACCGTTCTGCGAAGAAACCTGTGCCAGCACCGGTGCCCCAACAACCAAATAAAGAAGATAAGCCTGTGCAGCCAGCACCGGCCCCGTTTAGCGCTCCAAGCTAAGCCCGGAACAGTGAACCGACAGCGCTACCAAGAGCGCAAAATTTTTCTTCCCCCATGCACTGCGTTGTATATTTTTTTT